>JAWNOQ010000003.1:10000000-10402500 GCA_035045865.1 Drosophila austrosaltans
TCAATCCTTCTTTTGCTGCATGGAAGCGTTGGAGATAGTCTTCCCTGCTAGTCACATTTTTTGTGGTATTGTGAAGCGTAGTGTTTATGCAAGGGGCCTTGGCCCACGGCGGAGAGGGCTCTACCACATTAACGAGTTTCGGGGGAGGTAAATCGAGCTGTTTACTATACCAGGCACACCGGCGAATTGTAGATACACATTTGTAGTGTTTTCTTTGCTTAAAAACGGAGACGAAGTCTTTAAAGAGTAAACGGTTCCCCAGCTTCTGCGGGGATACATCTTGCAGGCGATGTGGGGAAAGCGTATCAACGCTTTCCAAGGCCATCAGGCCCTGCGAACTGATGCGGTGCCTGGATCCTGGTTAGGTGCGATTTGGCACACCACCCATAAATGGGGAGGCCGTAGTCGATTTTGGAAAGAATTAAGGCTTCTGTTATGCGTATTAGCGTGGACGTATGTATGAATGAGAACTTCGAGCTGAGAAACTTAATAAAATTATATCTAGATTCGAGTTGTTATCTTAAAGTAAGGCAGTGTTCTTTAAAAGTGTACCTAGAGTCGAAGGTGATGCCTAATATTTTTAACTTGTTAACACTCGCTATATTAGAGTTATTAAATTGTAAAGTTGGAAAGTTACAGTAGTGTTTGCGACATATATGAGGTAGTTTACACTTCGCAATAGAAAGTGTTGCTCCTGACGAAGAACCCCACTTGTCCAGTTCTTGTAAAATTAAAGAAAAAGTCCCTATAACTGCATTTAAGTTTTTGGTTTTCGTCAAAATTATTGCGTCGTCTGCGTAGACTGATGTGAGTATATTTTTTTGTTTGCAGATAATACCATTAATTTTGTCAAAAGCTATTATGAATAGAACGACCGACAGTGGGGAGCCTTGTGGAATACCATTAGCAAGGGTGTGGGAGTCTGAAGTGATATTATTAACTCTCGTCCTGAATGTGCGGTGAGTCATAAAGGCCTTTACAAGCGAGTAAAGCTTTTCACCAACTCCCCAGAACTCCAGTTGGCTTAAGACTGCATGCAATCCCAAGCAATCGAATGCCCTTTCAAAATCTGTCGCTAAACAGAGACGTGATTTTTGGCGGAAAGGGCGTTCGACACGAAGTGTTGGATTCGCAACAAAGCATCCGAGGTGCTCTGCTGTCGCTTGAAAGCTACTTGGTTCGGTGAGATTAAGTTGTTGCGGGTGATGAACCACATCAGACGAGTGGCAATTATTTTTTCAACTGTCTTTCCTGCGCAGGAAAGTAACGATATTGGACGAAAACTCTTGACTTCGTTAGCAGGCTCGTTTGGTTTGGGAATCGGAATTATTGTGGCGCTGCGCCACGTATGCGGATATGTGCCTGTCTGGAGCATAGTGTTATAAATATGAAGTTATATATTTTTCATTGATAGGGGCATGTTATTAAGCATGGGATAAGAAATCCTGTCGGCTCCAGGAATTTTACCTTCAGCAGATTGAAGTGAAGCTTCGAGTTCTATTAGGGAGAACGGGGATTCAAGCAGCTTTGCAGAACTGGATAGTGATGACGGACAATAGATTTTGTTTTTGAACTCATTTTTTGTTGTACATATAGGAACGAAAAGTTGTCGTCGCTTGAATAGTTGAACCAGTGTTTACCGAATAATTCTGCCATATCAAATGGAGATGTGATTACATAATTATTTGAGTTCAAGCATTTTATTTGAGTGGGTGGGGAGCCAGCTAGGCTTCGTACATCTGCCCACAGCTTTTTTGGGGAAGATTATGGACAGATTTTTGAAGTAAAGGATTGAAGAGTGCTGCGTTTAGATGCAAGTAAGCTCTTTTTAAAAATAGCGTTAGCTTTTTTATATGCTATTAAGTTGTTTTGGGACAGTTTTTAGCGATTTCGCTGCAGTAAGCCGTTTTGTATTTCGGTAGGGGTAGAGTTTTGGCAGTCCGAAAATTTAAGGAAACCGATATGAAAATAGGGCAATGGTCGCTGCCGTGCAGGTTATCTGCTATGAACCATTTACATTTGTGTAGGATTTGGGCTGAAGCAAGAGAAAGGTCTATGTGAGTGAAAGAAGCGTGTGAGGAGAAATGAGTAGGAGAGCAATCATTTAGCAGAAGCAAGTTAGATAATAAAAGGACACTTTCGATTTGTTTTTGGGATACCCACAAAGGGCTCCACGAGTTAAAATCACCAAGTAATAGGAGAGGGCTTGAAACATGGTTGATTTTGTTCAAAATCTCATAACTTGAAAAGCTTTGGCAGGGGGGTATATAGATATTAATGATTGTGACGTGATTATTAAGCTTTAATAAAAGAGGTGAGTAGAGTAGATTATTGGAAGGAAAAGTGCATTCGTGGGGAATATGTCGCTTGATAAGTGTGCCTATGCCTTGTTTGGCGGTTAGATTGTGAGACTGATTGGAAAAATAGCCCACGTAGGGCTTAAGGCAGATGAAGTTTCTATAATTATACTGTAGATGCGTTTCTTGTAAATATCTGGATTATGTTCCCTTATAAGTAGCAATAGTTCGTTATAGTTATTAAATATTCCGTTTATATTCCATTGAATAATCTTATTTATTAAAAAGGTGCAATAAGACCAGATATAGTATGTTTGAAAAATTGGATGAAATGAGGAGAAAGCGTGAAAAAATCAGGCTTAGTCCATAGACTCACTGGAGTCGCTTGGACTTAGTGAGTACTTTAGTTTAGATTTATTTCTTAGAGAGTGTGACCCGAAGGGGTCAGCTGAACTTTTTGATGAAGATTTTTGGTTTGAAGTTTCGTTAGAAGATGAAGGAGGAGAGATGTCTGTAGAATTTGTTGTTGTTGTTTTTGCGACAGGCCATTTTGAAGGAGGAGAGATGTCTGTAGAATTTGTTGTTGTTGTTTTTGCGACAGGCCATTTTGAGACCGATGATATTTTTTGGGATGAAAAGGCAGATGTGCCTGCTGAATATTTAGTTGCTGGTACAGCTGAGGTAGACCGATGGGGGAGCTCGGAAGAAGAACCCACGTTCGGGGTGTTTGTTTTTGATGTGGTTGTTTTATTAGAAACCGTATTTGAATTGAAAGAGGAGGAAGCAATAACAGCGAAGCTAGCTGCTAGTGTTGTTGTGATGGATTGTTGTTGTTTAAGGTGGTCTTTCGCTTCGCGAATACTACACTTCTTTCTAGTTTTTATTTTCAATATCTCCTTTTGCATTTAATATTGCGGGCATAACGGAGATGAAGACGGGTGATCGCCGTTACAATTGGTACAAAATGTACGAGTACAGGGTACTGGGTTATGGGGGCTTAGGTTACAGTTAACGCATGTAGCGCTGTTTTCGTACCGTTTCGCTGTATGCCCAAGTAATTGACATGTTTTGCACCTCATTGGGTTTGGTATATATTCTCTGACCTTGACCGAGTGCCAAGATATTTGCAATTCGCTAGGGAGATTATATAGATCGAAAGTAATTAAAACTACTCCTGTAAGTTTTGCAAAACCGTCCATCGTTCTCGTAAATTTAATAACAGACTGAACATTTTGCGATTTCAATTCGTTGTCAATTTCGTTTTCTGGTTTGTCATTAAGGTAGGGAGCGAAAATTGTCCCTTTAACATTATTAAGGCTATCGTGAAGTTTGCATGTGATCTCACAGATTCCAGGGAGCTGTTTGACCTTAATGAACTTTTCAGCAACTTGTTTAGAATTTACTAGCATGAGAAGGTTGCCATCGCGAAATGTAGAGATTTATATAACGTCTCTGCTTATTAAATTGAGTTCACGGTAAACAGCAAAACATGAGAAACTAGATATCGGTTTTATGGGGTCCGTAGAAGAAATAATTATGAATTTGCGCTTTTATAAATTAACCCTGTAAGCCCATTTATTCATTATATAAATCCTAATTCTCTATTCTTTCGTTCAAATTTTGATTGAATCAATTTTTGGTTGACCAGTTAATTTTTGTGTCAACAACTGATTCGTTTATATATAATGTAAAAAAAAAAACCCGTTGCATTTGCCTTTGCCTTACTTAGCTTTACAAACTTTTGGAATTGATTTAAAATGAAATGTATCTAGATTAATTATTTATTTTCCCACGGCTTTGATTTGATAATATTTTGAAATGGAATGTATATTTGGGAGTCTTGAAATGAGTTTATTCCGATTTGTTCATTGGCACGTCTGTGCTCTGATGTTACTTTATTTAGATTGATTCATATTGTATTTTAACTTATGCTGCTTGTTGGCAGCTACAAAATAAGAGGGGTGAGACGCGAGAGTGAACTCACATGATCGAATTGCAAGCTCAGCATAATTGGGCTGGCTTGCCAGCACAATTCGTTTGCGTAAGCTTATATACAGAACGAAATGTATGCATGCAAGTTTGCGTACATACATACAATTGTTCTTATATATAAACTTATTACTATTATTTCCTGCTTGCAACAGAATGTTACAAGCTGTGCTGAAGTCATTTAAAACCGACATGTGAATTCACTACACCTCCCCTTTTTAAAGAATAACGTAATCTAATGAAGTTATTATACATGTGTTTATAAAGTAAATGACTTTATAAAGTAATTCGTGTTATTAAAAAAAAATTTGACGTCCGTCAAAGAATATATATATTTTTCCCTTACATGTATGCATTTTTTTTTTTTTTTTTTTAGCAAAGTTTTAAAATAATTTTTTTTTTTCTTCGCTCCTTTCCTTTATATAAATAAAAATAAAAATTTGTATATATGCAAATAACTTTCCTTATTTTCAATGTATACACTTTAGATTTTGTAAATACTAGAGAAAAATTTTTCTGTTTGTTATTTAAAAATTTTTAACCTATCCTTATGCACTCTTTGTGCTTTATTTCTTTTATCTCTTATTAAAATATTATCCTTATCTTCTATTGCTTCTACTCTATATGGGCCTAGATACTTAGATTCTAACTTATGGCCCGTTTCATTCTTAACAAGAACCTTATCTCCTATTTTTATTTCAAAGTTGTTTATGTTCTTATCGTATAATTCCTTATTCTTTACCTTATGCTCTTCTAGCATAAGCCTTGCCCTTTTATAGGCTTGCTCTAATCTAAACTTAGCTTCTCTAGCGTAATCATCTACATTATATAATGGATTAATATTAGTTATAGAATTAAATTGTTTTGGCAAATTGCTTTGTTTGCCAAAAACTAACTCATATGGACAATAACCATGTGCCATAGAGGGGGTCGTGTTGAAGCAATATGTAAAATATTGGAGCCAAACATCCCAGTCAGTTTTATCGACTGATATATATGAACGGATGTATTCATTAAAAGTTCTATGACTTCTTTCCACTGTTCCCACTGTTTGGTGGTGATGTGCAGTAGACGTTATGTTGTCTATTTTTAGATATTTGCACAGATCGCTTATTATTGAATTTTTATATTCAGTGCCCATGTCCGAAATGAACGTCTTCATTGGACCGTACTTTAATATAAAAAATTCAAATATTGCTTTCGCAATGGTATAAGCGTTCTTATTTTGAACAGGGATGGCTACCAAATACTTTGTTAGGTCACAGATCAGGGTTACTGCGTATTCGTTACCGTTTTCAGATTTCGGTAGTGGACCTATAGTATCCACTATTACTCTGTCAAAGGCACTCATAGGCGTTTCTGTTATTGTTAGTGGGGTCTTAGTATGTTTTGTCGTTTTCGACTTTTGGCATTTTGGACAACTACGTATGTACTCTTTTATTTGACGAGTCATATTTTTCCAATAGTAGTGTCTTTTTATTTTTATTAATGTTTTTGTTATGCCATTATGACCACCTTGTATTGGATCATCATGATTTTCAGACAAAATTGCTTCTTTTTCTTTTTCATTGCTTATTATGGTCACCGGGTTGAGTAGCGCTACTCTTAATGATTTCAATTTATCATTGCCCATTTCTTTAAAAGTATCTATTGAAATAAATTCAAAGATCTTTTCCCACGGTGCCGTTTTGATATGGCTTATTTTTAATATACCGGCTTGCTTTTCAAGCCTTTGAAAGAACTGACCTAAGTCAAGTTTTTCATTAGTATATAGGTCGCCAATATCAATTCTTGCAATAACTTTATTTCCGTGTTTCAAGTAACACAATTTATTTGTTATATGCAAGGTCACTACTTTTCGTACCTCGTCATTATTTATAACTTGGTAAACGTTGGGCATAGAAGCATTTGGAGTACTTTGCCTTGGCAAAGTCTCTTTTTCATTTATTTTTCCTGCGCAGAATTTATTTTGTCTATATTGTTGCCTGGTAGTGACTTTCAGGACTTTATTTTGTATATCTTTTAACTCGGTTATTGTTATCCGAGATAGGGCATCTGCCACGAAGTTGTCTTTTCCCTTTAGATACTCAACTGTGAAGTCGTATTCTTCCAGTTCAAGCCGCATGCGAGTCAATTTTGAGCTAGGATTTACCATGGAAAACAAATATGTTAACGGTCTGTGGTCTGTTTTTATTGTGAAATGCTTGCCATAAATATATGGGCGAAAATGTGTAATGGCCCAATGAATGGCTGCTAGTTCTTGTTCCGTTGTGCTCTTATTACTTTCACCTTTGGTGAATGAACGCGATGCATAAGCGATTGGAAGTTTGAGTCCATCTCGGTTTTGGGTTAAAACCGCTCCACACGCTTGTTTGCTTGCATCTGTGATTATGCAAAATTCTTTGCTAAAATCAGGATATTGCAATATGGTTGGCCGCATTAAATTTTCTTTAAGATATTGGAATGCATTTTGGCATTCAATTGTCCACTCAAAGGGAACATTCTTTTTACATAATCGAGTTATGTGCCGGGAATAGTCGGCAAAATTTTTAATAAAACGTCTATAATAGTTGCAAAATGCAACGAACCGTCTAGCACTGTCCGCATCATGTGGGACTGGATAATTCTTAATGACATTATATTTTGTGTCATCAGGTAAAATTCCTTTATCTGTGCACTTATGACCTAGAAAAGTCACTTCGCGCATAAAAAATGAACACTTTTCTGGATGTAATTTAAGGTTGTGTTTCCGACATGTATTGAAGACATCGTTAAGATTTTTTAGCATGTGTTTTTCGGAACAACCAATAACTATTAAATCATCCATATAAAGGAATGCTTGGGACGGATCTAGTCCCGAGAATGCGATAGTCATCATTCTCTGAAATGAATTAGGCGCTATCTTTAGACCAAATGGTAATCGCGTGAAGCGATAAGAGCCGTTGCTCGTTGAAAATGACGTTATATTTCTTGAACTTTCATCAAGTTCGATTTGGTGGAAGCCTGACATTAAGTCAAGACATGAGAAGTATTTAGCTCGACCTAGTTGGTCTAGTATGTCCTCAATTTGAGGAAGAGGAAATTTGTCGGCCAATAATTTTTTATTGATTTGACGATAGTCAATAACTAATCGCCATTTCTTGTCTTCTGAGCCAGGTAATGATTTTTTCGGAACAAGTAGCAGTGGGCTATTATATTCAGACACAGATGGTTCAACTATATTGTTGACTATTAGTTTTCCAACCTGCTTTTGGATTTCTTCCTTTTGACTATGCGGGCTCCGGTAGTTTTTGATATATTCTTCGTCTTTTAATCTCAATTTTTGTCTATAAAAATTATTTGTTGTGATTGCTTCGGTCTCAAGGCCAAATACATCACTATATCTGGTGCATAGTTGGGTTAATTGTTCTTTAAATTGGAGCGGAAAATTTTTAGTTAGCTGGGACATTACCATATTTTCCCTAGCTTTAGGAGTGGTTGGAACTACATCGTAGTTCGAAAATGGTTCTGACTTTAAAGTGTTTATCTTTATTATTTTGTCAGAATTGGTTGCATTTAGCAAACGGACAACTGTATTTCCATTTGTTGCCAGTGTATTTGCAAAATACCTGGTTGAATTTCCTGATTGGGAATCAACGCAACGTCTTCACTCAAGGTGAGATTTATTTGTCGGACTACTTGGGATCTTGCTGGTAGAAAGATTGAGGTGTTACCAGAATTGTATGTTAATGGAACATAAATAGGAAATTTTAAATTATCTGGTCTTAGTATTAACCAGTCTTCGGACGCTTTGCAGTCGATTTGGCAGTTGAATCTTTTGATGAAATCAATGCCAATTATACCATCACTTGGTATTGAAAATTCAGACTGTACAATATGAAAGTCGTGTGGGATTATGTATTTAGCGGTTTGAATCTCTAAGGATGCTAGGCCTTTGGACTTTATTGCTCCTTTACCAATGCCTTGAATGTTAATTTTGTGATTCGTGTCGATGTCATTTAGAACATCTGAATCTTCTTTGAGAATTGAAATATCTGCACCAGTGTCGATTAAAAATGTTAATTTTTTATTTGTTTCGACATTAAAAAATGAAACAAATATATTGAGATTAAAATTAATTGCATGCACATGTTTTGTGCTTACTCTTCTGTATCTAAAGGGTTTTACGTGTTTCCCGTTTCATTGTGGGATACGCGAATATTTCTGCTAGGTATGTTTCTTCTAGCGTTATTATTATATTGGTGTTGGGACTGTCCCCTGTTATGGGACTGTCCTCTGTTTGACCGGTAATTGTTGGAATTATAGTTGGCATTGTAGTTACCCTGGCTGTTGCCTCTACCACGTTGGTAGTTAGAGTAATACCTGCCTCTATTATTTCTCCCACGCTGGTACAATATGGTACTGGGACTCCCAGTCGTTTGGGTCATGAGACGGATATATTTACCCATAGCATCATTAAAACGACTAAAGTGTCCAGCTTCCAATTAGTACGAACTCGCTCATGCTGACATTGGAGGATTAGCGCCTCCATAGCTTCTTTTGTGGCGAATTCCTCAGCGTTGTCGGGATCTAAACCACGGTCAATGAAAGCGGCTTCAAGTTGCTTCCGCAAATTGTCAAGCTCCATAGCATACTCTGAAGCTGTTTTACCCTTTTGTTGGGCATTCAATAACTTAGCCTTTAAAACGTCAGTGGATTCGCCTCTAACGTTATTATTCAATTTCTGTATTATACCTGTTATTGTAGTCTCGTTTTGGACTTTATACAGGATAGAGCCAGTAATTTTGGACTTAATGACCTCAACGGCCAAATCCTCCTGGTCTCCTTTAGTTCGTTCGACGATTTTTAATGCCGTAACGAAGCGATTGAGTGAGGTCTTTTGACCATCGAACTCAGGGACCGAAGACGACACTTGTCTTACGTATTCCCTATCGGCAGCTATTTTTTCTGCCATTGTGCAATTAAAATTTGTTTGTCTGGGCAAGGTGTCTTCGTTTAGAACTATCGTTGTATCCAGGTTAGATACTTCAGCAAACTCAATATTGTGTTTTGCTAACGCCGAGACAGACTTGTCTTTGCATTCGTTGTAAAATGCGTTGGCGGCACAATTATGACCTTCTGTTAGATTATCAAAATGTTTCTTTAGTAATAATCTAATTTGCTGTAATGTGGTCTGAATAATATTTGTGTGTTTCTTAAGAGTGTTTGGACCAATTGTCCTATCTTGAGTAATACACTTAATTGACCTAAATAGTTTTTCTTTTAGAATTCTGGCCTGTGCAACTATTACTTGCCAGTCGGTCATTCTTTAAATGTGAGAGGGGAAAAAAAAATTCATCTCAGTTCTTCTATATATTATTTTTTTTTTAATTATTTTATTTAATGTTGTGCTTCATCCATTAAATAAAAGCAAAAAGTACCTGCTGCGTTTGTATAACAGCATATGCTAGGTACTGTGAGAATGAAGCACATGGCTACTCTGGTATTTCCTTGGATTGGGAAATTTTCTCCTGTTATATCCAAGTATGTTAATTTGATGGTAGCTCGATCTAATGCGCGTTGAGGTGAGCTACTTTGTTCACTCTTAAAAACCTCTAGTAAATCGCTTTCTATATTTGGGTTCCTATCTCTAATTTTCGCAAAATATTCGTCTAACGACATTTTTCCTTTCCTTTTTTTTTTTAAAAAAACAAAAACTTTTTCTTCTTCTCTTTTTTTTTTTTTTGTTTATCTAGACTATATCTAGATCATTTGCCTTGCTCAAATACTTCTTTTTTAAGCACCTATTGTGCATTCCGTAAACTTTAATTAGCATGTTTACGCTCATTATTATTATTATTACGATCAGTAAAATCGTAACAGTAGTAAGCCCTTGTTGTTCTACTTCTACTCTATTGATCACATTGGCAGTGGAATCCACCGTTTTCGTGTCAATTAAACCCATTTTTGGTTCTGGGGAAGCTACCTTAAAGAAATTTGATATTTCATTTATGATTACTGTATTTAAAATTTTTCCAAAATCTAACTTTTTCTCTAAACTACCCATAAAAGTTGAAAGAATCTAAGTCTGAAGCGTATACATAGAAAATATATATTTTTTTTTTATTAATTTTTTTTTTTTATTTCATTGCATTTCATATTTTGAAATAATATTTTCTAAAGAGAAATTGAACTTTAAAGACTGTAATTGGATTTACTTTAAATTTGCATATAAACATAAAAAAAAAACTGTAGTAGTATATATATATAAAAGAAAAAGGAGTGTGATATCAGTTATTGATATCCACTTTAAGTGATCAATAGATCATCGAAAAATTAATTAATTAAAAATTACTCATTACGTTATATACGCATACATGCGGAAATGAATTTATACGTTCAACTGCTTATAGCAGTGACAGAGACGTGGAAGTTAGAAGGGGGGATAGGGCATGTGGTTGGCTCACAATTCAAGTTTACATTTCATAAAAAATTTTACAATTCATACTCCAACCACATGTGTTAGCAATAGCCTAATTTTTTTAGTTAGTATTTTTCAAGCAGCGTTTGCACGCATCGGCTTGAGGGTTTAATTAAATTTAAATGATTTAGATGATTGTTTTATATAAACATAATAAAAATTTTTTTTTTGGATGAATGAATGTTTAAAATTAAAGGCAAAATCGGGAATCCGATTTGCGTTACTTCGCACCAGTGCGGAGTTTGAGGTTGATCTCCTGTAGACTCTCTGTGTAGAGCTGTCGGTCTTCCTCGGATATCGTGGTTGTTTTCAACATGTCCTGCACCAATCGTCTCTGGCGCAGGAGGGCGGTTATTTTTCCGCCCCGCTCCTTCCTTTTTAGAGTCGTTGGCCTTTTATTTTGTCGGGCCCGGTACTCATCTATTGTGAGTGGGCGCGGTCCATCGGTTGGATACACCACTAGAGCCTCTTCTAGTGTGGGTGCATCCCTTTGCTCGACAGGAGCAGCACTTTCAAATGTAACTTCCTCAGTTTGCCGGTCGGTCATGAAGCTTGGAATCGTAATCGTGTTTTATTTTTTTTTGAAGTGGATATGCACTTTTTCGGACCAGGTTTTATATTTGTTATTAATAATAATAAAATGTCGCCTCACAAAAAGAGCTTCTGTCCAGCCAAATCCAAGTATTCTTTGGGTATTCCTGCCAGCAAGATCCAAGTATTCTTTGGGTATTCCTCGACCCGACGAACTTCCAATGTTAAGTTATCCATAGTTTTATATTTTAGCAAATAAGTGACTATCGTGTCCTGTCACGGTCGCCATGAAATGAGTTTATTCCGATTTGTTCATTGGCACGTCTGTGCTCTAATGTTACTTTATTTAGATTGATTCATATTGTATTTTAACTTATGCTGCTTGTTGGCAGCTACAAAATAAGAGGGGTGAGACGCGAGAGTGAACTCACATGATCGAATTGCAAGCTCAGCATAATTGGGCTGGCTTGCCAGCACAATTCGTTTGCGTAAGCTTATATACAGAACGAAATGTATGCATGCAAGTTTGCGTACATACATACAATTGTTCTTATATATAAACTTATTACTATTATTTCCTGCTTGCAACAGAATGTTACAAGCTGTGCTGAAGTCATTTAAAACCGACATGTGAATTCACTACAGTCTAAAGCATAATTTTGTTATTGACCAAGGTCGGGAGGGTTCAGAACAAATGAAGGCAACTAACATCTTTGCCATACTAAAGTTAGAAAGAGAGATATTGGAGCCCCAAACAAATCGAAAGATATATTGATTTGTTAATTAAAGCCATCACTTGGTGAACGTTAAGTTTGTTTGTTTAAAAAATTTAGTTTTTTGGTTTAAGAATTAGTTTCTCACATGCAGTTTCAGTAAGGGACTCTGAAATAAATTTTATGTACTCAGAGTCGATGAAAACTGCAGCAACCACGCACCACCCGGAAGAGCTATGGTTATATTAGGGTCCCGCATCGCTGTAAGATTACCGAATCGTTCTGCAGTAATTGCACTGTAACGCTTCATTGCCTAGTAATAGGGTAGCGAAAAGAGTTATCCATGCTGGCTCACATAGACTGAAAATTAGCTTGGTATAGCCTGGCTGGTCTACGCTGCCAATCCTCATAACGCAGTTACAAAAAAATATTCAAAGCGGGGTGTACTCCCTAGCGCTTAGGAGGTCTGCAAACATATATTTCATATAAACTACCCACTTTTCCTTAATTTTTATTTAAGTCTCAAGACTTTGAGTTAACTTAAAGCAAATTTGTGAGTAGGATTCATCAACTGGAGATTTCAGCATCCAAAATTACAGAAGTACCGGCCGAAATCGAAACGAGAGAACAAAACTGATTTTTTTTTTTTTTGTTTTTCTTGCATATAAGCGTGTTGGGATGCGTTTGTAAATTTTAAATTAAAAGTGATATGTTTGTATGTATTACACCATGCGCTAATAATCTAGATTCTAGAATTACCGAGTTAATTCTTTATTATCGAGTTAAAGAAATTTACCACATGCCTGGGTACTTCACTTTTTAGGTAGTTAGACCCCACTACAGATCTAGTTGCCTATGAACGAACGCACAATGGTTCCGCCAGAGGTCAAAAATCAACAAAAGTGATAAAGAAGAATAGAAAAAAATTGCAACCTTTTCAATGGCAAACCTGATTTTTTGGGAAACGGGACTTTCCAAAAATAGAACCAAACGCATGAACACGTGATCACTTTTAGAGTAAGGCTTAGCAAACGCAAAACTTTCAATGCGAAAGTCAAATTTAAATGGTTCTCATGTTCTTGTTGTGATTAAATTTTTATAATTTATCAATAGAATTTCAAGTTAAAGGTGTTTATTTTTGTTTAGTAAATTATTAAAAACCATATTGTGTATTTGTCCTTTTAAAATTAATGTTTTATGTAACCTTTATTTTTGTTGCTTTTTAGTGCCCGATTTGTATGTTTAGTTAAAGTTTCAGTTGTGTTCCCCCCCGATTCCCCCATAGATGTAATATTCATTGTTTCAATCTAAGTTTTTACTTAATAAGTGTGTTAAAGTCAGCTGCAGAAACTTGCAGATGTGTGTGAAATAATTAATAATGTAACGCATCTTCTTATTTTTTCAAAGTTAAACTCTTCCAGCAGAACACCTGGGTTTGTTTTGTGTGATTGTTTTCGTCTTTATGTGTGGTTTTCATTTGGCATGAGAACCTCGTAATACTTATGTCAGTGTGCGTTCGCACGCTTACATATTTTAATGTAGTGGTGCTCCAAAAAGGGCAGGTATGCTGAAAAGTTACGAGAAGTAATTGCTAATGTACAACAAAATTTTGAAAACAGGGCTTTGATTAGATGAATTGAATGCGTGTATTTAACCAATTGAGTACATTTGCAAAAAATGTTTATTTTTGGATGCGTTATAGACGTAAGAAATCTTCTGTCTTATAATATGAGTCTGATTGGCTAAGTACAATGGAGTCAATTTTATTGAAAAATATGAAAAATGCACTCCAAGAAAATGCGAAAAGTGCTTCACGTTGCCGTCAAAAACTAAATTTTATGGAGTCTTCAATGAGAACTAAGCGTCGATGTATGGCTCAGCAACGAAAATCAAAGACAAAATGTATTGCCAGCGGATCCCATAGATTTCTCTTTTAATGCAGACCGGAATGACGAAACACCAATAGTTGCTGATACGGAATTTTGTGAACAGCAAAATATCATTAGATTTTTTCCCGAGCTATAAATGCAATTAAAGCTCTAAAAAAGATAGATATCCGGACAACATATCTGTGGACGAAGTCGAGCTTCAAAGCTTATTAGAAACACAACCTTGGGCATTATAGAGCTTCAATCCGATGTCTTTGAAACAATTGCAGATGATTCTTTGTTATTAAATGGAAAGTGGGATTTTGACGGAAGTACGGGCCAAAGCGAAAACAAGCAAACGTTTTCTAAAAATGATGTAGACGACAAAAGTTTATTCGGTACGTCTTACGTACCTCTTCAACTTATTTCAAAAACTGATCAAAAAATAATTTGGAAAAACTCTCGGCCTTCGGCAACACGTTATTGCCGACCAGTTCGATTCCAGTTTAAAAAAAGACGACCGAAGTATCAAAATCAGAGGAGAAATATTTTAAGGAGAAAATAAGTATTCTAGTACCTACTGAATTATGTGTCCAAAATAGAAAAATATCCGTTGAGCATATTTTACAATTAACTATGGTCGATGGAAAAGTTTGTAACGCTTTCAATGAATCGCACTCCACTATATATGCGAAGCAAAGCCAACTGAGGTGAACAATTTAAATGACTGCTTGGACAAAGTGGTACCAAAAAATTATTTCGAGTTTGGCTTATCTCCACTTCATACAAAAATAAGATTCTTTGATTACTTTCTTCACCTTTCTTAGAAGTCGGTCATAAAAATGTGGCAGGCCAGAGGGCACCAACAATAACAGAAAGTTTACAAAAGATGGAGTGAAGTTTAACGGGATTTTCGGGATAAAATGGGTTTAATACTGGACCAGCCTAGATGGTGGCAAAGGAACATCCTACGATGGCAATGTAGCGAAAAAATTTTTTTGTGAGCCACTTTCAAAATTGAATAAAAACAATAATTTTTATTAAGATAAATTTATTTGTCTCCCTTGGTAACAAATAACAATTATGAACTTAGTTGTTATAAAATATAACTTATGATGAAAAAATTACAAAAGTCAGTCTGAAATGCAATTTTTGCAAGTCCAATAACTTGCGCGATCGCAGACGTAGCAATGTATGGTATTTTGCCGATGGCTCACAATTCCCCGAAACCTCATTTTTACAACATGCCTGTCAAAAACAACAACAATTTTAAATACATGCAAAATTCCGTTCTCATTTTGAAAGCATACATACACAAATATACACACGAATATCAAAAACATAGTTACCTATATCGATTCACAGGAATAAAAACAATAAATCAAACAAATCAGCCAAACAAACAAGAGGGATTCCGTCATCGTATCATCGCGTAAACCAAAAAATATTTACAAATATTGATTTTTTGTTTGTTGTATTAAAATTGTATTCGTAGCCATATCCCAAGATAGAACCATTTCGGGCTAATGTAAGGGTTACAAATCGGTAAACGAAATCTTTAAAAAAATAATTTTTTTTACATGCACAAGTGAAAACTTATCCACACACAGTGTGTGAGAAAAAATATTTGTGTTACGTTCTTGTAGAGAACAAAGTACAAAGAGCAACCAAGATATTGGCCTGAGATTGATCATGGCCTTTTTTCCAATCCTCTTGAGACACCTCCAAATCATGGTTATTGAACTCCTCAACTGCTTCTTTGGCGGAAGGAATAAAAAAACCATTGGGTGCCAAGTCAGGACTGTTGGGGGAATAAGTTATCAATTCGATGTTTTGACTATTTAAAAATTCCCCTGTTTAGCGAGTAATTCGACTTCGTCGTACACCCACGAAGAATTGACAGTCCTACGTGGCTGTAGCGGAAAAGTCGACACATGATCGATTCGAGCCTTTTTTGACCGATTGATAAGTTGTGAGGTTTTTCACATCTAAGTGTTTATGCAAAATGGAATGTGGAACTAATGTACAAGGATACCTGTCACATGTCGGTTTTGCACTATCAGTTCTCACACCCATTAATGTTTTGGACATAACAATTGAATTTGGACGACCTTAACGGAATTCGACGACGATTTCATTCTGCAAACCAGCGATAAAGTGTTTATCTTGTAAGGATAAGTTGAAAGTTGTTAAAAAGAAAACACTCTCGAGAAATATCCATTGTTTTGCGAAAATCATTTGTTTAACAAAACAAAAACTAAGTATACACAAAAACGGTATACGTGCGTACATATGTACAGTTTTAAAGTACTGTTTTTTTATTATCGCAGATTAACTGCAGATTAACTTGCAATATTTTAATTGGTAGGGAATAAGCTTGCTGCTTCCTTGATTGCAAGTTTATCAAATTATATATGCGAGGGGTGGACGGGGGAAGCATAAGAACTGTAAATGCAACATTAAAAAGTTTTAAAAATATATATTTTGATATATTATGCATATAGCAAGCGCACTGCCTTGTTTCAATCTTTTTTTTCCTGTGATACAATTCCAATTCTATACATACACCGCATACCAAATTTGAATCAGATAGAATAATTGTTACAGGTACAAATCAATCTGTAATAAAAACAATTTAAGTCAACCAAAATGCAGACATACATATGCGTTTTATCTTTAAAAAAAATACGGAAACGTACAAATATTTTTATTTGTAACAAACGATTTTTGTTATACCCTCTCCAAAGGTTTAACAACAAGGGTTACAAGATTACCAAGGATTAACTGATAGACGCTAGCATTGCAAATCTTGGTCGAATAGAGATAAAAATGCGTGTTATAAATTGCTGCTCGCTGCCCATCAAGGTTATCCGAACGAAGAAAGTTCAAAGGAGTAAACAGCAATGGTAAACTAATAACATTACATATGACTTAAGGTCCTAGAGAAAAGCATATTAATGTGTGTACTTATAAATGCACAAAGTATGTGTACATATGTATATGCTTAATAAATGTATTTCAGTGCGCAACAAATATATGTATGCATGTGCGCATGCTTAAGTATGTGTATATGTGTATATTTTTGTGTGTTTAGGAAATTTTGCCTGTGTTGTGTAAGGGTGCGTGGTTGTAACTACCGCTTATGGTTGAGTTCATTTCGAGCTGCCGTAGCTTAGGCATACTTGTGGAATTTTCCAAATCGTAACTTACCTTCCGCTCCGTTTATCATGCCGTTGACGCCAGTGTCTCCGTCACTAGCACTCTGGGACACACCATTCCCATCGCCGAATACGTCGTTCTCTTGCTGCATTTGATTTGAGAAATGGGTTTCTTTGGCACGCAACACTTCATTCAGTCCTTTGTTATGACTGGGTTGCTGCTTTCGACGCGGTTTAACCGTTGTGTGCATGTGAGCAGTTGGCGTCGGTGTAGACTTGGGTGGTAGTCGCAGTTCTGAAAGAAATTGCATCATTATAAAATGCTGAATATTTCTTCGTATGAGTTATAGTGAAACCAATACTGCTAAGTCGGGAATTACCCACATTTTTGATAAGAAGTTGAAGGGGGAATGATTATCAAAGAGAAGGAAGAATGGTTTTTTTTTTTTATAAATAATGCAATAACAATTTCCAAGAGAATTTTCATTTATTTGCTTTCACATAAATTCTTTAAGGTTACTTTACGAAACAACATCATTACAAAAGTAAAGCAATAACTTAACTTCGCTTCACAACAATAGTTGTTTTAACTCGACTAATAACTTCTTCAAATTCGTTAGAAGTTTGTATAACAGCAGCAGTCATTCGATTTGAATAAAATTTAGGAAAAAAGAAGTGCATTAAACTATTAAAAGCAATGTTTTGTGAATTGTTATTGAATAGTTAAGGTTATAAAAATTTCGGCACAAACTTTGTTAGCTAACTTCTTTTTATACCCTTGCAGAGGGTATTATAAAATTAGTCAGATGTTTGTAACGCATAGAAATATACGTTTCCGACCCCATAAAGTATATATATTCTTGATCAGCATCAATAGACGAGTCGATTAAGACATGTCCGTCTGTCTGTTTGAATCACGATGACAGCCTCAAATTTCAAGCTACATGGTTGAAACATAAAAAGTTAAGTTCCTTGATCTAGCAAGTATGGTGAGTTTGAAAATTAGTCGGATCGGATAATTATCACCGGAAATTTAACTATAACGTGGAGGTACCTCGAGTAAAATAAGCAATTTTCTTTGGCAGCAAAGAAACAAAAACAAATTCCAAATTCCGTACAAACCCAAAAGACCCGAGTTCGAATCCGCGCGGCACCAAATAAGAAATATATAAAATTATTGTTTTTTTGTTGTTGCATTTAAATTTAATTATTACCCATACACCCTACACCAAGTTTGAACAAGATCGGATAATTATTAAGGTTACAAATCAATAATCAAATTTAAATGAAATTAACTTTATTTTAATGCTTACGCACACACATACATATGCAAAAATTCTTCACCACGCGGTGTGTGAGAGAGACAGAAGTATTTTAGTTGTGTTCTTACACAGAACGAAATTGAAAGAGCGAGATGCAATGGGTTTGCATATATGTCGAATTAGCTTATGCTTGGTAAGAAAGGACGGTGGCGTAGTATGTAGAGATCGGTGGCACGATGGGCGCGGTGTTTAAAGGTTCGATGCTCGGTGTAAAAGTGAAAATTTTTGAATGGGTTTTTTCTTCTTTTTTGTGTTTTTTTCTGATTTTGTTAAACATTTATACTAATTTTTTTGCTGCAAGGGTATATAAGGGTATCGCCAGAGCCGAAGTTAGCTTCTTTGATATTTTTTTATTAACATAACTTATTTTGGTCAAATTTTATATTTGGATCTGAGCAATTCAAGAACCTAAACTATGTATCTTTATTTATAAAAACCTTTAATACAAAGGCAATAAATTAGTTGACTCCTATATTGGTACTATGAGATAAAATGAAGTACTTACCACATACATGCTAACATACCAAAAACGGTTGGGTTTAAAGTTTCTACATCGCTAATTAAAACTGATATGGGTTCTTGCAAAAAATCAATCAATCAATTGACTTAGTAAAAATGAAATTATGAAGTTATAGTTATGATTGTAGATATATTTGATATACTAAAGGGTGTATCAAATATCTATAAAAATTTGGTAACCGCTATGCAGTGGAGATACAATTTCCTTTATGTGCAATTATGTATGCTTAGTTTGTATTCGACAGATGTAACTTATTCTATCGGGTGGAGTTTGAATGTAAATCCGAATAAAGACAAAATCTGGAAAAAGCTACTATCTTTAAATTAGTTCGAAAGGGATACACAAACGAAATGTGTAAATTTCATTTTGAAACAAAGTGATGCGTTTTAATTTTCAACATCCATTTAGTTCACTCTGTATAGAATTTTTTAGGCATTTTATGTATACACACAATCGCAGTTTATATTTCTTATGTATGATTTTTACTATCCTCTAATACAATTGTAATTCATTCCCTTACCTTGTAAACGAATTGGTGTCTCGCTTTTTCCTAGCGCGTTCACACTTGAACAAATGTAGGCACCAAAGTCAGTCTTCGTCAGATGCCTTATTGTCAGGTTAAGGTGCCAAGTGTATAAGTTGACCATAGTTTCGGAAATGTTATACTTACTGCCATTGTGAAGCTTGAGGTTGCCTGCATAAATAAAATGAAATCATAAAGTCTGATTTGTTAAAGCTTAAAATTACCTTCACTGCGATACCAGCCGTTGAGTGGTTTTGGATATACTTCCACAACGCACTCTAATGTTACTTCACGCTCGATGGGAGCACCAACCAACTGGTTTATAGCTTTAACAGTTGGAGAAACTGAAAGTGTAGATTAGGATAAGAGAACAATATATTGTCTGTAACGTTAATTTTTAAAGAAAGTCAGCGGCGTGGGTTTAAGCCAAGGGTGGGCAGCCAAATTTCACAAGTGAACCCGGCAACAACATTAACAACAAACATCAATCCGGGCAGAGAAAAAGGTCGCGAGCGCGAGTCCGAGCAGAGGTCATAAATATGCGAGTTTGTAGACAGAGGGACGCACAAGTGAATGCGGGACGCACACTCAACTGAGGGACGCACAAGGAATAATAGCGAGCTCGAGAAAGGGTCATAAATGTGCGAGTTCGTGGATACAGACCGCACATGCAGTTGCGGGAGGGGAAAAGGTCTCGATCGAGAGTTCGAGTTTGTTGTCAGAGGGACGCAAAAGTAAATGCGGGACGCACAAGTAAATACGGGACGCACATTTATGACCTATCCTCGAGCTCGCGATCGAGACCTTTTCCCTCTGCCTACAAACTCGAACTCTCGATCGAGACCTTTTTCCCTCCCGCACTTGCTTGTGCGTCCCTCTGTCAACGAACTGGCACATTTATGACTACGTTCTCGAACTCGCGATCGCGACCTTTTTTCTGTTTTCCCCCTCCCTTAGTTGCTTGTGCGTCCCTCTGCCCACAAACACGCACATTTACAACCCTTTCTCGAGCTCGAAATTTCTGCTTCTGCGTCCCGCATTTACTTGTGCATCCCTCTGCCTACAAACTCGATCTCGCGATCTCGGATTTTATTAAAATAGAATTTTCTTTTTACATATGTCAAGTATTTCTAAAAAAAATCAACTCCTCAAGGTCAACTATTTTCCTTCCAACTTTTTAACTAGTCGACTATTTGGAAAGAAGTAAATAATATTGAGATGGTTTAAGCCAGTGGTGTGCACGTAGTGGCTCACTTGGCTAACCGAGCTCTTTCCGTTATTTTTGTGGCAGAGGTCATAAATGTGCAAGTTTGTAGGCAGAGGGACGTACAAGTGAATGCGGGACGCACAAGTAAATACGGGACGCACAAGCAGAAATTTCGAGCTCGAGAAAGGGTTGTAAATTTGAGTGTTTGTGGGCAGAAGGACGCAAAAGCAACTAAGGGAGGGGGAAAACAGAAAAAAGGTCGCGATCGCGAGTTCGAGAAGGTAGTCATAAATGTGCCAGTTCGTAGATAGAGGGACGCACAAGCAAGTGCGGGAGGGGAAAAAGGTCGCGATCGCAAGCTCGAGGATTTTTGACCCTTCCTCGAGCTGGGAACTTTTACTCGTGCGTCCC
This sequence comes from Drosophila austrosaltans, assembly GCA_035045865.1. Taxonomy (NCBI): domain Eukaryota; kingdom Metazoa; phylum Arthropoda; class Insecta; order Diptera; family Drosophilidae; genus Drosophila; species Drosophila austrosaltans. Next base: position 10,021,000 of record JAWNOQ010000003.1, read on the forward strand.
GTATTTACTTGTGCGTCCCGCATTTACTTGTGCGTCCCTCTGTCTACAAACTCGCACATTTATGACCTCTGCTCGGACTCGCGTTCTCGAACTTTTTCTCTGCCCGGATTGATGTTTGCTGTAAATGTTGTTGTCGGGCTTACTCGTGAAATTTGGCTGCCCACCACTGGTTTAAGCAATGAATTAAAAATGAGTTTTGCAAATAAAGGGACGAGTGCCTTTTGAAAGATTTTTTCCAAATCCAATTTTTTTCTGATATTTAAACCTTTGGCATGATTTTTTTTCTCATCACCTTAAAAATTCTTGACTGTTTTATTTTCTGTTTCAAAACTATGTAGCTTTTTTGACGACAATTTTTCTTTAAATAATGGCATTTTCAAAACTTCGTGCTTTCCTACTTTCAAGGCACATTGGCCCAGAAAATCAATTTTAACCAGCCTCCGTTAAATATCAATCACATTTGGAAAATTAAACATGTTTTTGCGCAGAATAGCTAACACATTTTCTTTTTATTAAAGTAAAAGCTTATAGAATTAGCGTTCACACAGGTCACATTGCTTCAAATGATGTCTTGCAAAATGGTTCTGTTAATTATATCCTTGCAAAGTGGAATAATAAAATTTTTGAGAATGCATAGAAATATAAGTTTTTAAGTATATAAAGTATATTTATTTTTGATCAGCATCACTAACCGAGTCGATCTAGTCATTTCCTGCTGTCTGTTTTTCTCATCTCTTAGACCTTTGATTTTAAGCTATGTTGTTGAGACTTAATGGACAATCTTCTTAAAAGTATGTATGCATATATTTTTCAACTTTAAAAATGGGTTGGATTGAACTACTAAATATATAAATCAAAATTTTTTCTTCTTGTTTTGGCTTATAAATAATATTAATACATTTACCATCCACCTCGTATAATTATCTCTAATAGTATCAGTTTAATTAAATGCTCACACACATATGCAAAAATTTATCAAGACACCGACACCGAGAGAGTTCTAAATATTTGCATTGTGTTCTTTCAGAGAACGAATTTGAAAACGCGAAATGCACTGCGCTTTCTATATATCTATGTACATATACCGAAATAGCAGAGCGGGTTGGTGTACTGAGAAGAGATAAGTTGCACCCATAGGGTAAAAGAGTGTGTAAAAGTATATATAATAAAGTATATATATTCTTGATCAGCATCAACAGCCGAGTCGATTGAGACATGTCCGTCTGTCCGTCTGTCTGTTTGTTCGTCGCTTTTCGAACTTAAATTTTAAGCTACGTAGTTGAAACTTGGTAGTTAGTTTTCTTAAAGGTGTAGGTAGACAAAGTATAAAAATCGGTCGGATCGGATTACTATATGATATATCCAATATCGGAATAATAGGGTTCCAATTAAAAATTTTTTATTTTTCTTTTGAAATATAAATCTAATGTGTACCAAAACACTACCCACCAAGTTTGACTCAAATCAGATAATTATTACGGCTTAAAATCAATAAAACAAATCATCCATATAAGCTATTTACTCCAAACAAAAAATTTCAAAGAAATCTGCCGTACCAACACAAGAGACCCGAGTTCGAATCCGCGCGGCACCAAATAAGAAATATATAAAATTATTGTTTTTTTGTTGTTGCATTTAAATTTAATTTATATCCATACACTATACACCACGTTTAAACTAAATCGGATAATTATTAAGGTTACAGATCAATAATCATATGTGATAGAAATTAAATGTATTTTAATGCTCACGCTCACACATACATATGCAAAAATTCAACCACCACGCGGTGTGTGAGAGAGACAGAAATATTTTAGTTGTATTCTTACACAGAACGAAATTGAAAGAGCGAGATGCAATGGGTTTGCTATATATGTCGAATTAGCTTACGTTAGCAAAGTAATGACGGTGGTGTAGTGTGTAGAGATCGGTGGCACGATGGGCTTCGGTGTTTGATGGTTCAATGCTCGGTGAAGAAGTGAAAATTTTTAGGTGTGTTTTTTCTTCCTTCTTGTTTTTTTTTATATTGTTAAACATTTATACCAATTATTTTGCTGCAAGGGTATATTTTTGTTAATCCTGTGAATCGACGGAGGTAACTATGTTTTTAATATTCGTGTGTATATTAGCTTTCAAAATTATAATGGGATTTTGCATGTATTTGTTATTGTTGTTGTTTTTTGCAGCCATTTTCTAAAAATCAGAGTTCGGGGACCCGTAAGCCTTTTTTCTTGGGGATTTATGAGCCACTTGTTTCTTGACATTTAACGGCTTTTTTTAATGTGTTCAACGCTTGTGTATGGAAAACATGCCGAAAAAAATGAATCGGCGAAATCGTGCAGTGCACTTGAAATGTGCTAGAATAACTGAAAGTTATTGGACTAGCATAAATTGCATTTCAGGCTGACGTGTGTAATTTTTTTCACTACAACAACTAATTTCTTAATTATTATTTTTATTCTAGTGAAATAAATAAAATTTTCCGAACAAAAATCGTCGTTTTTATTCAATTTTAAGTGTCTCACAATACCCCGAGAATTTTGAAAATCACGAAAAAAGGTATTTTTGAAAATCGCCTTAGAATCACCCAATTCTCAAATATTTCATTAAACCGTTGTGACCAAATGAAAGCTAGATCTTCATATTACAACACCCAGCAGTCAAATTTGAAGTAAAACTTGTTTAAATAAAAAATTTCTGTCAATAAAAAAAAATGGCTCAAAATACCCCACCTTCCCCTACTTACATATGTAGAACTATATTCACAAAAAATTTGGTAACAATCGCATGTAAGGGTTTGATTTGATAGCCAAAGTAAGACCTGGCGTGACGTTACGCGCACGAAATGGTGTTTTTGACTTTCACTGACAAAATTTCAAAACTCTACGAATTGGCTAAGATTTTTTGAGTAAATGTTTTTTGAATGTTTCTAAATAACACAAGTTTCTTTTTAATTTAGCAAATCAAAAACAAATTTATAGTTTTTTTTTCAAATTCTAAATCTGGCATGATGTTACATGATGTGACGTTACGAAAATTCCCAAGGGAAATTTTTTTCAAAATTAATCCAAAAACATTTTTAAACAAAACTAGACCATTGCACTGTGGTTGCGCTTGTACTGAGCGGCGGCCACAAATACTTCTAGTGGTGATATCGCAATGAAACTTTCATGAAAATTCTAAAAAAATGTTTTAAAAAAATTGTGAAAAATTGGACAGATCGGAGCACTATTTCATATAGCTCCCATAAAATGTCCGTTATAAATTATTTTTATACCCTTGCAGAGGGTATTCTAAAATTGGTCAGATGTTTGTAACGCATAGAAATATACGTTTCCGATCCCATAAACTATATATATTCTTGATCAGCATCAACAGCCAAGTCGATTGAGACATGACCGTCTGTCTGTTTATTCGGTGCTTTTTGAACTTAAATTTTAAGCTAAGTAGTTGAAACTTGGTAGTTTGCTTTGTTAAAGGTGTAGGTAGATCAAGTATGAAAATCGGTCGGATCGGATTACTATATGAAATATCCAATATCAGAATAATAGGGTTCAAATTAAAATTTTTTTCTTTTGGAATGTAAATCCAATTTGTACCAAAACACTACCCACCAAGTTTAACTCAAATCAGATAATTATTACGGCCTCAAATCAATAAAAAAAAATCGTCAATATAATCAATTTTCTCCAGCAACAAAAAATTTCAAAGAAATCTGCCGTACAAACACAAGAGACCCGCGATCAAATCCGCGCGGCACCAAATAAGAAATGTATAAAAATTTTGTTTTTTTGATGTTGCATTTAAATTTAATTTGTATCAATACACTATACACCAAGTTTGAACTAAATCGGATAATTATCAAGGTTAAAAATCAATAATGAAATTTGATAGAAAGGCAATTTGTTTTAACGCTCACGCACACACTTACCTATGCAAAAATTCTTCTCCACGCGGTGTGTGAGAGAGACAGAAATATTTTAGTTGTGTTCTTACACAGAACGATATTGAAAGAGCGAGATGCAATGCGTTTGCTATATATGTCGAACTAGCTTGAGTAAGCTAAATGAGGAGGTTGCTAGTCTGTAGAGATCGGTCGCAATGAGCCTCAATGTTTGGTGGTTCGATTCTCGGTGAAGACGTGATAGTTTAAGGTAAGAGTTCGATATCTTTAATACAGCTCTAGTAAATTTATTTTAAGATTTTCTTTTTTCATTTGCGGAAGAGGAAGTGGGCGTGCCTAAATTTTGAAACAAATTTGATCTGCCTAGGCATAAGACGGATGTTCACACCAAAATTGGCTCTTATTCTTATTCTTACTGGCTATTAGCTCTTATAGTCTCTGAGATCGAGGTGTTCATAGGGACAGACGGACATGTCTCAATCGACTCGGCTAGTTATGCTGATCAAGATTATATATACTTTATGAGGTCGGAAACGCTTTCTTCTGCCTGTTACATACATTTTAGCGACTTTAATATACCCTTTTACCCTATGGGTACAGGGTATAAAAATTTTCGTTATTTATAAAAATATTTTTTATGTTAAACTTTTTTTATTCATATAAAATTAAATATATTTTAATTATAAAGTTTTAACATAAATGGTTTAACGTGTATCATCTAATAAATCACATGTTGAAGATAGAAGTATCGATTTGTCTCGTTTTGATAATGCTCGTTGACCTGTTATAAAGGGATCTAATCTTAGAAGAAGATTTTCTTTAAGTCTGTATTTGTTAACACGCGTGACATTTTCCGAGTATGCTGCAGCCGACATTTTTTTATTTTTTTATTATTTGATTCTGCAGCTTCTTCGGAGAGTTGCCCAATCGAAACTAATGCGTGCTCTATTACCTTCGGTCCATGAATTAAAATTTTATGTACAGTTGCTGGAAGATGGTACCATGGATATGTAACCACTAATAGCTTAGCCGTCTCCAATGCGTAGGTTTCGAACTTTTTTACATTTATAGAATATCCTGATGATTAGGCTTGTTAGAGCGTTGCGCATCCGGTTATTAATTGTTCATCGATGCCTGTAATTTCAGAGGACAAGCTGGGATTGCTAAAAAATTTTCTGGCTGTGTTTCCATCGTTGAAATTTCCTCTGCCTCCATCCCTTGGCTTATCAACAATTAGGCCCATTTTTTCCCGAAATTCTGCTTGGAATTTTCAATACGGTTGGAAAACTTTTGTTTGTATTCACTGTGGCCTGTGCTGCCATCAAAACCCCATTTATTGATGTTAAATTATTCTCCGTTTCATCAATACCATTTTCAATCGAGCTCTTTTGAAGCTGTTAAATGCTTGAAGCTGTGTTGTCGAGAAGACTTTGCAGTTCGACTTCTGCATATGCTTCATCTACCGCGATGTTGTCGGGATATCTCGAAGTTTTGAATTTGAGAATTTTCTCATAACTTGGTAACAAATTGTAAGTGGCTTCACAATTTATGAATGACCGAATAAACTGGTATTGGTGTTTCGATAATCCAGTGTCCAAAACCTTTTCAATATTTGCCCCGTTTGGCTTATCATTCGATTCAAAATCAAATGAGCGCAAAACATTAGCGGCAGACTCATCGTGTTTTTGTACCACGGCGATCCGGCGACGTTTCGTCCTTTTTGATGACTCAGTAAAATCAATCTTGGGGCGTTCACGGTTATTCTCCGCATTCATTTGTTGAGGAAGACAGCTGGGCTTCACTGTAATACTTTCCGTAACGTTCAGCCAATCGGATTCATATTTTATAAAAGATTTTATAAAAGATAAAAGTACTCTTGTACTTAACCCAATAAAGATTTATTTTTTTGCAAATGAAATCAATACACTTGTAAAGCACAATCCTGTCGACTTCGTAGCCATTATTTTTGATGCTATCCTTTAAGTACACTCTCAGCTTGCCTTTTTCTGTAGACCAAAACTCAAATATATTCATGCGTGAAAAAACACAATTATAAGAAGCGTCTGTTGAACCAAAATCAACAAAAAGGCGCAAAAGAAGGTACAAAGTAAAAAAAAAAAAAAAAAAAAAACAAGCAAAATATTGATACAAACACAAACAGAAATGACATCACAAAAACAAAATTGCAAAAACATTTTGAGCTTGAATTACAGAAAGACAACTTTAAATTATTATTGAGTACAATCGCATCGGCAACTATCGGCACCTTAACTTTCCATGTTTATTACCTTAAAGCGTTGAGAAATACAATGATACCAATCACAGTCGGGGGTTCAGGGGGGAATAAAACTAAAACTTTATGTAAACATAAAAAAAACGAACAGAAAATAAACAAAAAAGGTTAAATCAATAAAAAATTCGCAAGAAATATATTATTGAACCCATTAATTTCACAATTAGAATTTTTAAACTAAATACCGTTATTTTCAAAATTAATTTTGTATTAATAATTTAGGACCTCAATCGTTGAAGTCCGCTTTTTGCTTTACAATACGAATGCTACGCGCAGCAGGCTTGCAAAAATTAATACGTGTTCAAGCTTTCAATGATATTTTTAGAAAGTAGAAAGTTCCGATCGATTTTTAGAAAAATCCAGTTTGCCATCAAGAAGTTTGGACTTTTAAGAGACGATTTGTGTATATTTTACCAAATTATGTTGTGATGGACTTTTTGATTTTTGGCCTAAGGGCGCAACCACTGTGCAATCACGACTTTGGACTTCAACTAGAGAAGTGAATTTTGTTCTTCTGGACGTTGACGCGTACAATGCGCATTACGTTCAAGTGGTCCAAGCGACACCAGGACAAAGCCTGTTACGCGCGAACCCTAGCAGACAGCATGCAAAAACGAAGTCGCGGGGACAACGGACGACAACTAAAATAATAATTAAGACTAACTACTAGATAGATAACTTAAAATAGTAGTTTTTAGAATAGTTATAGAGAACTCTGATCCGATTACAGAATAAAGGCGGTTGTAGTCGGAACAGAGAACTCGGAAAGGTTCATGCAAAGAATAGTTAGAAGTACAGCGTGTTAAAGTTAAAGGGACATAATTTCGGGTTAGTCTACAAGGTACAGATAGATTGACCTGATGAAGTAAATTAGGACAATCTATTTGTCCATTTAGAAGCTTATGAATAAACAAAGTACCAAGCATTACTCTACGATTAAGTAAGGAGGGAAGGTTAATTAGAAGAAGTCTTTTAGAATAAGAGGGCAAGTTAACATTTCGATCCCAGTTTAAACCACGAAGAGCAAAAATTAGAAACTGTTTTTGAACAGATTCAATTTTAACTTGGTGTGATCCATATTGTGGAGACCAAACACATGATCCATACTCCAAAATGGGGCGGACCAGTGAAATAAAAAGAGTTTTGGTTATGTAAGGATCGTCAAACTCTTTCGACCATCGCTTAACGAAACCAAGACAACTCATGGCTTTATTGACAGTGATATTAATATGACGAGTAAAATTTAATTTGTGTTTCATGAGTACACCCAAATCATTAATCTCGTTCAAACGTTCAAGTGGGGTATTATTGAGATAATATACCACTAATTGAAAAGAGGATCTATGAAATGACATGACATTACATTTTGAAACATTAAGGTTTAATAAGTTAATTTCACACCAAGTTTGAAAGTTATTAAGATCGACTTGAAGCAGACGTGGAGAGCTTATGTCTTTAAAACTAATACAAAGTTTAACGTCATCAGCGTACATAAGCACGCGAGAGTGAGTTACAACTGACGGAAGGTCATTAATGAAAAGCGTAAAAAGCAGTGGTCCTAGATGGCTACCTTGTGGCACCCCCGAGGTCACATTGATGGTCTTCGAAAGATAAGTTTTAAATAAAACTTTTTGTGTACGGTTATTAAGATATTGAGAAATCCAATTAAGCAAAAGGCTTGGAATCCCAAGTTCGTTCAGCTTGAACAAAAGCAGTGTATGATTGACAGAATCAAAAGCCTTACTGAAGTCAGTATAAATGACATCAGTTTGCAATGCATTCCTGAATCCCTCGATCGTTAAAGAAGTAAACTCTAAAAGGTTAGTGGTTGTAGATCTACGTTTCATAAACCCATTTTGAGAAGATAAAAGAATAGAACTACAGAAATGTTGCAGTTGAGAAGTTATAATTTTCTCAAATGCCTTGGGAATAGCGGACAATTTGGAAATACCCCTGTAATTAGAAGGTACGGATTTATTACCCTTTTTATGCAAAGGAATAATAAAAGATTCTTTCCAATTGGTTGGAAAAGAGGAAGTTTCAACGGATAAAGTAAATAACTTAAGAATCGGGGAAATCAAAGTCTCAGCGCAAAACCTGAGTACACAACCAGGTATCCCATCAGGTCCTGGTGAGTACACGGGCTTCACTACAGTAAGCACGCTGAGAAGCGAATCTTCATCGATCACAGGATTAAAGACGCAATTAGACCTTTTCAACTGATAGGGATATGAAAAGTTAGCTCGATGATCTTTGGAGGAATAGGTCGTTTTGAAAAAATCAGCAAACATATCGGCAATGGCCTGATCATCGTTTGCTTTATTATTTTCAAAACATAAATAGGACGGGTGCACTGCCACCTTTCGTTTGGAGTTAACGAAGTTATAAAATTGCTTACGATCACGGGAGAACTGAAGTTTACAACGCCTAATGTAATCCTTATAGCATAGTGTATTAAGCACTGAAAAATTCGATCGAGCAACAGCATAAAGAGAGAAATCAGACGGTCGACCCGATTTTTTAAACTTTCTATAATATCTAGATTTTACATTTTTCAAATTAGTTAACTCACGTGTAAACCATGGCGGTTTGTTAGACAATACATGGGTCTCACGTGGAACACAAGCATCAAAAAGTGAAAACATAGTATTATAGAAAAAACAAATGGCAGCATTCATATCATAACAGAAGTACAGATAAGACCAGTCTGTGGCAAGAATTAGCTCATTGAGCTTGAAAAGTTAGTTTTACGAAAGCAAAGGGTACGAGACGTCGAACTGGTACCAGCATTTGATAACCGAAAAGGTAGATCAATAGTCAAGTCCAAAGATGGATGGAAACTGTCTTCGGGGACGACTAAGGGATCAATCCTCGAAACAGTACAGTTAGAAGAATCTAACATAAATTTAAGATCTAGTGATCTCTCATTTTTGTTACGCACAGGATTAACTTGGGTTAGGGATAACTCAAGGAGACCGTCAACAAAGCAATGTGAGGAGGAGGGCATCAACAAGAAAGACTCACCTGATGGAAGCCACGAAACGTCAGGTAGATTAAAATCTCCCAGAACGATAAATATGTCTGCATCCGAAAGAAGTGAAGAGACAAAGCGAATAGCTTCTAAATGGCTAGCATATACCATCATGTCGGAATTCGGTGGAATATACGAGCAAGTTAGAAAGACAGAATATGATTTTAAACAAATTTTGACACTAACAAATTCAATGTCAAGAACGGCAGGTGGCAGAACTATTTCTGAAGGAAGAGATGAATTTACGGCAATCAAAACTCCACCACCATTTTTGGAGATTCGATCGCATCTATAGGTTGAAAAAATTGTTTGAAAAACAGAGGCATCAGATATGTCTGGCTTTAACCACGTTTCTGTAAAGACCAAGATATGAAAGTCAAAAGATAGACTATCTACAAAAAGCTTAGAAAGTTTAGATTTTAGTCCTCTAACATTCTGATAGGCCAGAATAAGGGACGAAATTAGTTTTTTGACCCGCCAGCTACTGACGAGTCAGAGGGTATGGAAGGATTAGTTGTGTTAGGCAGACGAATCGAAGGCCGATTTTTCTTTTTCTTAGCCGTATACTCCTTTATAACTAAATGTTCCGGCCAAAAATCTTTGTGACAAATTTGGTCAAAGACATTTTTTGGGACACTGATTTTAAATGACGAGATGTCACGGGTGTATGAAAACCTAAACTTTTCCACCACTATGTTTGGCGCAACGACTTTTGCCCGGATATGGGCTATGACATCATCTGATGTAGTATTGGGGTCGAGCCGCGAAACAAAGATTTGCTTTTTGGGTGGAATGGCTACAAGAGATCTCAATGCGCCAGTCGCAACCGCAGCAACAACATTTTGCGCTGGAACTGCTGAGGCGGATGACGCCTTGAGAGCTCTTCTAGTTACTACTTTATTGGGAATACCCCTGGGAGTGGACATTCGCCCGGACTCATCGGAAACTACAACCGCTATCGGGTCAGTTTGCGGGGCACTATTACCAAGGGAAATGTCAATCGTCCCCGCAACTGCAGTCACTGCTGGACTCCTAAACGATATCAGTTGCTGACCATTTGGAGTTATGGGGTCGTTCGACGATGCCGGAACCGACAGAAACAGAGATGCCGGCGGATCGGGAGAGAAATCCCGTGGGATAGTCTTCTTCCGCTTCGGTGATTCCATTGATGTTTATAACTATAAAACTGCGTTTCCAAAGACGAAAACTAATCACGAAGTTTCAGAAAACCAGCCGACAGGGACTTAAAGCCCTCTCTCGTCCGCCGCATAAATAGACGCATATCCATTTCTACGTCCCGGCACGCTTCACAACTCCATTTTAGTCCCCCGCCGTTACCAATACTATCCTTTACTTTGGCTGTGTAACCCGCGCATTTGACATGCATAATGTTATCACACAGCCAGCACAAAAGATAGTCGTCTTGGACTTTTTGGGGATGAGGGCACTTTTTGGAAGAGCAGACAACCATTGTAAATTCAATTGTTTATTATTATTTTTACTGATAAGAAAAAAATAAATAATAAATGGCAAAAAATTAAAAAAGAAATTTAAAAATGAGCAATGTATACGAACCAAGAAGTAACACAAGTGTTAAAGTTTTAATTTTTAGAAGAAAAAACTGAAGAGAAATTAAGAGAGTTAGTAATAACACACAACAACAAAGACTGACACAATCGCGAGAGTAACGGTCGCGATCGCGGGCAATGTAAAAACGCGAGAGCAAGCACTACACAAACAACAACACTAATGTGTATGCTATTCGCGTAATAAGTAATTTTGGCACAGATTCCGCAGAAAATAATTTTTATTTGCGGGATTAAATAAAAAGATTGAATAAAAGCGAGAGCGCAAAAAAAACACGACCGACTTCGTTGAAGTGAAGAAATATATTATATATATATGTATATATATATAATATGTCTATATATGATAGAAATTTGTTTTTTTTTGGTAATCCGGTTAATAATATTTTTCTTTGAACCAATTTATAGTTTTAGTGATACCTGGGTGAAGTAGAGTTTTGTGGTTTTTCAAAATACATAATTTCTTTGAATTCTGCATAAGTGGGCCTTTTAGTTTGGAAGTTGTTTTCTATCCTTTTTTCGGCTATTAGGACCTACTATTTTAACATAAGGAATATTGAAAAGTCTGTATCGTCATGGAAATAGATCGCGTTATTTTTTGAAAATGTTCTTTGATTAGTTCTTTCGCGGAATGATTAGTCTTTATAAGATATTTTTATTTTTGTTTGATAAAAGAAGCGAATAGTTTCGACTTTGTCTTCGTTGCTTTTAATAAATTTGATTTGATGATTGTAATATTTCGGAGGTTTTTCAGAAATAGTTATTAAGTTCCTGAGCACTGTGGATTGTTGCTACTTGTTTCGCCCCCTAAAAAGTTAAACTAGCTCTAGAGAGGGCATCGGCCGCATAATTTTTTTTTCCAGATAAATGTTTTATTTTATAATCATATTCATATAATTTAATTTTCCAACGTTGTAAATTCATATTGAGTTCTTTAATGATGGATAAAAAAAATGAGGGGTTTGTGATCACTTAGGATCTCGAAATGTCTTCCGAAGAGGAATGGTCTGAAATATTTAGTTGCCCAAACGATTGCTAATAGTTCTTTTTCTATAGCTGAATAATTGAGTTCGCACTCATTAAGGGTTCTGCTAGCAATACAGATAGGTTTATGGTCCTGTGAAAGGACAGCGCCTATCGCTTCGTTACTGGCATCTGTAGTTAAGGAAAACGGTTTTTTGAAATCAGGGTATGCGAGTATGGGATCATTGATGATGAGAAGTTTTAATTTCTTAAAGTCTGAAATATAATCTTTGTTGTCTATTTTGATTTTGATCCTTTCTTTAAGCCAAGAGTTAAAGGTTTTGCAGTCTTTGCGAAGTTAGGAATAAACTTGCGGTAGAATCCGCATAAGCCTAAAAGTGATTTGATTTATTTCGGTGTTTTGGGAATCGGGAATTTTAAAATTGCTTTAATTTTGTCTGGATTAGACGGCATAGGCGGCATTAAGCGTCTGTGGTAATGACATGACCTAAGAATTTTGTTTCTTTTCTCAGGAATTCGCACTTATCTTACTGTAATTTTAGATTTGCTTTGCGAAGTTTCGTAAAGACTTTTTGGATTGATGCTAAATGTTCCTCCAATGAAGTGGAGTAAATGATAATATCATCCAAACTTAAAATAGAATTTGTGATTTGTTAGTATTACACTGTTATCATTATAGTCAATAAAAGCTTGTCTTGCTTTGAGGTAATTTCTACCTAATAATTTATCGTACGTGGTTGAAAAATTGTGACAATAAAATTTTTGGGTTCTTTGACATAGTTTGCTGGATGCAAAGGAAACGCTTTTAGTAAGCTCAATTACGCCTTTTATCGTCTGGACGTTCAATTTTTCTGAGGATTCGGGAATATTAAAGAAATTTTCGTTGATAAGGTTTATTGAAGAACCTGTATCAATAATATATTTAAGTTGTGTGCTATTTATAGTTATAAGATATAGGGGCTTCGTCCGTTTCATCTATCTGATGAATTTGTTCCGAGGCTGTCTGATGAAAATTTCCTTACCAGTCCATTCTACTCTATCCGCTACCTGATGGCCTAATTCGTTTTGTAGGTGCGTTCAATATGCCCGTGTTTGTTTGTTGTACGTGGTTAGTAGTCATGTCAAAAATGCTATGCCGTTGAAGCTTCGGTCGTTGGCAGTTTGGTCGTTGGTAGTTTACCCTAAACTGATTGTTAGAGGGGGTCGAATTGGGTATTGGGGGGCGATTTACTGGTTGATAAGGTGTTGGGTTATAATTGGGTTGTGGTACGGACGGATCATAACGTGGTTGGAAAAGTGTAGGAAATCTTTATGTGTCGTTTGCAGTTTGATAGGTGGTTTTTAAATGATTTCTCAATTGTGGGTTGTTTACGGGTTGACTTTTGCATATCAATAATATCTTTAACTAAGCCCTTTTTTGTATTAGCTCTTCAATGCTTGACTTTATGAGTCTGTTTTTCCTATGTATCGTTTTCTAATTCTATTGAACTCGTTAATATTTGTTTTCTGCGTTCTGCTTCGTCCAGGAAGTTTCAAATGTTGCCTTTATAGGGGGTGTTACGAAAGTTCTCCAACAGGATTTGATTGGCTGTCTGTGGTTTGTATTTCAATATTAGCTAGTTTCGTAGTTCGGTCCAGGTCGTCAAGTTTGTTATTCCCGTTATATGTTATATGACTTCCGCCATATTAGTTTTGGAGGGTGGTGGATGAACCATTTTGATGATTAATTTTTTTCTGAGATTTGTTTTATTATTTGTGCGCGATATTTCGCTTTTGTTTAAATCTTTTTCGTAATTTTATGTTCTTTATTTGTTTCTTTTTTTTTGGTATTTATGTATTTCTTATTTTTAGATTTGTCGTATTTCGCCATTTTTAAATATATTCGTTTCTTACTTTTTTTGTTATTTATTTCTGTATTTTTTTAATTTGCTGTATTTCTTATTTTTTAAGTTTTTGGTTTTAACTTATTTCTTGCATTTTCTTGCAAGAAGATTCTTTTGCGGATAAAACAATTTGTATTGTTGTCTTCTGGTATATTTGTTGTGGAGGATCTATTTGCAGGGGCACTGCACTTTTTAATTTTCCAGTTTTTATCAGTACTGAGGTCCTGGTATTTAACTGAAGTTTGAAACCTTAGCACAAAAAGTCTTGATTGGAAACACAAGTTTTGCACTGCACTATAACTTTTTGTTTTATCCTACCGACTGCGCCAATTTTAAATTTTGTTTAACATTGATTTAAAAAAATGTTTTTTTATTTATTCTTCTTAACTTATATACAGAAAGTCTTATTGTAAAACTGAACTGTGAACAGAACTAAAACTGCCTGCGAGTTAATTGTGAACTGAACTGGTGTCTTAGAGTTCTAAGATTATTTATAGGAGATTTTTCGGTGGTGGCGTGATGTCTGGGAATTTGCTAAAGTGACCTGATTGATTCTGATTGGTCACTTCGAAGATTTGTTTTGGATAGTGATCTCCCACGAAATGGGTGTAAAGTGATCTTTTTATTTTGGACGCTTATAAAAAATGCAATCCCAACAAAGAAGTCATTCGGTACCCGCCTGCATGTCACCGTCATGTGTGCAACATCTTTACTCGTCTAAGAATTGGGCACACCTCCCTAACTCACGCCTACATGCTGAAAAAACAACCCAAATCCTCTTGCCCCCATTGCGGAGGTGTATTAACGGTTCAGCACATTCTCGAAGAATGCCCAAATACACTAAAGACCAGAATCAACATATTTGGTCCAACCCCTCCACTACAACTCCTTGCAAACCCCTCCTTACTGAACGCTAACATTATAATTAAATTTTTAAAAGTACTCAACATATATAACATTATATGATCACGTCAGTCGAGTCGATGGCCGTAGTTGCTAGCACTCAACCCTTTGTATTTAGTTATTATATTATAATTTTTTATGTATTATAATTAAATAAAAAAATAAATAAAAATAATATTTTGGACGCTGCAGCAGCGCGTATGAGTTAGATGGGATCAATTTTTTATAATATAAAAAGCAGTCAAGATTTGCTGAGCTTGCATTTTTAACGGCATTGGATGGGGTGGGTTGTTTATAATAAAATAATAAGAGGGTTAAGATTTGCTGAGTTAGCCTTTTTACGATGGGGTGAATTGTTTATAATAAAATAATACGAGGGGTCTTGTCAAGAGGAGAGGCGGTTATATTACTATATATATGTTTCTGTATCTATATATAGCAACGTGGCTGCTATTCCAGAAGAAGCAACAGCAAGCGCAATGGTGGAACTCGCACGAGAGTGGCTAAAATTACTGATAAAATTACATATATGTATATACATATAAAGATAAAAGAAAGTCGTGTTAGTTACAATATTTATAACTCAAGAAGGGCTTACAAGGATGCTGTTATTGAATTTTATAATTTTATTATTTATAAAAATGTTTGCCTCTAGAACATAAACTATATGACATAGGGCTGTCGCAACCAACACTTGAAATTGTGTGGACTTCGGAGAGATCATGCAAATGTGGGCCAAAGACACAGCGATACTCACCCGATGATTACAGAGTAGTGAATAGACAAGAGTTGTTTGAATACTGATTTTATTAAGAAAAAGGTCGAGTTTATATACACGATTCTAGGGTCTAGGGGGTCACATGGATGTACATTTGGGGGGTCTTATTCATAGTGTAAATGTGATTGTGTGTGTGAACATAATGTGGAAGACAATTTTGTGATGTATGAAAATATAGTGCGAGTACAGTGTATATGAAAATATGTAGGGGTTAATTCTACTCTAAGCAAAGCCTGCATTGGTCTTTACTGTGAGAAATTCATAGTTTATGTTTTAAGCATGTATTTACTCCATCATACTCGCGGCCGTTGAACGACTGTTCAACAATACTTAAATGTTGATTTCGTAGTTTCCAGCAGGTCGATGTGTAGATTGAGTCGATTGACTACCAGTTGGCATCTGGGTACCAGTTGTGGGAGGGGTCATCTGTTGAAGGCCAATAGCAATCCTGGCTTCTTGTCTTCCGTTGGTACACCGATTTTTGATAACATATAGCAGCACTAATGTTATGAATATTATTAGCGCTATGTATGAAGCAATGTTATGATGTTGAATAGGCCCTTGACTAGATTTTAGGTCATATGGTAACTTTATTTTGAATCTGGGCCATAATTGACTACTGAGTTTGTCAAGTTCATTGTAGCTTAGCTGAACATTGATTGTAGCCGCGGTTTCATTGGTTGAGTTCGTCATCATGGTGGAGAAATTCCCAAACCGGGCGTATGACATAATCATTGTTCCGGTAGATGCAATACGATGTCCAGTTACACTTATTGATGGATTCCGCAAAGTGAAAATTGGATCAAGTGTTAATAATCCTCCTTGGCTAATTGCTGATGCTTGAACTGTTGTTGTCGCAAACTGCTGATAATTCCATTGGTGAAATTGTACCAAATATCCAACGGTTCTTGTAGTACATGTTGAACCAGATGAACGTCATGTTTGTGTATTTAAATTGACACATGTTTGAAATTTTGTTGAATTTTTCATTTGTGACTTGATGGCATTGTTTTAATTCAGTTGCTGTTAATCCAAGGAGCTTATTGACCGCTATCACGGGAATTTGAATATCCATCGTCATACTTCCTTTATTGCTGGTATAGGAACTAAATTGTATAATTAGAAACTTGTGCTGAGAGCAACGGTAGCGTTAATTTAAATAATACGCGCTTCTTTACTTCTTTACTCCCTCCTGCCTTCAACATTTTATATAGTTGTAGAACATCAGCATCTGTGGCAGGAAGTATGTGTCCTGGTCGAAGATGATTTTTTAACTGCCTTAAGTGGTTTCCAAGTTCTTTAGGCGAAAGTAACAACGGGCTAATTTGGTCATGATGAACATCAGTGAGTACATGGGCGACCTTTAATTGTACTCGTTGGAAATTTGAAGCAATCACCGAAAGTTGTGTTGTCATCGTGAGATACCATTGAAATATCTTAACGGAATCCGAGTTTGTTTGAGACATATTGTTGAGTTGCTGCTTTATCAAATTCTTTCTCTCAATAATAGCCTCATAACGCTTTAAGATATTGACCGTTGAATCAAGTATTGATGTTTGCTTCTGATGCTTATAAAATCAAATGGTGCTCTACGATTTCGTTGTATGTTCAAGAGGTAATTTTCTATTCCTAGTTCCTCTTCGACATGTTAAAAATGGTTGCACATTGCTGAACAGGCTTGACTTGGATTAGATTGGAACACATTTCCCCCATTCTTTTTATTCTGAGAGAAAATGTATTCATATCCTCCCAATAAGTTTCCAAATCATAACAAGCAATGATTCTCCAGTCAGCTATAGTAAAACTATACGTTTCAATTTTTTCATAGTAAATGGCAGGTTTGGCGTCAAATTTACTGATTGTGACAGTGCCAACGGCAATAATAGCAACATCATTAGTAACGTTAGAGGTAACGATGCTAAGATTAGTCTTTTTGGGCTTTGCCTTGTTGTGGTGTCCTCAAACCCATTTTCTTGGGAATTATCGCCGTCATCCTTATCCAGTTGTTGCTTTTCTCCTGGTTCTGGTGTTTTTAGTAGGCGAGCTAATTTATGAATAGCTCGTTTGTAAATTCCAGATGCCGTTTTTACGTCAACTACACCAATATAGCCATAAGGACCAGGGTATAATTTTATAATCCTTCCCAATGGCCATTGAAGAATGGGTACATTGTCTTCTTTCACATTATTATAAGGCCTCTTCCACTTCGCAGAGTTTTGTAGTCCTTGGAGATACTCCTGTGACCATTGCGTGTGACCAGAAAGTGTGTTTTAATCGTTGCACCAGTTTTCATTGTTCTGGCAACGATTTCTGCCTGATTGGCTCTGGATCAGGTTGAGCCACCAATAGTTCTCCAATAAGTAAATGTCCTGGTGTGAGAGCAGCAAGATCATTCGGATCGTTTGAATATGGAGTTAGTGGCCGTGAATTTAATATTGCTTCGATGTTCACAATAATTGTTGACAGTTGCTCAAACGTCAAATTGGCTGTGGACACATTTTTTAGCAATAAAAGTTTTGCTGATTTTACAGCTGCCTCCCATAAACCTCCAAAATGAGGTGATTGGGGGGGAATAAATTTAGTTCTGCTCCAAGCACTGCTGCACGTAACTCAAGACAGGGCAATGACTGCTTCTCTTGTGGAGCTACTCGTGACTTTGCACATAGTAAACGCACGGATACCTAACCATTTTTGTATGTGGCCCGAATGTACACAGCAGCTCCATATGCCTTTTCTGATGCATCTAAATGGCACCTTTCCCTCATATATGTGTCTGGGCATTTGCATTTTATTCAATTCTTGCAGACCCGCACGATACATTTCCCACTATTTCTCCAAGTTAGCAGGTATATTGGCATCCATCTCAAATTTTTCGGACGCAATATGTTGTAGTAGAATTTTAGCACGTACTACCACAGGTGCAAACAATCCCAAAGGGTCAAATATTTGGCCTGTTTCAGATGATAGAACGCGTCTTGTAATTTCTCGAGCATGTGTCTGGGCTTTTCCGCAGAGCGTGTATTCTTTAGGCATCCAAATTATGATCACTGTTTTCACACGTAACTCTTCCAGTGCATCACCTAAATTAATGCTGCTGCATATGTCGTCCTTTGGGATGTTCTCCAATACCTGTGCATTGTTTGAGCACCACTTCCTCAAATTGAATCCTGCTGGTTTAAGGATTTTAACTAGCTCTTGCCTGATTTGCAGTGCTTCTGCCAAGCTGTCTGCTCCGGTAAGGCAATCATCAACATAGAAGTAATCTTTTAGTGTTGTTGCTCCAGCGGCAAATTTTTCCTTGTTTTTAATTGCCAAATACTCCAAACTTTTTGTTGCGAGGAACAGAGCCGACGTTGTTCTATATGTGACTATCTTCAAACGATAATATTTCAGTTTCTCATTTGGACTGTTTCTCCAGACAATCATTTGGTTGAATTGATCATCTGGATTAACAAATACCTGCCGGTACATTTTCTCTATGTCTACAGTGAAAACATATTTATGTGTCCTAAACCTCAGTAGGATTGAAAATAGTTGACTTTGTACCACTGGTCCTGAGTCCAAGCTGTTTATATTCTTTCATGAACTTCACATATTCTGCTTTTATTTCTGGGCTCATCCTATTTTCCAGTGATAGGAATCTCCTAACAGCCATATCACGAGCAAAATTCTTCCTCTGGACTTTTGAATATTTTTTCAGGTTCCAAGGTTTCCAGAATCGCTCCAACAGTTCATCAGGCTTGGTAGCCGCAGGTGCAACTGTAACCATATTTATTTTCCCAGCTATGATCCAACCAAACTTTGAATTTTGAAGTGTTGGACACTTATTTTGTTTTACTTGCTCAGGTAGTAATATTGAAAAATGGTGATCTGCTCCTAGTAATATATCAATTTTACTAGTTTTGTTGAAGTTGGTACCCGTTAGAGGTACGTTTATCGGCAGGTCAAACATTTGCGTAATTGCATCTGTGGGTTGATCTGCAACAATGTGCGGTAAAACAAAGGCTTCGATTTTTGTACTGAAATCGGCGTATTTTGATTTCACAAGTAAATTTACTCTGGATCTTCTGATTTGTGGTTGTCCCCCTACTCCTTCGATTCTTAGCGACGCCTTTTCTATTTTTAAAGATAATTGTTTTACTAGTCTTTCTAAGATTAGATTGACTAGGGAGCCGTTGTCTAAGAGCGCACAAAATTCGCCTTCTCTCTCATTGGTCCATTTAACAATTACTCTGGCTGTCGCTAGGAGGATATAATTTTTATTGCTTCCATATGTGGACGCAGCTGAGGCCGTTGTTGTTATATTTAGTTTCAAGTTGTTGTTTCCCAAATGTAACAATGTATTGTGTTTTCCATCGCATTTCAAGAATCCCTTCCAGATACAAGCATTTGACATGTGGTCGGTTTTAAAACAATTGACACACATTCTCTGTCACTGTACCCAGTTTAAACGTTCTGCTGCAGATTTAGTTTTGAATTTATCACACTGACACAGTTTGTGATTTAACATGCAAGGAATTCTTTGGTCGTCTGCAATTCCCTTGTATCGGAAAGGGATTGTTCATATAAAGTGTGGGTAAGTCTATACAATTTTCTCGTCATATGGAAAATTATAATAGAATCCCAGGTTTCTGTGTCAATGCCTATATTCTTTAAAGCTTGTAGTGATTCATGAATATTCTCATGAAGATTCTTTATTGACAGGGCGTCATTTCCAATGTTAGGATGATGAAAAAGTTTCTGGCAAACTGATGTAACCAAGACCCGTTTATTAGCACCCAGAGCACCCAAACCAAAACCTATGAAACTGCTGCAGATAAACCTGAACCACAGCGAGGCGACACAGGATCTGTTGCTGCAAACTGTGCGAGAGCTAGATATAGATGAAGCGATATTAATCGAGCCGTACAAAACTCAAAACGGGCTTTCTTGGGCAGTCGACTCTAATGGCAAGGCGGCGATCTGGATGTGTGGATGTCGCACACCTGTGCTAGAGGCCATATATCCTACAAATGAATTTGAATGCGCAAAAATGGACGATACTTGATTTTATAGCTGCTACCTAAAACCAAGTCTGCAACTATATGACTAATGCTAGGACAAAAAATAAAATATTCATTGCAGGTGAGATCCACGCATGGTCAGAGGAATGGGGTAGTACCATATCAAACCAAAGGGGACGTACCTTATTAGAAACTTTTGCCGCTCTTGACCTCGGCATACTGAACACGGGATTAGAGTATATCTTCAACAGAGCCGGATATGGATTATTTAACGACTACTCGTTTGTGAGCAGGCATATGTTCAACTCAGCACATATATTGAAGCCTCAGAAGCAGAAAATGTACAAGATGGAGGCACTCCAGATTCCGGATATATCTGGCGATGCAAATAACCATGCACAGATACTTGCGACATCAGCATGCTCATCTGAAGAGGCCACAGTAGACACAAACCGCCCGTATACTGGTGAAACAAAGGCATTGCTGAAGCCAGAAGAAAGTGCCTAAGTGCTAGGCGCACTTACCAGAGGGCAAGAGGAAAAGAAAACTTATATTTCTTACAGCAAAAATACAGAGAAACACGAATATCGCTTAAGCGAGCGATTAAGGAAAGTAAATGGAATATTTTTCTAAAGTATGTGATGAAGCGGCAAATGATATATGCGGCACGGCATACAAAGTTGCAGAAAAAAATCTAAAAGCAGTAAACCCAGCGGAACCACCCGAACATCGCATGGGAGATATTGTTAAAGCGCTCTTCCCTGACACATCAAACATTCCACTGAGAAACGGCCACATAATTCCACCGAGTCACTTTTGTGAGGATGAGGCTACAGGCCAATATGTCTACTGGACTCAACCGCCAAAATACTGGAGAAAATTATATGCAGAAGGCTGGAGTCTGCTATCGTAGAAGCCGGCGGTCTGTCATCCATGCAATTCGGGTTTCGGAAAGCCAAGTCCTCAATACACATATTAAAAACGGAAAGTTCCGCAAGGCTCTGTTCTAGGCCCGCTGCTGTGGAACATTATGTATGACGGCATCTTGCGCATACATCTCCCACCAGAGTGTCACATTATAGGTTTTGCTGACGACGTAGCGCTGGTTACAGTCGCAAAGGACCTAGGCGAAGCCGAAGTTAAAACGATGCAATCAATATGCACAGCAAAAAGATGGTTGGAAAAGCAGGACTTCAACTTGCAGACCAAAAAACTGAAGCGGTATTGATCAGTAGCCGCAAAAGAGTCGAAGTGGTAAAAATCGCCTTGGAGTCTTGCGATATTTATTCAACAAGGTCAATTCGATACCTTGGTATCCTTTTGGATACCAAACTCTATTTCAAAGAACACTTGGCGTATGCCAGCAGCAAAGCAGCTGATCTAGGAAGATCGCTAAATAGAATGTTGCTAAACACAAGGGGACCGAGTCAAGCGCAAAGGACACTGTAGAGCTGATATAAATTCTCAGCGGCCATGTCTGCTTCAGATCATATCTACATCGTTTTGGACATGATACCTCATCTGAATGCCCCTCGTGCAGAAATGGCGTAATTGGGGACACAGAACATGTACACACAAAACATGTACTCAGAGCGACAGAAACTTCAGGAAGTACTTGGAGTTATACCTACGGTGGCGAATTTAATATTCCCTATGATCGAAACACAGGCAAATTGGTTAGCAGTCTGTTCTTTTGCGGCAGAAGTCACGAAAAAACTTCGAGTGCTTGAAGGTAAGCGCAATACTGGAGGGCCATGAGTGGCCAGCCATAGCACTGCGACGTAATACCACCAGGCAGTTCCGCAGGATAAATATGGCAAATTCTATACCTTTTCCCCCATACTTGTATATATATCTACCTATCTGTATCTTACTTTTACTTCTTTAAATCTGAAATAAATTAAAAAAAAAACCCTGCTATACAAAACATTGCGAAAACTAAATTAATAAAATCTCCACCTGAAACAAAGGAGATCCCGAAGCTGAAGAAGTCATGCCCAAATGACTGCGAGGGACCGCTGAGCTTACCTCATTGTGAGTACACCTGTGCTGCCAGCACCGGTACCCCATCATAAAAAGAGAAGCCTATGCAGCCAGCATCGGCGCCGTCTGGCGTATCAAGTCAGACCAAGGAAAAAGCGAACCGACAGTGTTCCCTTACCTTTTTTTTTTTTTTAAATTACATTTATTTAGTAAACAAAACAAATACTCATAAATGGAATAAAAATTTTCAAATAGATCAAAAAAAAAAAGGAATTTATAGTTTAAAGAAAAAATTGTTTTCTTTTAATAAATATTTACCCCCTTCTGCTACACATATATATATATATAAAAATCTAACAAACAAAATAAGACGGTACGTCATGAAAGCAATTTTTTTTACATGCTGAATTAGGTAAATTAGACCGATAGGAATTATCTTTCAAAATGGGTTGGTTTGGAGAAGAAAATCAAGCTAAGGGCAATACGGCTAATGTGGTCAATAATGTCAAAATAGTTGACCACACAGACCAATTATTTTCGATTTGGATTCTCCTACTTATCCTAACAGTTGTAACAAATTGACAATTTCTATTGACCATCTATATCAAGCATAATAAGCTTATTAAAAATCGTTACACAAGGAGAGCAAACAATGCAAACAAAATGCTCAATTTGCAACAGAAAAATAGATCTAGATCTTATGTCTGGATTCCACCAAAGAGAACTTGAAGAAAATTCGAGAAACATAACGTCTTTTTTTTATCGTTTCACGCGATCACCATATGGGTTGAAAATAGCGCCTAATTCTTTCCAAAGAATGATGACAATTGCATTTTCTGGTCTTGAACCATCCCAGGCGTTCTTATACATGGATGACCTACTTGTCATCGGGTGTTCAGAAAAACACATGATGATGAATCTTAAGCTGGTTTTTGATTTATGTAGAAAACACAATCTCAAGTTACACCCTGATAAATGTTCATTTCTTATGCACAAAGTGACTTTTCTGGGTCATATGTGTACCGATAAAGGCATTTTACCGGATGACTAGAAATATGATGTCATTAAAAAATATCCAGTCCCAACGGACGCAGACAGCGCTAGAAGATTCGTTGCATTTTGTAACTATTATAGACGTTTTATAAAAAACTTTTCCAATTATTCCAGACATATTGTGGAATAAAAGGTTCAACACGGATTCGAGTTTTAGGTTTTAAGTTAAATCGGAGCGACTGTTATGATCGCTCCGTACTCTTTTATTGTTTTTTTGATAATGAATCTTAATTATTCTTTTAGTCTAATGCGGTGCAGACCGCAGTGGCAGCGCTGCCTTATGTATACTCGTTGTTTAATATATATTGTATAAAATGAACGTATATGTATATCTTATATGTAAGCAGCGGATATGTCGCTATGGGAATAGAGCGTGGTTTGCACATTTAAATCTTACGCAAGCGGTCACTGCACGAGACACATGCTGACGCGGCTTGTCTGTAAGTCATGGTACTCGTGGCCGATCATATTTCAGCGCAACAAAAACAAATTGTCGTTGCATTGTAGCATTTATGTTTATTGGTAGGGGAAGGCGGGGTATTGTGGGCCACTTTTTTTTATTGCCAGAAATTTTCTGTTTAAACAAGTTTTACTTCAAATTTGAGTGTTGGGTGTTACAGTATGAAGATCTAGCTTTCATTTGGTCACAACAGTTTAATGGAATATTTGAAAATTAGGTGATTCTAAGGCAATTTCCAAAAATACCTTTTTTTGTGATTTTCAAAATTCTCGGGGTATTGTGAACCACTTTTAAAATTGAATAAAAACAGCGATTTTTGTTGGAAAAATTTTATTTATTTCACTAAAATACAAATAATAATTAAGAAATTAGTTGTTGTAGTGAAAAAAGTAACGTCAGCCTGAAATGCAATTTTTACAAGTAAAATAAGTTTCAGTTATTCTGGCACATTTCAAGAGCACTGCACGATCGCAGTCATTACAATGTATCGTATTTCGCCGATTCATTTTTTTCGGCATGTTTTCCATACAAATAATGCAAAAAAAAAACGTCTTCTTCCTCGTCTTTTTCCTTGGATTTGCAACAAACTTTCCTTTTCTTTGCTACCGGTTTATTTTCAATTTTTTTTTCCTCGTTCCCTTTTTTTCCTGCCTTCTCTCGCAGCTCACTGACAACTTCTGGTGATGTCAAAACAGTAGATTTAATTGCTTTACGGCCACGATTAGATTTCTTAGCTGGCGTGCTAGCTTTTAATGGTAGAACAGTCTGCAATACGCTGAGAAGATCTTTGTCCGAAACAACAGAGACCGTCGAAGGTGCGCTACTTGACGAAGCTCCTGTGCTTGTCGACGGACTATCGTTTGTTGAAGGCACAGATGAGACAATATCAGGAAAATCATTGCGGCGCTGATTGTTGGCATCATTATCATAGTCATGGTTATTCATTACACTTAGTTGCGAAGCAACAAAATCCACTTCAGTGAATGCATGTGGATTAAATGGACAAATGCCAGCCGCCTGAAATTTTTTTTTTAACTTTGAAATAGCTTTAGCCTATTCTTATAAAGGGAATACGTGGATTTCACGGTTCAAAAAATCGATTTTTTTTGCCCTATTAAATTTCTCAATATCTCTTAAATATTGTGATAAAATTTTAAATCGATCCGAGCAATAGTTTCGGAGATACAGCATTTAGAAGTCCAGTGCTCAAGGCTCAGCGCACCGCAGGTATACCGGAGCATTTCATTACTCAAAACTATAAACGCGTTTTTCTCAAAACTGTGTTTTCAAAGTCGGTTGGCATGATTTCTCGAGAACTAATCAACCGATTTTGATGAAATTTTGCACAGGTCTTTAAAATACGATTCCTAAGGAATTGAAAGAACGATTTTTTTTTTTTAATTTACAACTATTAACAACAGCGAACGCATGCTATCTCGCTCACTCTTGCCAGCTAGTGTCGCCTTGGCAATTCAGTTCAAAATGCATATTCATATATCTCCGATATTTATTGTCCGATTTCAACTAAAATTGGTCAGATGAAACATATTAGCCACATTATTAGGTGTGCCAAATAAGAATGTGATTCCTTAAAAACTGCTCTAATAATTTGCTTTTTTCCGAATTGCGGGGGCGGAAGTGGGCGTGGAAAAAATTTTAAACTCTCTTGATCTGCGTAGTCACTAGACAAATGATCGAACAACCTCAAAATCGCAATCAATTTAAAACAAAATTCCCCTTTACATGCAGCAGCAGCGAACGCATGCTATCTCACTCTTTCTTATCTGCCAATGCCGCTTTGGCATTTCAGTACAAAACGGATATAGCCATATCTCCGATGTTTATTGTCCGATTTTAAAAATTTGCTCAGCTGGCCCAGTTTGGGTATATAATTAGGTGTACCAAGTAGGAATACGATATCTTGAAGGCAGCCCTAGCTATCGTTTTTTTAAATTGCGGCGGCGAAGTGGGTGTGGCTAAAATTTGAAACAAACTTGAACTGCTTTGACATTAGACGGATGCTCACACCAAATTTGGTAGCTCTAGCTCTTATAGTCTCCGAGATCTAGGTGTTCATACGGACAGACGGACGGACAGACGGACGGACAGACGGACGGACAGACGGACAGACGGACATGTCTCAATCGACTCGGCTGGTGATGCTGATCAAGAATATATATACTTTATGGGGTCGGAAACGCTTCCTTCTGCCTGTTACATACATTTTAGCGACTTTAATATACCCTTTTACCCTATGGGTACAGGGTATAAAAATGTCACTGTATTCGGTGCACAACTCAGTAAGTTCTATTTTTACATGATCTGGGAACTTTAATTTACTCAAGACTTCATTTGTTCTATTGATTTTGTTATTACTAAATGATTTAATTTCATGATTTTCTATTGATTCGAATTTAATGTTAGAATTTTTAATATTTATATTTTCACTTGTTGTATTCAAGATACGAACTATTTCATTATTACCTGTTACGATGCTGTTAGCTGTTAATACCCCAGGATGAATTTCCTGATTTGGTATTAATACAGTATCTTCATTTGTTTGATACGATTTTTCTCAAAAACTTCTGACCTTGCTGGCAACAATATTGAATTGTCGATGTCATTGTGTAATTGTGGTACATGTATTTGGTATGTAAGCGATTGCGGTTTAAGTATTAACTCATCATTGTGATAATCTATGATGCAATTGAATTTTCGAATGAAGTCAAGTCCCAGAATTCCGCCACATGGTGCTGGAAATTCATTATGGACTACTTGAAAGTCGTGACTGATTATGAAATAATCGAATAGTAAATCAATTGTAGATAGTCCAATTGATGTTATTGTTCCCTGACCAGTTCCTATTATGTTTGTTTTAAAATTTTGATTTATTTCAGAACATAAGCTATTATCGTTAAGAATTGATATGTTAGCTCCAGTATCTACTAGTAGTATTAGTGGCTTATTATTTTTATACCCTGTACCCATAGGGTAAAAGGGTACATTAAAGTCGCTAAAATTTATGTAACAGGCAGAATTAAGCGTTTCCGACCCCATAAAGTATATATATTCTTGATCAGAACCACCAGCCGAGTCGATTGAGACATGTCCGTCTGTCCGTCCGTCCGTCCGTCTGTCCGTCCGTCCGTCCGTCTGTCCGTCCGTCCGTATGAACACCTAGATCTCAGAGACTATAAGAGCTAGAGCTACCAAATTTGGTGTGAACATTCGCCTTATGTTAAGGCTGATCAAGTTTGTTTAAAATTTTAGCCACGCCCACTTCCGCCCCCGTAATTTGAAAAAAAAGGATTACTAGAGCTGTATTATATATATCGTATTCTTACTTGACACACCTAATTATATACCCAAACTGCACCAGCTGATTAAATTTTGTCTAAATCGGACTATAAATATTGGAGATATTCGGAAATGCGTTTTGTACTGAAGCGCTTAGTGCGATATTGGCTGGCAAGAGTGAGCGAGACAGCATGCGTTCGCTGTTGCTGCATGTTAAAGAGAATTTTACATGAAATTAATGGCGATTTCGAGGATATTCTATTTCATTTAATATAACTAGTTGGTACAGGGTATACTCAATGTCGGCAGGGACGACTTGCTTGCTTCATTTTAGTTGTGTATTTTTATAAGGCTGCTGAGATGTAGGTTTACGCTATAGACTTTTATGATCAGTTGCTCAAGGCGGTTTGAGGGTTTTCCGAATTACTTTGTGTAATTCGTACTTGATTGTTATGTCTGTTTCCTCTATTTGAGCCGCCTCTTTTCGAGCCGTCTCTATAGTTTGTATTGTTGTGATTGCTGTTATTATTATTGTTATACCGTTGGCTGCCTCTGTTATAGTTACGACCCATATACCTACCACGACCGCGATTTCCACCGCGCTGTGAGTAATTTTGGTAATACATAATAGTATTAGTTTCTTCGGCTACATCATTAGATGTTTCAATATATGCAGCCATTGCTTCGTCCACATTGTTAAATGGACGAGAACGCATAACTGTTTTAATTTCTTTATTTAAGCAATTTTTCTTCATTGCTTGTACAGCCTGTTTGGTACTTAATGATTTACCTTGTTCTAGGGTATAGCTAATTATAGCTAATTTTTCGATTTCCTGGGTATATACGTTAGGTGTCTTGTTTTTCTGCGAAAGATTCAATAATCTTGCAGATAAAGTGTCAGTTGACTCTCCCTTAACGTTAGCTTTGAGTGTCGTGATTATTTGACCTATCGTATTCTCAGTGCTTATTATATTTCTAGCTGGTCGTTTTAGTTTTGATTTTATTATGGAAACAGCTAATAGTTCATGTGTGTCTTTTATTGATTGTATTATTTCCAATGCATCTACGTAGGTTTTCAGCTTTACCGTCAAAATCCGGCAACATCCTTAATGGAGAGTTCATAAATTCGACATTGGTTAGCCCCATGATTACTAATTTTTGTTCTACTATCCTGGGATTTTTGTCGGAATCTGACCAGTTGTCTGCTACAGGTAGCTTTATTACCGCAGGTATGGTTAAATCTTCTAGATCTTTTTTTTTGATTTCTGTATCAGTATTACTTTCTGATTCGTACTCCTCTGATGAATCTATATCTTCCTGGTCCTTATTGAATTCTTCCCTGGTTCCAACTAACAAAGGGGTATTTAGGATTGTTGATATTGATATACATAAATTATATCTCCTTTGGACCGAGAGCGGAAGCTCCAATAAATAAATCCGTTTTTTATAATTTAACTCATGGTTGATCTAAACCAATAAATGACAGGATACGTCATTTATTACAGTCTGATTTATTATGATACTTAATCGAAAAATTCGTTTCCATATTTTTCGGGACGTAGAATGCAAAGGTTTTATTCAGTAATTTTTTTTTAAAACAAGTCCATTTCATATAAGCTGTCTTTAATCTTAAAAATTCGCCCTTTTTATTTTTGGCACATAATTCTAGGGATTATCGAGCTATTTTCGAGTTATCTTCCTTTTGTTTAAGCGAATTGCAATCTGTGACAATATAAAATAGCCAAAGTTTCAAGCTCGAACTTATGATATCTATACTCGATATCGGTGGTTCTGTTTTAAAAATTAAATACTGGGTGATGTTTTCTGTCACTTTTTTCTGGAACAAAATCAAGTCAAAATCAATATTTAAACTAAGTTCTCTCTCATATTTAAACTATATAGCGTGAGTATTGGGTAGACTTTTAATTAAGCTTCGAGACTCTTAAACTTACTTAACTCTGTTTTTCCGAATATAAACGTTTTACCTCATTTTCTTATATGCTTTTATCTTTGGTTTTTGACTCCAATACTCAAAATTTGATATTCCAAGTAATTAAAGTTTGTTTGAAAAAATACACACTTATCTGACACCAAATTCTTTTCAACTAGCCTTTTAAATATTCCATTCCTTAAAAATTTCCAAATGTTTATCAAAATCGTTTTTGGTAATCATAATGACATCTAAATGTCTTATGATTTTTCAAATCTTGAAAAATTTGACTAAGAAATTTTTGTGTGTTCCAGCGTCATTCTGCGAGTCCGAAAGGACTTTTAGTAAAGCTGACAATTGACAATTGACTGTCACCGCAATCGGACGTACTTTTTATTGCACTCCGCGAGTTCTTCGGTGTCAGCAATAAAACAACGTTACAACAACAAAGTGACAGGGCTCTCAGTCGCCACAGAGACGCCCAACCACAATTACATTGTTATTTGTATCTACAAATAGCAATGCTTAGTAAATAACTAAATTTACTAGTAATGCCAACGAGTAAAGAGGTTAACTCAGGCCCTTCTTCACTAGACTCTCGCCAGCAGAAGCTACAAGAACAGTAGTATCTCCAACTACCACAATAACAACGAGCGCTGAATCCAAAAGTGCAAGTACGAGCAAAATGCTCACGGAAACCAGCAACAACAATTTATCTTGGAGCGCCCAATGCGCTTCACCCTCTAATTCGCTGACACCTGAAGTGTTAATTGGGTCATTGGGTTCGCCGACCGCCGTCAGCGCGCTCACAACAGCAACAATCTACTTCTACTACTACTGATCCAATAACAACTGTAACAGCCGCAACGTCTGCAAAAGCTTCGATCACTGCCCAGCAGACTACCTCAACAAAATTTGCTCAACCAGTAACGTTGAAGCCAAAAAAGGCGGTAACACACTGAAAATGAACAAAACTAATATTGTTCAACGAAAAGCATTGGAAAGCAATAGATTCCAAATACTGGCAAATCAGCCAGAATCCCAAGAAGCAGTACCCCAAAAGAAACCCACTGAAGTCAAACCGCCACCATTCTACATCCGTGGTGCAAACTGCACTTCACTAGTGCCAAAGTTGGTACCTCTAGTTGGTCAGAATAACTTTTATGTGACTTCACTTAACAGGGGAAACATAAGACAGACCAAAGTATAAACTAAAAACGAACAATTCTATAGTACTATCGAAAAGTACTTCCGAAAATGTGAACTATTACACATTCCAACGCCACACAAGAGGAAACACCCTCTACAATGCACCAATTGCCAGGAGTTTGGGCATACAAAATCATTCTGTAGCCTTCGCCCATTTTGCGTTGGCTGCGGACAAATTCAACAACACTGTGTCTGCTCCGACAACAAATCAAACCGCAATACTAAGAAGTGCAGCAACTGCGGTGGAAATCTATAAGGAACTGAAGGCCCGTCTTAACGCAAAGAAATCTACGGCTCGTATCCTGGGTTCGACACTTATTCCCTCGCAAGCCTCACCGGGAATATTCTTCTTAAAAGCTGTCATCAGCAGGTCATCAGCAGCTTCAACAACAACTACTCCTGGAGTAACATTTGCAAGTTTGCTGCGCAACGGAAGTTCACAGCCATCTTCAACTATAAATCCCGCTGCAATCTCAACCAATGCGGCCCCAAGCCCACCTTTACTCGGCCAGCAACCCAACGGGATCGAAACGTTGTTGATCTCGATTAATCAAAACATGACAACTTTCATGACGTTCAGGCAAAATTGCATGCAGGACCTTATGCGGAACCAAAGCTTGCTCATTCAAAAGCTTTTGGACAACTATAAAAAATGTCAGCACTACAAATAGGTCTCTGGAATGCAAACGGCATTTCCAAGCACAAACAGGAACTGTCACTGTTTCTAAACTCAAATGATATTGATATAATGCTACTATCAGAAACACACCTTACAAACAAAACCAACTTTCAAATACCTAAATAGAATGCATCTATGCAACCAATCACCCTGAAGGCAAGGCTCACGGAGGTACTGGTATCCTAATCAATAACCGGATCAAACACTCACTCCAAAATGGATTTGCCAAACAATACCTACAAGCAACTTCAATAAGTGTCCAAACCACTTTTGGCAGTACAACCGTGGCTGCACTCTACTGTCCACCACGGATCTCAATCTCTGAAAAACAGTTTACTGATTTCTTCAATACACTCGGAGTACGATTTATTGCTGCAGGAGACTACAACGCCAAGCACCCTAATTGGGGATCCCGCCTGGTAAATCCAAAAGGCAAACTGTATATTACAATCCTCAACCTAGCAAACAAAATGGGCTACGCGTCACCGGATAAACCCACATACTGGCCATCAGATCCACGCAAGCTCCCAGATCTAATAGACTTTGCAATCACCAGGGGAATTGCGTACAATTTAATAACGGCAGAGTCACTAGCAGAATTGTATTCTGACCACTCGTGAGTAATTTTCACAGTTTTCACACATCCACAAGTCATAGAGCACCCATCCGGCCTAACAAATTATAAAACAAACTGGCTCAGATTTAAGAAATATATAAGTACCCATGTTGAGTTTAATCCCAAACTGGACGATGAAGATGACATCGAGTTTTGCACATCTGCACTAGAATCGATGCTAATCGGAGCAGTAAAAATCTCCACCCCAAGTACCGGATACTCCCGGGAAAAACACAAGTCTTACAACCGGCTAATTGAACTACTTGTAACAGATAAAAGACGGCTCAGACGAGAATAGAAAATGTCTCGATCCCCGACAGCAAAAATTCGTCTAAGCTCACTCAACTATGACTGCTCCAACCGAGACTATTTTCCTTTAAGATGTCCAACTGGTAAATGGGCCCAATCAGACGAAGGAAGAGCACTCACCTTTGCAGCTCACCTAAAAACGGTATTTCTGCCAAACCCGTCATTAAACTCATTTCAGCTCCCCCCCCTGAGCACTCCAGCGGAAAGGGAGCCACCGAAATTTCAAGCGGAAAGGGAGCAACCGAAATTTCAAGCGGAAAGGAAGCCACCGAAATTTCAATTCAAAATTTCTACTAAAAACTATCTGGATCCAAGAAAGTCCCCCGGTCATGATAAAATAACCCCGAAAATGATCAGAGAACTCCCGATCTTGAAAAAATCAATAATCATAATGATCCCAAAACCCGGAAAAGACAAAATACAGCCTTCATCTTACAGACCCATCAGTTTATTGCCAAGTCTCTCAAAACTATTTGAAAAGGTCCTACAGCTCCGAATAAACACAATCCTGGAAAACCAAAATATAATATTACATCATCAGTTTGGCTTTCGTAGAAAGCATGGCACTATTGAGCAAGTCAACCGTATCACCTCAGAGATCCGCACAGCATTCGAGCAAAAAGAATTTTTCTTGATGTCCCCCAAGCCTTCGATCAAGTCTGGCTGGATGACCTAATATACAAAATAAAAGCGACGCTCCCACAATACTTACACAGGCTAATGGAGTCATATCATTCCAACAGAAAATTCGCCGTACGATGTAATAGCTTCACCTCTAACGACATTGAATCCAAAGCAGGAGTACCCCAAGGCAGTGTGCTAGGTCCAACTCTGTATCTTCTGTATACAACGGACATACCAACAAGCCCTACACTTACCACATCTACTTTCGCCGATGACACGGCCATCCTTAGCCGCTCCAAATGCCCGATCAAAGCTGCTGAGCAACTGACAACCCATTTAAAGGAGGTTGAAGAGTGGCTAGCAGATTGGCGCATCTGTGTAAATGAACAGAAATGCAAGAACGTTACGTTTACCCTTAACAGGTGAGCCTGCCCATCATTGACACTGATAAACGTGCCAGTGTCTCAATCCGACGATGTTGTGTATCTTGGAGTCAAGAAAAAGCAGCTAATGCTTAAAGCAACCGGACTACATTGGCTTATTAATGTACGATCTCCCCTATGTTTAGAGTTTAAAGTTATTCTCTACAACTCGGTGCTAAAACCCATCTGGATGTACGGCTCTGCACTATGGGGAAACGCAAGTAAGAGCAATATCGAAACCATACAAAGGGCGCAATCTAAGGTTCTCAGAACTATCATGGGAGCACCTTGGTATATCCGAAACGAAAACGTACAGAAAGATCTACATATTAACAGTGTGATAACCGAAATTAAGGTACAACAGCTAAAGTACACCGCTAAACTACAGGCACATCCGAATACCCTCGCCCAATTATTAACCCGAGTATGTGATAGAACCCGTCTCCAAGGAAAAGATCTTCAATAATCAGGGCCATAGATCAATGTAGCATCCTTCAAATGCTATTAGTTTAAGATAAAACTAGAAAATTGGTGTTAGTCTTATAAAGTTAAATAGAGATCCAACAAAATAAATAAAAAGTATAAAAAAAAGGAAAACTGGGCAAATTAAATCAGATCGCCGCTGTTCTTTGAAGCCAAATGTAGGAAATAAACTATTGTTCCTTAATAATAACATGAAAGTACTTGATCTCGAACACACTTAAATTTTGAAGTTTCTATGTATCATAAAAGCTTTAAGCTGTTTTTGTTAATAATTAGTCTATAAATTGAATATAAATGAAGTTTTTTTTTTTTTACGCGCGAATCCCAACGGGAGCACTAATTGACCACACCTCCCGCCCAACTCGCTCGAGTCGCGGGGACAATTCACAAAACACAGACAAGAAGCGAAACTATAGCTAATTACGTGCTAGATAGGAAAGGATAGAAGTTTTTAGTGAAGTAATAGAGAGCTCTGAACTGATTACATGATAAAGACGATTATAATCAGAACAAAGAACTCGAAAAGGTTCATTCATTAGGTAGTTAGTAGCACATCGTGGAAGTGTTAGAGGAATATAGTTTCTAGTAGATCAACAAGGAACTGTTAGTTTTACTCGGTTCAATAGCTCGGGAGAGTCTATATCCCCATTAAGAAGCTTGTGCATGAATATGACGCCAAGCATTAATCTACGATTAGTAAGGGAAGGAAGGTCAAGTAAAAGAAGTCTACTAGAGTACGAAGGTAAGTTGATATTACGATCCCAGTTCAGACCACGAAGAGCAAAGAGAAGAAACTGTTTTTGAACTGATTCTATTCTTGCTTTATGTGCATCGTATTGGGGTGACCATATGCAGGATGCATATTCCAAAATTGGACGAACCAATGAGGTGTAAAGAACTTTGGTAGTATATGGATCGTCAAATTCCTTTGACCATCTTTTAACAAACCCAAGAACACCCATGGCTTTTCCGACAGTAGTGCTTATATGGGACTTAAAAGTCAATTTATGGTCCATAAGTACTCCCAAGTCAATCATCTCATTAAGTCTGGTTAATGGAACGTTATTAAGAAAGTAGGTAATCAACTGAGGAGTATTTCTGAAAAAAGTCATGACCTTGCATTTAGATGTGTTTAGGTTTAATAGGTTGTGTTGACACCAAAACTGAAAGTTTTGGAGGTCAGATTGCAGCCGTGAGGGAGATATTATGTCTCTGTAGCTGAGACAAAGCTTAACATCATCTGCGTACATGAGGACACGAGAATGAATTATAACGGATGGAAGATAGTTAATAAAAAGGGTAAAGGGTAAATAGCAAAGGTCCCAGATGACTACCCTGAGGCACCCCCGAAGTGGCTTGGATAGACCTAGAACTTGAAGACTTGAAAAGAACTTTCTGTGTTCTGTCTGTCAGGTATTCACGAATCCACCTAATTAAACTGCATGGGAAACCAATTTTGTTTAATTTTAAAAGAAGAAGTGTATGATTACCAGAATCAAAAGCATTACTGAAATCAGTATAAACGACATCAGTTTGCCTTGCATTCCTAAATACTTCAATCGTTAATGATGTAAATTCTAAGAGGTTAGTGGTAGTAGATTTACGTTTCACAAAACCATGCTGAGATGGTGAAACAATAGATCTACAAAAATGTTGCAATTGAGAAGTGATTAACTTTTCAAATGCTTTAGGAATAGCGGACAATTTAGAAATACCCCTATAATTGGATGCTTCGGACTTTTTACCATTTTTATGAAGAGGAATTATGTAAGATTCCTTCCATATAGACGGGAAATGACAAGATTTAACGGACAACAAAAAAAGTTTTTGAAGTGGCTTACATAGAGCCTCAGCACAAAATCTGAGTACACAACCAGGTATTCCATCAGGACCAGGTGTGTACACAGGTTTTACTAAATTAAGCACGCTAAGAAGCGAACTTTCATCGATCGAAGGACTACAAATACAAATAGATCTTTTTATCTGATAAGGATACGAAAGATTCGCTCGGTATTCCGTTGAGGAATATATTGCTGTGAAGAAATCAGCGAACATATCAGCAATCGATTGATCAGAGTCCGCTAGATTATTTTCAAACGATAACATTGATGGGTGGACAACCATCTTACGTTTAGAATTCACAAAGCTATAAAACTGTTTCGGATCACGGGAAAACTCTAGCTTACAACGATTGAGGTAATTATTATAGCAGTGCTTGTTAAGCAACATAAAATTGGAGCGAGCAACTGCGTAAAGAGCAAAGTCTGAAGAACATCCCGACTTCTTGTATTTTTTATAATATCTGGATTTAACATTTTTCAAGTTGGATAGCTCACGAGAAAACCAGGGAGGTCGGTGAGATGACACTGGAGTCCTCAGTGGGACACAAACCTTAAAAAGCGAACCAAGAGTATCATAAAACAACGAGATAGCAAGATCCATGTCTCAGCAACTGTATAAGGACTACCAGTCAGTTCTCAGAATGAGCTCATAATTAAGTTCAATGCTTTGATTTTGCTTT
Source organism: Drosophila austrosaltans (assembly GCA_035045865.1). NCBI lineage: Eukaryota > Metazoa > Arthropoda > Insecta > Diptera > Drosophilidae > Drosophila > Drosophila austrosaltans. The sequence continues at coordinate 10,056,951 of JAWNOQ010000003.1, forward strand.
TGTATAGTTAATATAAACAAAAAGCAAAATGACAAAAATTTAAATGACAGAATAATGTCAATATTTATTGCTAAATTATTAGCTGAATTTTTATGCAGGCGCGGTGAGCTTAAAACCGAAATAAATGAAATTATGCAGGAGCACAGAAAAACACGTCTATCCACGATGAAGAAAGAAGTATTTGATTCAGCAAAGACTCGTAGAAATGTTCCCAACCACAACATTTAGGTACTCGAAGTACCTAGTCAGCGATATTCCTGACCGAACGGAACAAAGGGAAATATTAACCACTGAGCATAACAGAGCTCATCGAGCAACCCAGGACAATGTTAAGCAAGTGCTTCGCGATTATTTTTTTCCAAACATGAACAGGCTAGCAACAGAGATTGCTGCAAATTGCAAAATTTGTTCGGTTTCAAAGTATGATAGACACCCTAAAAAGCATTTATTAGGCGTCACTCCCAATCCATCTTTTGCAGGACAAATTCTACATGTCGATGTTTTTTCAACAGATAAAAAACTGTTTCTTACATGTCTTGACAAATTTTCCAAGTTCGCTGTGGTGCAGCCCATTGCTTCCCGAGGAATTATTGACATAAAAGCTCCATTGCTCCAACTTCTAATCCTCTTTCCAAAAATAAAGACTATTTATTGTGACAACGAACGGTTACTTAATTCTGAGACAATAAAATCTTTGTTGTCAAATAATTTCGATATTAACATAGCAAATGCACCTCCATTGCATAGCACTTCGAATGGGCAGGTGATGTAATACTATTGGCAACCGTAGAATATAACAGAACTATCCATTCGGTGACAAACAAGCAACCGATAGAAATAGTTCATACATCAACCACAGAAATGGAGGCAGTTATTCGAGGAAAACTCGAGAAAAAGCAGAATAAACAATTGGAACAGGGGAATAAAAAAACAGCTGAAATGAAATATCAGATAGGAGACAAGTTATGGGTAAAGTCCAATAAACGATTAGGTAACAAACTGTCCCCGCTATATACGGAAGGTACTGTCGAGGCAGACCTGGGAACGTCTGTTCTCATAAAAGGGAGGGTGGTCCATAGGGACCTTCGGTAAAAACAATCATTATTAATTTTTAACTTTTAATATTTCATTCAGAATTAAACTAGTGCAGCCGATACTAATAGCTTTAATGGTGACTTAGAATTGACGGATTACTCAATGTCCAATTACATACCTGTAATGGACGGAGCTGTAACTAAAACGTGACGTCGTTTGCCAAAGAGACGAAAGTGTTGGTGGAATTATTTAGATAAGAACGTGTGAAGTAAAGGTACACCATAGGTATGCTAGGAGCCTAAATATATTGGGCACAGCTCTTAGAGTGGTTAAGGGCACACCCGATTTTGATGTAAGTAAAATTGAGACAAAACCAGTTAAGCGAACAAGAAAATAGACAAATTGAAATAAATAGCAAACTTCAAGACAGATTAAATAAGCTCACTAACTCTTTAAACGAAGTAAGCAATACCGATGAATTAAATATTGGACACCTATTTGAAACTGTCCTGGCAAAAAATAGAATGGTAATTTCAGACCTACAAAATTTAATCTTAACCATTACACTTGCTAAAGCAAATTTAATCAGCCCCGTAATTCTTAATGACCTTCATATTCAGGAAATCAAAAACAAACTTCTCACTAACATTAGTGTTACTGATATCTTAGATGTAGCTAGCATTAAAGCTTTCCAAAATAACGACATCCTACACTTTCTATTAAAATATCCAAATCCCAAATTATTATGTAAGAAAATTAATGTTTATCCTGTTCAAAGAAAAAATATAGTTTTAGATTTTGAAAAGGGTAGCATAGCTGCGGACTGTGACACAGAATCGTATGCGGTTACTGGGTGTGATGTGGCGGTGACCACAACGTTCTGCAGAAAATCACCAACACCTAACTGCGCGCAGAACTTCATATCTGGGACACCGGCGAGATGCGGCACTCGTTCCAGTCATCTGAATCCACTGACAGTTGTGGATGATGGAATAATAATTATCAATGATGTCACCGCAACCATCACCAACAGAGACAATCAAACACTAGTGGTTGCTGGAACATACTTAGCAACATTTGATGATGAAGTAACCATAAATGATACCCTGTTCGTTAACAACTATGGGGCATTAAAGAAGAAACCAATGGTTGCAGCTATCTCCCAAATCAACATACCAACTGGATGGCACGAGGTGCTGATTCAGCTATTCTTGGTTAGCTGTGGGGTTCATGGGTCTTTTATAAGATATTATAAGTTTAGTTTTAAGATATATTTTGAGTCGGCAAGTTAGTTGCTAATAAAGAGAATAATAAATAATTAACTATCCAATATAAAATAACTTGTATGTAGCCAAAGTAATTTCGTTAAAAGTATAAAATCTTTGGAAACAAATACTCCTAGATTTGTATATGTCGGATGCTCCAGATTATTGCTTACCATAGCTTTTGCCTTATTGAACAAGAGTTCCGTAGTCTTTGGATTTACTTTTTGAATGACCCCTTTCTCCAGTCAAGCTGCCCTTTTTATACCATTTTAGGCCCGAAATGTCACAAGGGCAAAAATGCATGGCACACTAAGTAATACTACGGACCACATTCAGCAACAGCTATCTGTCTCGCTCAATACATAGGTTTGACTTATACCTACAGGCCTGCTGTTTTCTCAATCATTGTAACTGGATTCCACTGAACCAGTAAACTTATGACACTACGAAAATGAACGATAATAACAGCTCTAAAGATTCTAGACGACCCGACATATACTTTTAATGTCGAAGATGTTTTTTTTTTGCTTTCGAAAAGAATGGAAAATTTATAAGAGCTGGAGGTTATAGCCATTTACAATGTACAAAACAAAGAGCAAAGATATTGACTTAGGTTAGTTACGTGGCAGTGGAGTAGTTTATACAATTGCAAGTAATAAATATACATTTTACTGATTTTGACATGGACACATAACCATGTATTGTTATATGTGTAGAAACACAAACTCCACACAACATTACATAATCTAGTCTACGCATTCCTCACGACTGATGAAGGGACAATTTCTTAATGCATTTTGTGTGTATGTTTGGTAGCATATTTGTACAATTGTATATGCATGCAAAGTCTACACATAAGTATTTTCAGCATGAAATAAGTAGAATAACTGAGGCAGCAACTCATGGCAATAGTTTATGTAATTTATGCTGGTAGTTTGCTAGTTTACAAGTTACGGTCAGCGAGATAGCAAGCGTAAGGAAAATTAAATTGACAAGTCTTAAAGAGAGTTAAATTAATATCTGCGAAATTATGTAACTTTAAAGCTCTGTGTCCTAATGGGTGTCTGACGAGAATGAGTTAAACCAGACATAAGCATTACAAAAAAAGTATTTAAATGAAATTCTGTTATTTTTTGAATTAAAATGCTGTCGACAAATCGCGTCACCGAATAACTATTGTATTAAATTTTTATTAACACCAAATGTTTTCAGAAACAAATAAGCTAACCCAAATGGCTACTGAAAGTAGTTTTACGTTTCACAATTCAAATTCGCACAAAAAGCTTTGTGGCTTAACAGATGGCATAACTGTTATCATGTTATATGTGAAGCGCCACTGACAATCGTTTGCTGCAATAATGAAGTAACCTCTTGTCGCGGTTAATAATATAACCAGAGAAGAATGCATAATGCTCTAATATTAAGGGTTTTTCATCACGTATTCAAAAATACGGATTAACGAAACTGCTTTAAATCTTGTGAAAAAACGAAATTAAGTGCGCAGATGGATTCTAAATGTTGACCGAGGCTAACAGAGAAGCTTCCTTGGACCGAAGCAAATATTTACAGAAGAGAGGGAAGATGTAAACGATGAAGAGTGTACCTGACTCGCGAGCACTTCAAAAACAGATAAAAAAGTTGAAATGAAAAATGGTTCTGTCCAATAGTCGAATCACCATTAGAGAAGTTGCTGACGACTTAGACATATCGATTGGCTCGTGCTATTTGATTTTTATGTCGGTTGTCTACTACAATTATGTCTTGTTGTGCTGTTTAATAGAACTTTGGACCACATTGTTTATGTTTTACTGAAGTTAAATTGGATCATTTTCGTCGATTTTACCAAAAAAATATCAAAGCTAACTTCGGCCTTGACAAAGTTTGTATATCCTTGTAATTTTAACTTTAATTATTTTATTTTATATGATAACAAAATTTTAAAAACAAATTTTCTGAAGGATTGGCGTTCTAAATTTCTATCTCTTCTTTTTTCTAATCCTACTATTAACCCTGTCTTTTTTTTTTCATTCCCTAGACACTTTTCAAAATAAACCAATGAAAAAAAAACCCTTATTGATTCTTTGACTGATCTCTACCTACTATGCCACCAACCTAACTGATTTTTATCGCTTTTATCTTTTTCGTGGAATCTAGTGCCGAATTAATAAATTACGCAATTTAAAAATTGTAACTTGTTCTTAAACACTCACTCAAAGCTATTATTACTTATTGCTTTATTTAATAACAAAGCTCAAAGTTTTGTTGTTTTGTCTACATAGACATTGATTTTGTGTTTTGATCCCTTTTACTTGCATTCGCGCTCTCGCGTACACATTAGTGTTGTCGTTTGTGTGGTGCTTGCTCTAGCGCTTTTATATTGCCCGCGATCGCGACCGTTACTCTCGCTATTGTACCCGTTTTTGTTGTTGTGTGTTTACTAACTCTCTTAACTTCTATCTTTTCAGTTTTTTTCTTGTGCATATTAAAACTTTAACACTTGTGTTATTTCTTGGTGCGTATAGCCCTTATATTATATTACGTTGCTCACTTTTAAATTGCCTCTTTTTCATATTTTTTGATTTATTTATTTATTTATTATTATTTTTATTATACCATTGCAGAGGGTATTATAAAATTAGTGAGATGTTTGTAAAGCATAGAAATATACGTTTCCGACTATATAAAGTATATATATTCTTGATCAGCATCAATAGCCAAGTCGATTGAGACATGTCCGTCTGTCTGTTTGAATCACGATGACAGCCTCAAATTTTAAGCTACATGGTTGAAAAGTTAAGTTCCTTGATCTATTAAGTATGAAAAGTATGAAAATTAGTCGGATCGGATAATTATCACCGGAGCTATTAACTAAAACGTGGAGGTACCTCGAATAAAATAAGCAATTTTCTTTGGCAGCAAAGAAACAAAAACAAATTCCAAAAAATCTGCCGTACAAATACAAAAGACCCGAGTTCGAATCCGCGCGGCACCAAATAAGAAATATATAAAATTATTGTTTTTTTGTTGTTGCATCTAAATTCAATTTTTACCCATACACCCTACACCAAGTTTGAACAAGATCGGATAATTATTAAGGTTACAAATCAATAATCATATTTGATAGAAATTAAATGTATTTTAATGCTCACGCACACACAAACATATGCAAAAATTCAACCACCACGCGGTGTGTGAGACAGACAGATGTTTTAGTTGTGTTCTTACACAGACGAAAATGAAAGAGCGAGATGCAATGGGTTTGCATATATGTCGAATTAGCTTACGCTAGCTAAGTAAGGACGGTGGCGTAGTATGTAGAGATCGGTGGCATGATGGGCTTGGTGTTTGGTGGATCAATGCTTGGTGGAGAAGTGAAAATTTTTAGATGTGTTTTTTATTCTTTTTTGTTTTTTTTTTTTTTTTTGATTTTGTTATTAATTAAACTTACAATGGTTGTCTGCTCTTCCAGAAAGTGCCCTCATTCTCAAAAAATCCAAGATGACTATCTTTTGTGCTGGCTGTGCGATAACATTAGGCATTTTAAATGCGCTGGCAACACAGCCAAAGTAAAGGATAGTATTGAAAACGGTGGGGGCCTCAAATGGAGTTGTAAAGCGTTCCGGGACGTAGAATTTTTTTTTTCGCGCGAATTCCAGCGGGTGCATTATGTGCCCACAATCTCCCGCCCAACCGATCGAGGGGCGCAAACCGCATAACGTACGGCACGAGTCGCGGGTAACAGTTGACAATAAACAGACAAAAATCGAAAGCTACAGCTATTTACAAGCTAAATAGGAAATGATAGAAGTTTTTAGTACTAAGAAGAAGAGATCTGGGCTGATCACACAATAATGTCGATTATAATCAGCTGATAGGACTCGAAAGGGATTATGCAATGCATAGTTAGCAGTACAGTGTGCAAGGGATAAGGGAATATAGTTTCTAGTAGGCCTAAATGGTACAAAAAGTGTAAAAAAAACTATACTTGGTGTAATAACTCAGGCGAGTCAATATCACCAGTTAGGAGCTTGTGCATAAAGATATACCAAGCATTATTCTACGGTTAATAAAAGAAGGAAAATTAATAAAAAGAAGTCTACTAGAGTACGATGGCAGGTTGACATTACGATCCCAGTTTAGACCACGAAGAGTAAAAAGCAGAAATTATTTCTGAACAGATTCAATTCTAATTTCGTGTGACTCATATTAAGGTGACCATATGCAAGATCCAAAATGAGCGGAGCAGAGAAGTATGGAGAATTTTGGTTGTGTATGGATCATCGAATTCCGTCGACCATCTCTGGACAAAACCAAGAACGCCTATGGCTTTAGCGATTATCATTAATGAAGAGGGTGAACAGCAACGGACCAAGACGACTACCCTAAGGGTCCGCCCTACTTCTAGAAAAGTAAGACTTAAATAAGACCTTTTGTGTTCTGCTTGTCAGATACTCACGAATCCAACAAAGTAGAATATTTGGGAAGCCAATTGCGTTTAACTTCATGAGTAATAACTTGTGGTTAACAGAGTCAAAAGCTTTACTGAAATGAGTATATAATGACATCAGTTTACTTCGCATCTTCCAATCCTTTAATCGTCATTGATGTCAATTCTAAAAGGTAAGTGGTTGTAGATCTTTGTTTTACGAATCCATGTAGGGCTGGTGAAATCATAGAGCTACAAAAGTGTTGCAATTGAGAAGTTACAATTTTCTCAAAAGCTTTTGGGATAACAGACAACTTTGAAATACCCCTATAGTTTGAAGCATCAGACTTACTACCCTTTTTATGGAGAGGAATTATAAAAGATTCTTTCCAAATCAACGGGAAAGCGTAGGTTTCAACGGACAACAAGAATAATTTCTGAATATTCTAACACAACGATTCAGCGCAAAATCTGAGTACACAACCATGAATCCCTTCAGGACCTGGCGAGACACAGCACGCTGAGAAGCGAACTGTCGTCAATTAAAGGATTGAATATGCAATTTGACTTTTTTAACTCGTAAAAGTTTGAGTGCTATTCCGTTAGAAAAATGGTTATTTTGAAAAAATCAGCAAACATATCGGCAATGGCCTGATCACTGTCCGCAGTTTTACTTTCAACAGTTGAAAAGGATGGGCTTATGCTCGTCTTGCATTTAGCGTTCACAAAATTGTAAAACTGCTTTGGATCACTGCAAAACTGAAGTTTACATCGCCGAAGATAATCCTTATAGCATTTCGTATTAAGCTTCATGCTTCAGTAGCATATTTAGAAAAATCTAATGGACGACCTGCCTTTTTATAACTCTTACAATATCTCGACTTATCATTTCTTTAATTAGACAGCTCTCGAGTGAACCAGAAGGGTTTATTAGACCGAACTGATCTACCGAGAGGAATACAAACTTTAAAAACGGAATCAAGCATATTATATAAATAATAAATTGCAGAGTCCACAGTTGTACTATTCTATTGATATGTAAGGTATTGTAAGTCGGCGCACAAAAAGAAAGGTCGATTGTTACATTCAAGTTTGGATGAAATTTGTCTTCAGGTAAAACGAGAGGTTCAATCCTGGAAACGACGCAATTGGATGAGTCCAACACAAATAAAAGATCAAGTGATCTACCAATTTAATTGCGTAGAGGATTAATCTGAGTAAGGGATAAAATAAAGAGACCATCAATGGCTTCATTGTGACGAGGAGGGCAACAACACTGAAGACTCATCAGAAAGGGACCAGGAAATATCTGGTAAATTGAAGTCACCAAGAACGATGAGGGTATCTCTATCAGAAAGAAGTGAAGAAACTGCTTGAATTGCTTCCAAGTGATTGTTATATGTGATTAAGTCGGATAGAGATTTAAGGGAAATTTTGACACTAATAAACTCGATTTCATGAGTGAAAGAGGACTGAATAATTTCAGATGGAAAAGCTGAATCGATAGCAATAAACACACCACCACCATTGCAGATAATCGGATCTATTCTATAAATTTAAAATTTAGAGGATAAAACCGAAGTGCCAGCAATATCTGGTTTAAGCCACGTTTCTGTAAAAGAAAGAACATTAAAATCAAAGGATAGACTATCTACAAAAAGTCAGATGTAGTCAGATGTAGTGTTAGGGTCAAGCCTCGAAACAAATATCTGTTTTTTTCGGTGGTATACCGACAAGTGAACTCCACACACCAGCCGGCTTGATAGGATATTCGCCCTTGGGATAGGATATTCGCCCGGACTAATAAGAGACTACATCTGATATCGTGGCAACACGTGTGGTTCCATTACCAGGAGAGATTCAAATGGAATCCACACAATTGGATGTTATCGGACTTTTGAACGATATCAGGTACTGAGAATTCGGTGTGTTTGGGTTATTAAACGTAGTTGGAACAGCGAGAGTAAACGTTGCAGGCGGATCGGGGGAAAAATTCCTGGGGATAGTCATCTTGCGCTTCCGGGATTTGTTTACTAGTTAAGGAGATATTTATTTGTTTATTTATCTAGATAACTAGCTAACAGTCAAAGAATGTCGTGCTAACTTTTAGCTGAACTAATTTAGGCTTTGATGAACGTAATACAATAATACAAAACAATATTAATATGATGAATGAGAAATCATCAGCAGATAGATCGTTCAACAATGCAACTCTCATTTTTACAGACAGTTGAAGTTTGTTTACATATCGCCACAGATTTGATGCTTTGAGGCAAGCGTTTATTTCGTCGGCAGCAGTAGATCTTGGAATTACTGATAGTGTTTGTCGAAAATCGACAGATAATAAAATCATTGAACCACCAAAACATCTCGAGTCATTGCGCAGATCTTTTAATGTTCGGTCTAGTGCTTCCAATGCGCGTTTGTGCGCCATTGTGCCATATGATAATTTTTTGATGCTACCAAAACTTTGGACATTGCGGAGTGTTTCGAAATGTTACTTGTCGGTTGTTCAGTTGTTTAAAGATTTAATGGCAATTTTAACGCTGAGTGAGCCGTACGGCATCTGTCTAACAATGTAGCCGCTATTCCAGAAGAAGCAATTGCTACCGCAATTTCGGATCTCGCACGTACAGTGGCTCAATGACATGAGGAATGTCTTCCCAGTTCCACCGGGGGCATCCAAAAAAAATAAGACACCATTTCCATAATCAATTGCATTAATCAGTGTATCATAGACTTCCTTCTGCTTAGGATTCAACAGTGGTGCATTCGTTTGAACTGATTGAATTAGTTCATGTGGATCATATTCACGTTCACGTTCTAATTCTCTATTAAATTAACTAACAAACTGCCCCATATGAGGTAACACATATCTTCGATCAAGAGCAAGACCTGGTTATGCATCTCCTGATTCGCCTCAAGATCGGGATTTTTTGAGCTGGCACGAATTCGATGTAAAATGTCTTTTGACATGTTATCTTTGTTTATGTTCCACAGGTCACGTGGGTTCGATGGGAAGCATGTCGAAATGATGATTGCAAATAATGTCCGTATCAAAGAGTGTCGTTTTCAAGTAAATTCAGCTCTTGACATGATGCACGAAATGTGGGACACACTGTACCATTAACAGTTCGTAGTGATTCAAATGATGTTGTCCCTCGAACATGTACCAGCAACAACCGCAAATAGAAACATTCATCATTCTTCGGATCAACTGTGTAAATACGACCAAGAGCATCAGCAGAACGCATATCTGGATGACCAGGAACTGCATCGCCTTTTAAAAACCGGCATTGATGAAGAAGCAGATGTTCTGAACTGTAGGCTCTCAATTTTGGAATCCCATTATCGACAACTATGTCAAATACAGACGCAAATTCAGAACCTTCATCCCATTGACTCCGAACGCGGCACACAGGAAGAAATGTTCATCACCGTGAAGGTTAAATTACTTGCACTACTTCAAGGTAAAAGACAAACACCGACTGCCATGGTACCAGAAGCTAGCTTTCTCAATTCATCGGTCAATCCGGGCGTTGGACATGTTCATCGTTTGCCAAAATTAAAATTACCGACTTTCGACGGAAAGTATGCATCATTTAAAGGATTTAAAACCTCGTTTACAAATTTAGTCCGTAGTGACCTTCACTTACCCACAATTGATAAGTTTAATTATTTACTAAATTGTTTATCAGGGCCTGCATTAGAAGTTGTGCAGTCGTTTCAGGTGACGGAGGAAAATTATGAAAAGGTAATGGATCGACTGGAAACTCGGTACAGCAGTGATGTACTAATATTTAATGATTGTGTCTCAAGTCTTTTTTCTTGCTCATCCATGCGACACCCAGATGCAACAGCTTTGCAAAGGCTCATCGATAATACATCTGCAATACGAGGGTCATTACTCTCCCTTGGTTCAGCGGAACAAATAATGAACAGTATGATGATGTACATCATTCTGAGCAAGGTCGATACAGAGACAAAGGTACATTATGATGAAAAACAAAGTTTGGAGAAACTATCTACTTGGGAAGAGTTTTACAAGATTCTGAACAGGCGCGTTCAATTTTTAGAAGGCCAAAGGGCTGATCATTCGGATCATCGTCACACAAATATGCGATCTAGGACAACATCGTCAGCCAAAACTTTATTCAACTGCTTTAACGAATGCCAACGGATGTTTTAATTGTTTACGGAAAGGACACAAGGTGTCAGACTGTCCATCAAAATCAAAATGCAAGGTGTGTCAACAGAGTCATCATACACTCTTACACAAATATACTACATCGGGCAACACGCAAGCCCATCTATCAAGTTTCAGAGATGCCCAGCCATCAATCAACACCTCATTATTAATTCACAGGGCAGGCATATCTGTACTTCCGAGCGCGCTGATTCAAGTTCAAGACAGCATTGGAAACTTTCACGTGGTTCGTGCTCTATTTGACTTATGCTCAGAAGTAAGCCTCATTACAGAAGAAACAGCAAAGCGACTCAATCTCAAAAAACATTTTGTAAATCAAGAAATTACTGGAATTGATGACTCGAGGAGCAGGATTTCCTTTACCACATGTGCAACCTTAAAGTCAAGACATTCAGAGTAAGTGTGGCCATCAAACTTCTCTATAGTAAAAAAGATTTCGGCTAAGCAGCCACCTCGAACTTTTGACATAAGAAACTGGACCATCCCTCCAGATATTCAATTGGCAGGCCCACATTTTTATGAGTCATATAAAATTCAAGTACTAATCAACGTAGATGGATTCTTTGATGCCATCCGAAACGGAAAATTGAAATTAGGGGAAATTGTACATAAGTATGTTAATGAAAAACATCGTTAACATCGACAGTCTTTCGCGCTAGTAACACACCACCAAATGCCACTTAGTTGGCGCCAGAATTGGTGTGCACCAGAAAAATATGTATCGATCAATCGATTATCGCGCTGTGAGTTTTGTCAAGTTTTTACAAACGCAATTGAAGCTTATCAAAGTGGTAAAGTCATAAGTTTGCATTCTCCGTCTTTTACTTTTTAAATTAAATGCTGTGCAATTGATTTCATCAAAATAATTGATATTCCATCGTTGCTGAGGCGCTCAAAGCTTGAAATGTACATCTTGTCCTCGTCAGTCGCAAACATCTAGAAAATGGTGAGTCCCGCGTTCTTGTCGGCCGTGTTTTCTTTAGCGCTCCTTCTGAGTAGTGCCACGAGAACAACACAAAATCAAAATGTGCTTCAGACAAGATTCCATTTTTTTTTTCTTCTTGCAATCTCACCGGCAGCAGTCAATTTCAACTTTCTTTCAACCTCTTAAAAAAAGAAAAGTAGGGGAAGATTCTTCAGATGAAACGAATCATGCGGAAAAAAATCAATTTTCGGATACAACGCCCAAAAATAATATAACATTAGGTCAAACGACTCGGAGTTCATATGACCTAATTTGCGCTGGTCGATCGTTTTCAAAAGACGCAAATGATAACCAAGTTTCTGCAGTTATGCCAGAATTTTCGACTGATGTTGGTAATTTCATCGGACACAAGATAAGCGATAGAGTGAAACAAAAACTTCTGGAGAACCCTTGGAGACCGTCAAAGAATTATATATTTCCTTTCTCTACACGAACGGTCTCCGGCAAGGAGGTAAAGCATTATGCATCGCAGAAACTTTTAGCTGATTACAGCGAGTGACTGGTTTTGTCTGACGTAAAAAATTGACTATACTGCAAATACTGTCCATGGTTTACTCCAAACAATTTTTCACTTGGAATGCTCGTCACACAGCCTTTGATCAACTTCAAAAATCTAGTCGGAAAGTCTGGAGATCTGGAAGTTCATTCTCAATGCCTTTACCACAAGAATGCAATCGCTGCAGCAAAAGATTTTTTGAGCAATTTTCACAACCCCCAATTCAACGTTCAAAGCAAAATGAATGATGAATATTTATCTCAAAATGACGAGAACAGAAAATTTCTAAAGTCTATTGTGAGAGCGGTTCTTTTTCTTGGAAGGCAGAACGTGTCATTTCGTGGACATAGGGATGATGGGCAACTTTTGGAACCATCAGTTCGTGTACACAATGAAGGAAACTTTCGGGCACTGCTGAAACATCAGATTGAGTCTGGAGACACAACTCTAGAAGACCGTATGAAAATTGCACCGTCAGCTGCAAAGTATATCAGTAAAACATCTCAAAATAAACTTATAGATTGCTGCAGAGTGGAAGTACAACAGAAAATCCTGCAACGTGTAACTGATGCCGAATTTTACTCCATCGAATTCGATGAAACTCCAGATTTATCAGGAAAATCACAGGTGACTGATTTTTTAGATATTGCTGATCAATTAATTCGAAGTCCATGCTAGAGTTTGTAGAAAGAAAATTTTCATATCACGAATAAAAAATAGCAACATCAATGAATATATGTATAAGTAATTCTAAAACTCACTTTTAATTTTTGTCTAGATAACTCTTGTACTCCGTTACATTGATTTTTCTTCTGGAAGACCTTGCATGAGAGAAGACTTTGTAGATTTTATCGACGCTTTCGGCGAACTCTCTAAAGAAGTTGACAAAAAAGGCGAAGATGTTCATGCAGAGTGTCAAGATGTCGATGGAACGGACAAAGATATTGATGAAGAGATGAATATACTCATGAAGAAAGTGATGCTGAGAGTGACGATACGGAAGACGACGTAGAATTATCCCTGACCGGAGTAGCTCTAGGAGGCATAGTTTTGAGGACGATGAAAAGGCTGAATCTAGATCTGAATAACTGTACTTCAATAGGGGTTGATGCGTGTTCCGTCAACACTTCGGAAAAATGCGGAGCAGGTAATGAAATCAAAAAAGAAGCTAAGAACGCTTCTCGGGTACTGTGCTTTTCTCACAAGCTCAACAGCAGTCTTATGAAATCTTCCAATATTCGGTCAATTCAAAAAGTTTGCGACATCATACGAGAGGTTACAACATTTTTTCAAAATACATATCCAAAACGTTCTATAGCATTATCAAAATTTCTCGGACACAAGCTCAAAAATTTATGCGATACGAGATGGGTCGAACGACATGATTCTGTTCTTCAATTTGTCGTGGATTTACCAAAGGTTATGAAGGCGTTGACCAAAGTGAGCAAATGGAGAAGTAGAGAAACAGCGGGTAAAGCGGCAGTGTTTCTTCCAGCTCTTAGCTCATTCGATTTTATCATTGGGCTGTTTTGTTTAACTGAAGTCTTATCCTTGACACGCCCCCTCAGTGTAACTCTTCAGAAAAATGATATGGATTTGGCGACCGCCTCTCAAAAAATAGAGGATATATTTACAGTTTTGATGTAAATTATGTTGACTGCTTCCCAAAAAGATTAAGGACATGACATCGAACGATATTGATGATCTTACTAAATGTTTGACACAACGTTTCAGCAATCTTTTGAAGAAATCCAAAACACTCATATACTTGAGAGTTAGAGGATAAATGACGCACTGGCAACATTATTGGAAAGACAGGGCAACCAAGATCTCACAGACAAACTGTACAATACCGGCTACTGCAACTTTATAACTCTGCGATAAAGATGTTTATCCAACTATTCACAATTTGCTCAGAATTTTATGTACAATGTGTGTCACAAATGCCAGCGCTGAGCGGTCTTTTTCTACACTACGTCGTCTGAAAACATGGCTCAGATCGAGCATGCTCCAAAGAAGGTTGGTCGGACTAGCACTTTTAAATATCCATTATGACATGGAAGTAAAACCAGAAGATATCATCGAACGGTTCGCAAATTAAGGAAATCACCGAATGGTTTTATAATGTGCCTTTGGTATACATAAGTGTAATAAAATGCAATTTTCGTATTTGTTAAGAAAAAAATTTTTAGGTCGATTTCCCCCCCCAAAATCAAGCCCAAGATCCGCCCCTTGTCTGTCGTACCCAATGCAGATCACTCAGCACCACATTATTATATTCCGCACCGTTGCGTTCTCCGACCAGAAAGTTTGCCGACAAAACTTCGAGTCGTGTTCGATGCTAAAATATCGGCTAAAACATCTTCTTTCAAATCTTTAAATGACCTACTGAGGGTAGGTCCCACAATTCAACAGGATTTAATAACCACATTTTTATCGTTTAGGCTATGTCAATTTGCTCTTACTGGGGACATTTCAAAAATGTACAGACAATTCATGGTAGACGATAGAGATCGACGTTATCAGTGGATCCTCTGGCGCGACAATCCATCGCAAGAACTTAGAACATATCAACTAAATACTGTAACATATGGAATGTCAGCTGCCCCATTTCTGGCAGTAAGAAGCATTCAACACATAGCTGCGATTTACGGCAAAAATTTCCCCCTTGGAGCTGCGACCCTGCACATCGATCTTTATGTAGACGATCTTCTTACGGGCGCAGACGAAATAACTCTCTTACAAAAGAAGAAGGACGAAACCGTCAAGATTTTGGCTGAAGCTGGTTTGCAACTTACAAAATTTAGCAGCAATTCGAAGGAAATAACTCATCTGAAAATGAAGTCTTTATCGCATTAGAAGAGCATGACGTCACTAAAACTCTTGGTATGGCATGGCAGCCCTCTAGTGACGTTTTTGTATTCAGGTTTAATTGTGAAGCACAGGAACCGTATACAAAACGATCCATACTTTCCAAAATCGCTCGAACATTTGATCTTCTCGGACTCGTAAGCCCAGTACTTATTCGTTGCAAAATTCTTCTGCAAGACATAACTTTAAAGGGTCTCGATTGGGACACACCAGTGGACGGAATCTTAAAGGACCGCTGGGTAGAGTTGCTGAAGGATGTTAAAGAGTTGGCGTCGGTAGAAATTCCTCTGCGCTGCGAAATACATGGATTTGCAGACGCATCGGAACGAGCTTACGGATGCTGTATATACGTACGAGCACAATTCGACAATAAAATACAAGTAAATTTACTAATTGCAAAATCAAAGGTTGCCCCAATGAAGGCACAATCACTTCCCAGACTCGAGCTATGTAGTGCCCTTTTGCTCAGTCGTGTCTGGCGGAAGTTCGAAAAGAAATTGGAAGTCAATATCGAACGCGTTTATTTTTGGAGGGATTCCACCATAGTTCTACAATGGCTTCAGATGCACTCGTCGAAATTGCAATGCTTCGTCGCCAACAGAATATCTGAACTACAAGAACATTCTAAAGTCATTTGGAAACACGTTCCGTCATCACAAAGCCCAGCAGACATAATTTCACGTGGATGCCGTGCATCTGAGCTGATGACTAACATTTGGTTAAAGGGTCCGAATTTCCTAAAGCAGACAAGTGCAGAGTGGCCGCAACCAAAGGAACGCCCAAGGACGCCAACCGAAGTTCGTTCAAAGGCGAATTTTGTGTGCATCGGCGCGACCAGCCATTCAGAGTCATCAGCGCTAAACTCAATAATTGATAAGAGCTCATTATACCTCAGAATTCTTCGTATAGTAGTATACTTATTCCGCACAAGTAATCGAATTAAACCAAATCCGGCATTGACGGTAACATTAGCAAGCCCGCTCTCAACTGAAGAACTCGTTGAGTCGTTTTGGAGAATTATATCGCTAATTCAATCAGAAACTTACAAAACTGAAATTCATTTACTACAAAGTAATCAACCCTTACAACCAAGCCTACAACGAATGTCAGCATTCTTACAGGACATAAAACTTAATACCACGGTTGTGTCCGTGCTGAGAGTTGGTGGTCGCCTTTCAAACGCTGAGATGCCTTTTGAAGCAAAGCATCAAGCTCTGCTTCCTCAACATCACCGACTAACAAGGCTGTACATCGAATACCTACACAACAAATACCTTCACGCTGGACCAAGAATCTTGCTTGCCCTAGTCCGTGAAAAGCTTTGGATAGTCAATGCAAGGGCATTGATACGAAAGATCGTACGCAATTGTGTAAGCTGTTTTCATTTCAAACCAAAGCTGATGAATCAGCTGATGGGAAACTTTCCGGCTGATCGACTCTACGGAAAACGTCCATTTATAGTGACAGGAGTCGACTTCTGCGGACCATTCTTCACATCGTACAAACTACGTGGAAAGGCTCCATACAAAACATATGCTGCAATATTTGTCTGCTTTGCATCCAAGGCGATTCATATTGAATTGGTTTCGGAGCTGTCGACAAACGCCTTTCTCCTTGGAATTCGTCGATTCATTGCTCGCCGTGGAGTTCCAGAGCGATTATATTGCGACAACGCTACTAATTTTGCCACAAAACTTTCCAAATTCACGACTCAGTTCATAAATGAGTCAGATATTGATATAATCAAATTATATAGCACCACTAAAGTTTTTAAATTTTGTTTTATCCCACCTAGAGCACTACATTTCGGAGGCCTCTGGGAGGCAGCAGTGAAGGCAGCTAAAACGGTGGTCCTAAAAAACATTTCGAATGCCCATCTAACTTATGAAGAGTTGCAAACAGTTTTCCTAGACGTGGAGGCCATTCTCAATTCTAGGCCAATTGCTCCGGTATCAGACGACCCAAATGATATAGCAGCAGTGACGCCCGCTCATTTGCTTATCGGGACATCGCTAACCTCAGCTCCCGAACCTACGCTGTATCACCCTTCGGATTCACCCGGCAAGGAGTTGCGTTTCGTAGAACGATGGCATCGGGTCACCTACCTCAAGCAGCAGTTTTGGGCATTATGGCAACGAGACTACCTACATACCCTTCAACAGCGGAATAACTGGTATCAAGAGAAGCAAAACTTATCTGTTGGACAGCTAGTCTTCGTCCATGAGGACAACACGCCACCACAATACTGGTTGCTAGCACGAGTAACAGCAACTATTCCTGGGAAGGACGGAAGGGTTCGTGTTGCGGACGTGAGGACATCAAAGGGCACTATTCGACGTCCTCTTCCGATAAACTAATATTTTTGAAAGTTTGAGATCTTGCAACGCGGGGAGGATGTTTGGTTAGAAATGAATTATACCTAAGAGATATTTAAAAGTACATTCATGAATATAAAATGTATAGTCTGGTAATTCCTTTAGCTTTAGTTATCTGTACCTCTATTTCTCTCATTCTGCGACTGTAAGCTCAACTTGAAAATGTTATATAAAAATGTTAGTACAATGTTATTAAAAATTTTGTAAGAGACACACGAGGAAAACTTAAGAAGAGGAAAAATAAACGGAAATAAGATGTATGTATGTGGAGAGCTTCCTTAAGAATACGGGCAACGACTGGGACTAGGTTGAATTGGTCAACATATTTGGAGGCACTATTCTTCAGCCGAGAACTCCGGCAACAGAAATTTTAGAATTTGTTATGTTTTTCAAAAAATATTGGAACGCGTAGCTCCTGCAGGACATCTC
Organism: Drosophila austrosaltans; assembly: GCA_035045865.1. Classification (NCBI taxonomy): domain Eukaryota; kingdom Metazoa; phylum Arthropoda; class Insecta; order Diptera; family Drosophilidae; genus Drosophila; species Drosophila austrosaltans. The sequence goes on from JAWNOQ010000003.1 coordinate 10,075,040, forward strand.
CTGGAGGTCCTCCAAAAAAAGGTGTCTTGCGGTGAGCAGGATATCTCTGCTCCTGATTATCCGAAATGTAAAAATCCAAAGGATTTGTAAAGAGAATAGATGAATACAGGTAATGATCGAAGGATTAGTCAAAATTTCGATTTTTAATAAAATGGCGGCTTCCTAAAAACAAAAATCGTTTTTTGTCGAAAATTTTTTGACTTTGAAGTGGCTTAAAAAATCGAAATAATTTTCATTACCTGAAAAAAATATCTAAGAATATCGTGTGAAAATTTCAATCCAATCGGTTGAGCCAATTTTAAGAAATCTTGCTCACCGACTTTGAGAACATAGTTTCGAGAAAAACGCTGTTAAAGTTTACAGAACCGTTAAATCTAAGTTAAAACGCGCGTATGCGTCTTCACATATTAGCTAATTTCTTTGAAACTAATTGCCGGATATTTTTAAATATATGTTCATTCAATATATGCAAAAAAAAAATTTTAATTTTTTGAAAATTACAAGTTGATATAACCCCATAAGCAGGGAATGCAATGGCTCTGGCGGCGGGACCACTGATGGCAATGTCACTTTTCCACTTAGGCAGCACAAACCGGGCGTTTCACCAGCAAACTTCAATGCGCCACAATGCTGGCAAACAACGTCCATTGGACCAATGCAAACTAAACGATGCAAGGCGTAGTCGATAGTGCAATCATATCGAAACGCTGCTCAATTCAAATCAATACTTGAACCATTTCTTCTTGCACTTCGAAGATAATTCCTTTGTTCATCAGTACGATAAGCTCGATGATTTCTCGTTTCACGGGCTTCATCTCTTTGAGAAGCACGAATTAAGGCCCTTCTTTGCTCCATACTAACGCGGCGCTCTTCTCGGGCGATTTCTCGTTCCTCGTCAGATAATTGACGGCATTTTTATTAATAGTAATACTGAATATACAATCGCTTATAATTTACACAAATTAATGTCTAAGACAATTTTCAATTTTGACATATATATCAACGGTATTATGATGAAACAATCTGTCGAACTTTTAAATCTGCATTTACCGTCATTTAGACAATTTTTCAGTATTTTTAAGATATATTCTGCTAGTCGGGGCGAAGACAAACCCAACAAATCAAAAACCATGAAAATTGGTCCAGCAGATCTCGAGTTATAAGTGTCGTAACAAAACCGACTTTCTTTTATATATATAGATATCAACTGACAAATAGCAATTGACTTAATATTACTTAACATATTACAGTATGAGAAAAAGGTATAGCATAATTTTAAGTTAAAAAGTAAACTGGCAGAAGGCAAGAAAAAAAAAAAGGGCAAAGGTTAAACAAAAATAAAAAAAATATATAATACTCATTATAGTCACTCATTATAGTCACTACTTAATACACGAAAGGGGTCATGTAGACTAAAATTTGAGAGGCATGATTTTAAAAGTATAGGGACGAAGTTACGTGTGGGACGACATGGAATAGCTAGGTTAATTTTCCCCTTATAAAAAGGGAGAGTCTATTTCGCCAGATAAAAGTTTGTGGAGAAACAAAATTCCACTGACGATTCTTCGATTTAGTAAAGAGGGCAGATTTAGAAGAAGAAGCCTATTCGGGTAACGAGGGAGGGGCCTAATTGGCTCCCAGTATAGAACACATAGGGCGAACAATAAAAATTGTTTTTCAGCCGAGTCAATACGTTTCTGGTGAATAAAATATTGAGGACTCCAAACCGGTGAGCAATATTCTAAGACTGGGCGTACCAAGGATGTAAATAAGACCTTAGTAATGTAGGGAACATTAAACTCCTTAGACCAACGCTTTATAAAGCCTAGCAAAGATGAAGTTTTGTTAGTCACAAATGAAATGTGAAGCACGAAGTTTAGCTTGGGATCAAAAATAATGCCCAAATCTTCAACAGAGAAAACTCTATTTAGGGTAACGCCATTCATGCAGTAATTGGCGAGGAATGGCAAGCGACGACAAAATGACATAGATGAGCATTTCAGTGTGTTGAGAAGGAGGTGATTGCTAAAACACCACTCACTAAGCTTATTAGTATCAGCTTGCAAAATTGAATGAAGAGATGTGTCATTAAATGAAATGCAAAGTTTAACATCGTCTGCAAACATTAACACATGTGAGTTAGTTAAAACGTTAGGCAAATCATTAATAAACAAACCAAAGAGTAGTGGGCCCAGATGACTTCCTTGGGGAACACCAGACAAAACATTAACATTTTGGAGAGCGTTGTTCTAAACAAAACTCTTTGAGTTCTATTGGTGAGGTAAGACTTTTGCCTAGATAGAAGATTGGGAGAAAATCCTAGCAGATCAAGTTTCTTTAACAGAAGTTTGAGATCGACACTATCAAAGACTTTGCTAAAATCAGTATAGATGACTTCCGTTTGTGATTTATTACTAAAGCCACCGTGAACCAATGTACTGAATTCGAGAAGATTCGTAAGTGATGAACGTCCCTTCTTAAATCCATGCTGATGGAGAGAAATCATAGATTTGCATTGGTGTTTAAGATTAATCGAAATCCATTCCTCAAAAAGTTTAGGAATAGCCGAGAGTTTGGCTATACCTCTATAATTTGTTGTGTCAGATTTGTTCCCTTTTTTAAATAGGGAGATTATAAATGAATTATTCCAAAAAGAAGAAAAGTGACCAGTTTCTATGGAGAGGGTAAAAAGCCTTAATAGAGGTACACTTAACGAATGAGAGCATGTCTTTAGAATACAACTAGAGACGACTTCAGGAAGGCTAAACAAATTAAGAGTTAATCTTCAGAAACTAGATTTTGCTGAATTGCATTTAATGTAATCGATATGTGATTGGTTTTTTTTTAAGCGCTTAAAGTACCTTGATTTAACATTTTTCAAATTTGAGCGGGTACGTGTGAACCAAGGAGGCTTTGTTGAATTGTATTTACATATGGTGTTTGGCACACAAACATCAAAGGCTGCATAAAGAGTTGAACAAAATCGTTCAACAGCCGTATCCAAATCGACGCCATTAAATAGATTATACCAGTCAGTCCTACTCAGAATAGAGTCAAGGCGGGCAAAGTCAGTTTTGCGAAAACATTTCCGCCGACGAGGTTGAGAAGAGGGGATAATATTACATAAAGAATTAAGAGCAAGATTAATTTCCAGTGTAGGGTGGTATGAATCTTCAGGAAGCGATAAAGGAGGACTTCGTGCAATATTTATTGATGAAGAATCACTAACGAATACCAAGTCAGAAAGTCTGTTAGATGAGTTAGTTATCGAATTAATTTGAAACAAGGGAAAGTCAAAAAGCTCACCTCAAAAATCATTGTGTGCTGAGGGGATTAGAAAAGGAACTTTCAGCTGAGATTGACATGAGACATGTGGTAAATTAAAGTTACCCAAGATAATTAGGTGATCCCGATGACAGACGGAAGAGGAAGAATATTTTTGAAGACAACTGCATGGTAATTTTTCTTACGCGCGAATCCCAACGGGAGCACTAAGTGCCCACACCTCCCGCCCAACCGGCCGAGGGGCGCAAGCCGCATAACGCACGGCTCGAGTCGCGGGGACAATTCACAAAACACAGACAAGAAGCGAAACTATAGCTAGTTACGTGCTAAATGGGAAAGGATAGAAATTTTAGTAAAGGAATGGAGAGCTCTGAACTGATTACATGATAAAGACGATTGTAATCAGAACAAAGAACTCGAAAAGGTTCATGCATTAGGTAGTTAGTAGCACATCGTGGAAGTGATAGAGGAATATAGTTTCTAGTAGATCTACAAGGAACTGTTAGTTTTACTCGGTTCAATAGCTCGGGAGAGTCTATATCCCCATTAAGAAGCTTGTGCATGAATATGACGCCAAGCATTAATCTACGATTAGTAAGAGAAGGAAGGCTCAGTAAAAGGAGTCTACTAGAGTACGAAGGCAAGTTGATATTACGATCCCAGTTCAGACCACGAAGAGCAAAGAGAGGGAACTGTTTTTGAACTGATTCTATTCTTGCTTTATGTGAATCGTATTGGGGTGACCATATGCAGGATGCATATTCTAAAATTGGACGAACCAATGAGGTGTAAAGAATCTTGGTAGTATATGGATCATCAAATTCCTTTGACCATCTTTTCCAACCATTTGGAAAGAATCTTTTATTATTCCTTTGCATAAAAAGGGTAATGAATCCGTAGCTTCTAATTACAGGGGTATTTCCAAATTGTCCGCTATTCCTAAGCAATTTGAGAAAATTATAACTTCTCAACTGCAACATTTCTGTAGTTCTATTCTTTCATCTTCTCAAAATGGGTTTATGAAACGTAGATCTACAACCACTAACCTTTTAGAGTTTACTTCTTTAACGATAGAGGGATTCAGGAATGCATTGCAAACTGATGTCATTTATACTGACTTCAGTAAGGCTTTTGATTCTGTCAATCATACACTGCTTTTGTTCAAGCTGAACGAACTTGGGATTCCAAGCCTTTTGCTTAATTGGATTTCTCAATATCTTAATAACCGTACACAAAAAGTTTTATTTAAAACTTATCTTTCGAAGACCATCAATGTGACCTCGGGGGTGCCACAAGGTAGCCATCTAGGACCACTGCTTTTTACGCTTTTCATTAATGACCTTCCGTCAGTTGTAACTCACTCTTGCGTGCTTATGTACGCTGATGATGTTAAACTTTGTATTAGTTTTAAAGACTTAAGCTCTCCACGTCTGCTTCAAGTCGATCTTAATAACTTTCAAACTTGGTGTGAAATTAACTTATTTAACCTTAATGTTTCAAAATGTAATGTCATGTCATTTCACAGATCCTCTTTGCAAATAGTGGTGTATTATCTCAATAATACCCCACTTGAACGTTTGAACGAGATTAGTGATTTGGGTGTACTCATGGACCACAAATTAAATTTTACTCGTCATATTAATATCACTGTCAATAAAGCCATGAGTTGTCTTGGTTTCGTTAAGCGATGGTCGAAAGAGTTTGACGATCCTTACACAACCAAAACTCTTCTTATTTTACTGGTCCGCCCCATTTTGGAGTATGGATCATGTGTTTGGTCTCCACAATATGGATCACACCAAGTTAAAATTGAATCTGTTCAAAAACAGTTCTAATTTTTGCTCTTCGTGGTTTAAACTGGGATCGAAATGTTAACTTGCCCTCTTATTATAAAAGACTTCTTCTAATTAATCTTCCCTCCTTACTTAATCGTAGAGTAATGCTTGGTACTTTGTTTATTCATAAGCTTCTAAATGGACAAATAGATTGTCCTAATTTACTTCATCAGGTCAATCTGTACCTTGTAGACTAACCCGAAATTATGTCCCTTTAACTTTAACACGCTGTACTTCTAACTATTCTTTGCATGAACCTTTCCGAGTTCTCTGTTCCGACTACAACCGCCTTTATTCTGTAATCGGATCAGAGTTCTCTATAACTATTCTAAAAACTACTATTTTAAGTTATCTATCTAGTAGTTAGTCTTAATTATTATTTTAGTTGTCGTCCGTTGTCCACGCGACTTCGTTTTTGCATGCTGTCTGCTAGTGTTCGCGCGTAACAGGCTTTGTCCTGGTGTCGCTTGGACTACTTGAACGTACTGCGCATTGTACGCGTCAACGTCCAGAAGATATCTTTTTACGAATCCAAGAACACCCATGGCATTATATGGGACTTAAAAGTCAATTTATTGTCCATAAGTACTCCCAAGTCGATCATCTCGCTAAGTCTAGTTAATGGAATGTTATTAAGAAAGTAGGTAATTAACTGAGTGTTTCTGAAAAAAGTCAATTATGACCTTGCATTTAGATGTGTTTAGGTTTAATAAGTTGTGTTGACACCAAGATTGAAAGTTTTGGATATCTCCTTTGAAGAAAGGAGATATAATGTCACTGTAGCTGAGACAAAGCTTTACATCATCTGCATACATGAGGACACGAGAATGTATTATAACTGATGGGAGATCGTTAATAAAAAGGGTAAATAGCAGTGGTCCCAGATGACTATCCTGTGGCACCCCCGAAGTTACTTGGATGGTCCTTGAACTTGAAGACTTGAATAGAACTTTCTGTGTTTTGTCTGTCAGGTATTCACGAATCCAACTAATTAAAGGGCTTGGGAAGCCAATTTTGTTTAATTTTAAAAGAAGAAGTGTATGATTAACAGAATCAAAAGCCTTGCTGAAATTAGTATAAATGACATCAGTTTGTCTTGTATTCCTAAATCCTTCGATCGTTAAAGATGTAAATTCTAATAGGTTAGTGGTAGTAGATCTACGTTTCACAAAACCATGCTGAGATGGTGAAATAATAGATCTACAAAAATGCAGTTGAGAAGTGATTAACTTTTCAAAAGCTGTAGGGATGGCGGACAATTTAGAAATACCCCTATAATTAGACGCGTCGGACTTTTTACCGTTTTTATGAAGAGGAATTATATAAGATTCCTTCCATATAGATGGGAAATGACATGATTTAACGGACAACAAAAAAAGTTTTTGAATTGGCTTACATAGAGCCTCAGCACGAAATCTGAGTACACAACCAGGTATTCCATCAGGACCAGGTGTGTACACAGGTTTTACTAAATTAAGCACGCTAAGAAGCGAACTTTCATCGATCGACTACAAATACAATTAGACCTGTTTATCTATAAGGATAAGAAAGATTCGCTCGGTATTCCGTTGAGGAATATATTGTTCTGAAGAAATCAGCGAACATATCAGCAATCGATTGATCAGAGTCCGCTGTATTATTTTTAAACGATAATATTGATGGGTGGACAACCATCTTACGTTTAGAATTCACAAAGCTATAAAACTTTTTACTCTAGCTTACAACGCTTGAGGTTATTATTATAGCAGTGCTTGTTAAGCAACATAAAATTGGAGCGAACAACTGCGTAAAGAGCAAAGTCTGAAGAACGTCCCGACAACTATTGGCAATATCAATATTATTTGATATTTGCCCGGACTGATCGGAAACTACGGCTTGATTCGTCTGCAAAGGGAGACCATTTCCTGGAGAAACGGAAATAGCCTCATCTTTAGGAACGGGGTATTGAACGAAATAAGCTGCGGCGGATTGGTTGTGGGCAGCGACGGTGATTATGGTATCGCGGCCGAGACGAGATTAGGTACCGGCAGATGCAAGGAGAGATTCTGCATACTGGTTTTCTTACGCTTAGGGGACTCTCTCAACAGTTTGTAGCTGTTGAATTCCATCTCCAAAGCGTTAAACTCATCATAAAGTTTACGAAAACCAGATGACAGTTTCTTAAACTTGTCCCTGGTCTGCCTCATAAATACCCGCATTTCTAATTCCACTTCTCGGCATGCGTCACATCCCCATTTGAGGCCACCTCTTTGCTCCAAACTATCCCTCACTTTGGCCGTGTAGCCAGCACATTTAACGTTCATGACATTGTCACACAGCCAGCAAGTGAGAAACACATTATGGGGCGCAGGGGGGTTCAAACACTTTCTGCTAGAACAGACGGACATAATTAATTAAGATTTTACCTAAAAATAATAAATAAATCTTCAAAGAACAAATGCCAACGAAAAAACTCACTCAGTTTTATTAAGCAAATTCGACACTGGGGTCAAACTTGCAGAGAAAATTAGTGCTGAATCTAAGGGAATTAAGCACTACACAAATACACGATACACACGCGAGACAGAGATAGATGCGAGCGCGAGTAATAGAAGTTAGAAAAAAAAAAAAAAAAGAAAAGAGGAGAGCGGAAGAGCCAACAGCACTGCACATGCAACAACAACAATGCGTTGGCGAGAGCGCGAGAGCGGTTTTAAAAACGGTAAGAAGCACAAACGCAAGAGCAAAGATCAACAGGAACAACAACACTGCTGTAAAAAGTTTTGTTGTTATTACAAAGAATAAGTTCAATGCTTTGGTTTTGCATTTGTTTATTTAAGCAAACAAAAAGCGCAAAGTTAACAATTCAATTAACAAAATGTTAAGAATATTATTGTTAAGTAATTAGCTGAATTTTTAGGCAGGCGCGATGAGTTTAAAAACCGAAAATAAAAGAAAATATGCAAGAGCACAGAAAATACGTCAATCCACGATGAGAAGTGAAACGAAGATTATAAACAGAAATGTCAGACGATGGAGGAAAATAGCAGCAAAATATAAAGATGTTTGTGTTTTTAAGCAATTATTCTTAACACACAATTGGTTCAATATTATGTGGGACATCAATGCTCACCAACTGACTGGGAAGTTCACATTTAATGGCAATCAGTACGCCTCCACCTCGACGCGCAGGTCTATCATTTCAGTAAACCACATAGTAGGTAGAGAGAAAACAGGTCAAGTAGGACCTGTTAGATACTGTGAACTCATGAACTACAGTATGCTCAGGCCAAAAAGATGAGGATACAAACGTATTGAATAGAGAGTTAGGGACGGAAATCTCAAATGATGAAATATTTCTAGCTTTACTAAACTTAAATTTCCTAACTATGATATCCGAGGCAGGAAATGCTTTATGGATGAAAGCAATGAGGTCATCTTCAGCAGTGATTACATGCAGGCGGGACACACAAATATGCTTCTTTGGCGCAATTGCTGTAAGAGTGCAAGTTGAAGCAGCGACGGTAGTTGTATAAGTAGCAGTAGAAGCCATTGAAGTTAACACAGTGTTAGTGCCCAAGGTATTAATTGGGGTAACGGCTTCAACAGTAGAATTAGAAGCAGCAGATGTGCTAGCGATTTCGATGGCCTCAGCGACACCATTTGGAGCAGTTACAAAAATCATATTATCAGCTGATGCCACAGAAGTTAAAGCATCATTCCCGTCAGCAATCATTTCGGCAGCATCGCTCTCCATAAAATTGGTGTGACGATTTACATCCGAAAGCATATCAAGAATAAGAGGCGTCGCAAAAATTGGAGTAGTGGTTTCCATATTAGGAGTGACAGGCATTGGAAAAATTCAACAGAGAGGTTGTTTGATTTTTTCTCTTTGGGGACTCGCTCAAGACTTTCAATGAGAGGAAATTTGACCCACGATCATGAACTTCTTCACGGAAGAGCTTAAATCAGTGTGAAGACTCTTAAAACCATCCCGCGTTTGTCGGATGAAAAAAAATAATTGAACTATTTAGACTTTATGATAGTAGTTTATTTTATAACTCCACTTAAAAGTTTAATAATATTGTTTGAGCGCCGAAATATTTTTTGTATATTTAGGCACAATAATTAAATTCTAAGCGGTCTTAGAGCACAAAATTTTCGGATTTAAGCGGAGCGGCAAAAAACACGTCTTGATTCAGTGAAGTGTATAATTAAAAACTATTAAACTGAGTTTCCAATGATGAATACTCATCCCGAAGCTTCATTAGACCAGCCGACAGCTTTTTAAATCCCTCACGTGTGCGCCTCATAAATACACGCATCTCCATCTCGGCATCCTGACACGCTTTACAATTCCATTTCAGGCCCCCAACATTTCCGAGGCTGTCTTTTACTTTGACTGTGTAACCAGCACATTTAAAATGCATAACATTATCACACAGCCAACAAAGCAAAAAATCTTCCTGGGCTTTAAGAGGATGGGGACACTTTTTATTTAAGCAGACAGACATTGTTGAATTAATTTCAATTTATATTAATAATAAATATTAATAACAGAAAAATAATCCAACAGAAATAAAAGGAATTATTAAAAAAATTGGGCGTATATGAACCAAAATTCCCACACAAGGGTTAAAGCTCTGCAATTGCTTTCTAGAAGAAAGAGAAAATATTTAAGAGTATCGTGAACGCACAACATAAAACAGATTACAAACGCAAGATTAACTATTGTGAGAATAACGGGCGCTAACACAAGCAATAAATGTAAAAAAGAAAGCAAGAACACACAAACAACACTGTGTACCTGAGAGCGTGAGTGCATGCAAGTAAAGCATAAACGAAAAAATCAAAGTCTATGAGACACAACAACAAAGCAAAGAGTTTTGTTGTTGGTTTAAAACACAAAGTAACAATGGCTTTGGTTTAATGTTTAGCAACAAATCAAAAAGAAAGAACAATTAATTGTGATTGATATCTAATTAGTAAAGCTTTCAAGCAACTTTAATAAAATAAAAATTCGCGATATAAGCAAAAAGAAATTAATACTGAGAGCGGTCAGAAAAACACGACCGGCAAGGTTGTGAGTTCAAACGATATAATATGATATGATATGATATGAATATGCGTCTATTTATGCGGCGGACGAGATTGGGATTTAAATCCACGTCGGCTGGTTTTCTGAAACTTCGTGATTAGTTTTCGTCTTTGGAAACTCAGTTTAATAGTTATAAACTATCAATCGAATCACCGAAGCGGAAGAAGACTATTCCCCGGAATTTTTCGACCGATCCGCGGGCATTTCTGCTTCTTCCGGCTTCGGCTTCTTTGAATGACCCCTAAACTCTAAATTTTCAGAAACTGATATTATTTAACAGTAGCTGCAGTTGCGGGGACGATTGACATCGGTTGTACTTTGACTCGATATCGGTTGTACTTTCCGATGTGTCCGGGCGAAAATCCTCTCCCAGGAATATTCCCAATAAAGTTTTAACTAGAAGAGCTCTTAAAGCGTCATCTGCCTCAGCCGTTCCAGCGCAAAATTCTGTTGCTGCAATTGCAGCTGGCGCATCGAGATCTCTTGTAGCCATTCCACCAAAAAAGCAAATCTTTGTCTCGCGGCTCGACCCCAATACTTCATCAGGTGATGTTATAGCCCATATCCGGGCAAAAATCGTGGCGCCAAACATTGTGGTGGAAAAAATTAGGTTTTTATATATCCGTGACATTTCGTTATTTAAAATGAGTGTTATACCAAATGTCTTTGACCAAATTTGTCACGAAGATTTTTGGCCGGAACATTTAGTTATAAAGGAGTATACGGCTAAGAAAAAGAAAAATTGGCCTCCGATTCGTCTGCCTAACACTAATCTACTAAACTAATCCTTCCATACCCTCTGACTCGTCAATAGCTGGCGGGTCAAAAATCTAATTTCGTCCCTTATTCTGGCCTATCAGAATGTTAGAGGACTAAAATCTAAACTTTCTAAGCTTTTTGTAGATAGTCAATCTGTTGACTTTCATATATTAGTCATTACAGAAACGTGGTTAAAGCCTGACATTTCCGATGCTTCTGTTTTTCCCACAACATTTTGAACTTATAGATGCGATCGAGTATCCAGAAAAGGTGGTGTAGTTTTGATTGCCGTAAATTCATCTCTTCCTTCTGAAATAGTTCTGCCACCTGCAGTTCTTGACATTGAATTTGTTAGTGTCAAAATTTGTTTAAAATCATATTTTGTCTTTCTAACTTGCTCGAATATTCCACCGAGTTCTGACATGACAGTATATGCTAGCCATTTAGAAGCTTTTCGCTTTGTTTCTTCACTTCTTTCGGATGCATATTTCTCGTTCTGGGAGGTTTTAATCTACCTGACGTTTCATGGCTTCTGCTTTCGATTTATCTGTAGATCTGTCGTTCCGTTTACCGATTGTTGGTGTCAGTCCTCTGGTTATATCTCGTAATTTTCGCAAGACTAACTTTGTTAAATGAGCTCATTCTGAGAACTGACTGGTAGTCCTTATACAGTTGCTCAGACATGGATCTTGCTATCTCGTTGTTTTATGATACTCTTGGATTGCTTTCTAAGGTTTGTGTCCCCCTCCCTGGTTTTCTCGTGAGCTATCCAACTTGAAAAATGTCAAATCCAGATATTGTAAAAAATAAAAGAAATCGGGACGTTGTTAAGACTTTGCTCTTTACGCAGTTGCTCGCTCCAATTTTATGTTGGTTAACAAGCACTGCTATAATAATAACCTCAAGCGTTGTAAGCTAGAGTAAAAAGTTTTATAGCTTTGTGAATTCTAAACGTAAGATGGTTGTCCACCCATCAATGTTATCGTTTGAAAATAATCTAGCGGACTCTGATCAATCGATTGCTGATATGTTCGCTGATTTCTTCACAGCAATATATTCCTCAACGGAATACCGAGCGAATCTTTCGTATCCTTATCAGATAAAAAGATCTATTTGTATTTGTAGTCCTTCGATCGATGAAAGTTTGCGTCTTAGCGTGCTTAATTTAGTAAAACCTGTGTACTCACCACGACCTGATGGGATACCTGGTTGTGTACTCAGGTTCCGCGCTGAGACTTTGATTTCCCCAATTCTTAAGTTATTTACTTTGTCCGTTGAAACTTCCAACCATTTGGAAGGATTCCTTTGCATAAAAAGGGTAATAAGTTATTTATAACTTATTTCAGAACTTTTGTTCCTATCGGCTAATGCAGAAATATAAATAACAGCTCTCATGTCAATTTCATGTTATTATCTTTTATTTAAATTATTTCTCTCTTTTTTTATTGTATATCTGAAGTTTGTTGCGGGGTACATTAAAATATCTGCGCTGAGCCATTGGTGTTATCTATAGTTTTATGATAATATACATATATAACAGATAGTTTCTATTTGCTGAATTCTATGCTGTCCAATATTATTAACGTGTTCAAGTGTACCAAATTTTGAGTAAATGTTGTCTATACAGCTAAAATAATGTTTCCCGTCAAAAGAATTACTTATTTATTTCGACAACGTTCAGATTTGGGGTTTGTTTCAATAGCCATGTCATTGCGATATTCATATTGCCAATGGAGAACTCGTGTTTTAAATTTTGTTGTCACAACTGACCATTATATGTAGAAATAAGAAATCAAATTGAGCAAAATGATTGTTTTTTTGTATTCTAGGGTGAAGGAGTTTTTTAAAAGTTGTCAAAAATATTTTTAAACTGGCCATTTTTATGCCCATTTAACATTTTTTAGTTAACGGAGCCTGCGAAGAAATTTAGTATGGCTTAACATGATGCTTTATTAATAAGTAGCGATTTGAATTTTTTCAAAATCTGCGTTTATAAACAATTTACGAGTTTTGTTGCAGAAATAGTCATAGGAATATTGTGTTGTCATGAAAGTTAATCTGGAATACCTTTTGAAAATATAACTTGACTGACTAAAGTTTTAATCAAAAGCGGAATCTTAAGGAAGCATTTTTATACTGTAAGGAAGTTTTCCGGCTGGGGTACAACTCTCAGTCTCCCCAGGGTCTTCCATTATAGATTATTTATAATAGAATGCCGAGACCGGAGATCTGATCGAGCTACAGTGAGTGTTAATACTGCATATCTATGCTATCGCTAGGAATGCACTACAGGAAGAATAAGAGATAGAAAGAGACAGAAACTTGAAACAAATACATGCGGACATACAGTTCGGTTAGGGTACAACCCGGACACCGAACTACAATTAAGCTACTAAAATACAAGGTCACGATAGGGAAACATAAAGCTAAGTCGGTTTAGGTATAACCTGGACACCGACTTAACCCAACATAACATATGGATGTCCCAGGACTTAAGTTGAGGTCGATTAGGGTACAACCCGGTCATCGATCACAACATAAATCCTGGTCGCATGCCAATGGATATCAGTCGCCATCACAGTCAACAAGGGTACAACCCGGACGTTGGCTGTGTGGCGACCTAATACCCCGGCACACTACAAATAAACACTACACTCTCCTCGGCATTGGGTAGGGTATAACCCGGATGCCAATGCCAGAGGAGAAACACATACTATAGTGACACACACACCAAGGAATGGGATCAGGGAAAGGATAGGAGATGATGTTAGTCCCAGTCTAGTTTCACCCCAATAATTGTGACATCTTTGCTTTAACACTTTACAAACTTTATTGAAGATTTATTCATTATAATTCTTTGGCTAAATGCCACCTAACCACACTCTAAATAGGTATCTATAGGTATGGGATCAAAGGGGAGGGCAGCTATTGGACCACATGGCCGACTCACCCGCTATCCTGTTCCACACACACTTAACACGTATCTCTTGGTATGATCGGCAGCGTCGCTCTTTCCTTGCGGATTTTCTTTGCACTAACTTTGTTTGTGACTTGTCCTTAATTATCCTTTTCTGATAAGGGCCGGCTGTGGGTCCTTGCACTTTATTAATTACACTTTGACACTTCTTTGCACTTTTTTTCTCCCGACTGTCTCTTTTAAGGGTGGTTTGCGTAATGATTTTTTTGCTCTCCCATTACGCAGTCGCTGACCGCTCTTTTTTGGGGCTTTCGACTTTTCCTCTGCCCAGGCTCTGCTTCTGCCGACTGCGACACGCGCTCTTTCAATCGTTGTTACCATGACAACCGATTCTGTCGCGACATGCGTCGGCGTCAGAATCGTCACGTACGCATTTTTCGGTCCCGTTGCAACCAAAATAATAGAAACTGCGCAAAAGCAACGTCGACAAATTCGTGCAAGTCCCGTTGGGCTTGCATGTGTGTGTGTGTATGTGTATATATGCGGCCGGCTAAATGCCACTGCGCAATTAATTTTGTATATAAGCGGGCATACCTAAAGAGAAACTTATGTACCTATGTATATATAAACGCATTTGTACATGGCAATGAGCGTATACATAAATAGTAATGTACCTAGAGATGAGACGATTAATTAAGACACAAGTCAGAGTATTTAGGGTTGAGCTTAATGACTTATTATTATCTATTGGTTTTGAAATAACAATATGAGATTTTCTGAGACTCGTAATTGTGGCGTGGTGCCAAATTGGCACTTCGTCACACCCCCCCTTACCTAGGGTAAGCAGGGCCGATGTAGTTGATGGTGACCTGCTGGGTCTTGGTCACCCGTACCCCGTACACGCTGCCGGCTGCTTCACACTTAAACTTTCGTTCTCGTTGTCGTTTTTGGCACTCCTCCACTTGCTGAACGAGTTGGCGTGGTAGTAGCTCCTGGACGCCCCTAGTTCGCCATCCCAGTGGGATAGCCTGCCAGGCGTGGATACGGCTAACACTCGGAACGTTATCGGCATCCGTCGGTTGATTTGAGCTTGAGTCACCCTGCAGGCTCATCGGCTGAGGTGCCGGTGACTGAGGTGGCGATATATCCTCAAAGTGGGGATAGGTTGATGGCTGGGCGCCCCCTCCCTTTGACGTGCCGTCTGAGTCGTAGCTGACGGGGTTGTATGGCCGTGACATGTCCCCGAAGTCGGGTTCGATGTTGGGCGGTGGCAGCTGTACCGTTTCGCCGGTCTCTGGGTCCGTATAGTCCAGGTGCGATGGGCTACGGTTATTCCTCCATGGCTCGGAGATAGATGTGGTGTCGTCTTCTGTTTCCTGGGGGTCGGCTGCTTCGTTTGGCGATACGAGACGCCGGGGAGAGTTGACCCTCTGGGGATCAGGAGGCGCGGCGCTCTCTTCATCCTTGGTGGCCGGTGGCGACGGGACTCAGCCCCTATAGCCGGGGAAATGCCCCGGGTCGAAGCACGCTATATCGGATAGCTCCATGGCTCGACTCAACACGTCCACCCTAGTGACCACGGCTCTTTCGGGTGCATCCACTATCCGCCAGCAATGGATAGACTCCTGTGGAGGTAAATTGCTGGACGAAAATGCTGAGGGGTCCTTGTTGCTCGCTACCTCGGTTGCCGCTGAGAGGATGTGCGGTATTGGAGGATCGTGTTCCCTTGCCGGTTCAATGGTGGCTGACGTCTTGGCGATTTCAGCTTCCCAAGCTGCTACCACGTCTTCGATGACACCCACTATTTCATTGACGCTGAATTGGCGTGCCATCGTACGACTGGGGAAAAGAAAGGTGTTAGATACTCTGACTTGAGACGGTGCCCTATATTGGGTTGGTGGGGGGCCTAACAGACTAACGTGTGTGGTTTACATGAATGAGATGCTTATGACTATAATACAATGTGAGCTTAAATGTAATAATATGAATGAGTATTTTGCGTGTGTATGCATGGTCAGACTTGCCGTGACTTTGAGACCCCCCAACGGGGGACAGGGACGTTGGGAAGGCGCACCTTCCATCAAGTGGCCCCTGCGAATTGATTCGTCTCTGTTAGGATGACTCCGGCGGTCTTCTGTGTTTAGTTGCTGACGCCCATGGGCTGGCTCAACGCGATCGTAGATTTAATTTGCTCTTCCTCTTGGCTGCTGGGTTCGACTGGTTGTATAGACTTCAGGTCGTCTATGTTCGCCGTGCGTCTGCGTCTGCTGTTGATTTCTTGTAACCGGACGATGTTTCTGGAAATAAACTTGATTACTTTGTAAGGCCCGTCGAACTTTGGGGCCAATTTAGCTGCGAAACCCTCGGAGGCCTTGGACAGGTGGTGTTGCTTCAGGAGGACCAGATCTCCAATCGCTGGTCGCCAGTCTCTACGTCGCAGATTGTAGTGACGTCCTTACTCCATTGCAGCTCGTTGCATGTTCTCTTGGGCCATGGTAAAAACGTCTGCCATGCGTCGTGTTCGTACTTCCGGGGACCAGGGTGTGGTGCCAAGTCCTGGTGTAACCTCGTCGTACAGTGCTCCAGGGATGCGGGGTTCCTTGCCCAGCACGAGGAATGCTGGTGTAAATGCTGTCGAATCGCATACGCTTGAATTTATTGCCAATGTAAAGTCGGGTAGAAAGTGATCCCAGTTACTCTGCTTTTCGCCCAGGTATTGAGCTATCATGGTCTTCACGGTGCGATTGGCTCTCTCGGTAGGATTTTGACGTGGTGTGTACGGTGCGGTGTACTGAATTCCTACTCCAGCTCGTTGACAAAGTTCTTTGAAGGTGCGACTGGTGAACTGTGTTCCATTGTCCCAGACCAAAGTGCGTGGGGCTCCAAAGTGTCCGATAATACGCTCCCGAAATGCGTGTTCTAATGAAGCGACGGTGGCTTTACGCAGAGGTACCAGCTCCACCCATCTGCAGTATGCATCTAAGAAAACCAATAGAACAGTGTTACCTTGCTTTGATCTGGGGAGAGGTCCAACAAAATCTGCACACACTGTGTTGAATGGCTCTGACACTTGACGAGTGAACATTTTCCCAGCTGGCTTCATTTGGTTCACTTTATATTTTTGGCATTGAAGACAGTTGCGCACGTGTCGCTTTACATCGCGGAAAAACCCAGGCCAGTAGTATTTCTGGGAAACTCTGAGTACTGTCTTGCGGATTCCCAGATGGCCTGCGGTGGGCTAGTCGTGACACTCGCATAATACTCGCTGACGAGCTTCCTTCGGCACGCATAGCTTCCATGGTATGGATTCATCTTCGTCGGGGTGATGAATTCTCCTTCGGTATAGTTGCCCACCTTCGTAGTGAAAATCAGGGAACTGCTCTGGTTGTGCTTCTACTTGTAGCTTTATTTTATTCCACCATGGACACTCCGGCAGAGTATCCTGAATTGAATTTAGTACTTCCAATGGTTGTCGAGACAGGGCGTCGACCACGACGTTTAACTTTCCTCGGCGGTATTGTATGTCGAATTCATACTGTTGTAGTTCGAGTGCCCATCTCGCTATACGACCTGTGGGATTATCTATTGAGTAGAGCCACTTCAAGGCCTGATGATCCGTGATGACTTCGAATTTATATCCTTCCAGATAACAGCGTAGTTTGCGAATTGCCCAGACTATAGCGAGACACTCCTTCTCGGTGGCTGAGTAATTCTCTTCCGGAGCAAGGAGGCCTCTGCTGGCGTAGGCGATGACCCGTTCTGTTCCTTCTTGATACTGGGTTAATACTGCGCCCAAACCATAGTCGCTGGCATCTGTCTGCAAGTATAATTTAGAGTTAAAATCGGGGCAGGCCAAGTCGGGGCTGATCTCAATCGTAATTTCAATTCGTCGAAGGCTTGTTGTTGTTCTGCATCCCATTTCCATTTAATGTTTTTCTTCAGCAAAACGGTGATAGGCTGTATTATGCTAGAAAACTCTGGAACAAATCTGCGATACCAAGACGCGATGCCCAAACATCGTCGAAGTTGGCGTACATTGGTCGGCGGAGCCAATTCCCGAACAGCTGCTTTTTTCTCGGGGTCAGTATGGATGCCGTGCTCACTGACCACATGTCCTAAGAATTGTATTTTGCGTCTAAAGAATCTACACTTGGCTTTGTTGATCCGTAACTTGGCTTCTCTGAGGCGTCGAAAAACTTCTTGCAGGTGAGTTATATGTTCTTCCAATGTCCTTCCGATGACGATGATGTCGTCTAGATACGCGAAGGCAAATGGATCCATCTCGGGTCCAATCACGCTATCCAAGACGCGTTGGAATGTTGCTGCCGCTGAATGTAACCCGAAAGGCATAACTTTCCATTGAAACAGGCCACGACCTGGGACTGTGAACGCTGTGCATTCCCGACTTGCTTTGGCCAGTGGTATTTGCCAATAACCACTTTTGAGGTCCAGTGTAGAGATAAACTGAGCGTTGCGAAGTTTTTCCAGAATATGATTGATCCTGGGCAGAGGGTATGCATCTCGTATAGACTGCGCGTTGAGCTGCCTGAAATCGATACACATACGCGTCTCTCCGGTTTTCTTGCCAACTTACACTATGGGTGCGCTATGGGGGCTCTTTGATGGTTCGATGCGGTCTTCGGCTAGTAACTGGTCCACGGTGTCATTGATGATCTTCTGCTGTGCCGGATTGCGAGGGTTATAACGTTGCTTGATTGGTTTGTCATCCTTCATAGTGATGACGTGCTCCGCGATGTGGGTGACACCTTGTAATGTGTCGAACTTTGGTAATTCCTGTGATAGAAACTCGTTGGTGATTTTATTTACTCTCGCGTCTTCGGAGTATTCTGGCTCTGGAGATATCATGGTGCTTTCCATCCTTGTCATGGGCTTGGATGCTATTAAGTTGAGTTTGTCTATTCTGACTGGTGATTTTTCGATGACTGGTTGACGAAATGGGTTATTAATGACGGCTTTATCTGAAACAGGAGGTAGGGCCGTGTTTCGGATCCGTTTTTCCTCCGGTAACACTTCCATTGGAGAGCTTGGGGATTCATTGGTGATTGACTGAGTCTGGTTGTTGCTGGTTAAGATACTCGATGGTAGTGAGGTAGCGCTGCCACTGGCGAATGATCCAAGCAGGGCGTTTTGCATAGGTTCTAACTGTAGATAGCTTTCCCCGCACTGGATTATGGTCCGAGTGCCGCGCAGGAAATCAGTGCCCAGGATCAATTGGTCCATAATACCTGGTAATACCAGCAATGGTATTTTTACTTGTGTTGTCCCCAGGCATATCTCAGCTTCGAGAGCCTGGGTGATTTCCTTTCTGGATCCATCGGCTAAGTTGATAGGGATGTGTATTTGTTTCCAGTTCCCATTGGTACCGATCTGCTGAGCCAGTGAACTGTGTATGAAGCTCATAGTGGCTTCAGTGTCGAGGGTGGCGCTCACTTCCAATCCGTTGACCTGGACTAAGGCGATGAGGCGACCCTTGTCGAATTGAAGTCTACTTACATTTGGGGCTGGCTCGGCGCTTTCTTCGTTCGATCCCCTGTCGAACGTAGGCGCCCGGCGTTTCCCGACCGGCGACAGCAGTCGATGGTTCGTATATCGCGTTTTCCGCATTCCCAACAGAACAGTATCCTTGGATTGTTGCATTGCTTTGCGAAGTGGTCTGGTTTGCCGCAGTTACGGCAAGCACGGTAAGTATCTACTGGTGCCTCCGATACTTGGTAGAAGTGTGAATAACTGGTTGATTTTTCAGTAGAGGGCAAAGCTGGCTTATGGGTGCTTCTGTTATTAACGGGGTTAACTTTACGTCCACTGGTAAATTGTTGCCCATGGTTGCTTGATGTGTACGAAGTGTTTGCCTGGCCGGAAAAAGATGAGTCGAATCTCTTAGAACTTTGACCACGCAGGGTCTCGAAATTCACTATTAACTGGGTTAACTTCTGCAGGTTATGAAAATCCATACGGCGGGTGTGCAATTGGTAGTCCGGCAATAAATTGTCATATATACGCTGTAACTCCTGTTCTTCTGTATAATGAGCTCTTCTCATCATTAAACGTAGTTCTATCAAGTATGCCTTGAATGGTTCGCCAGGGCGCTGTCTCCGCGTACGGATGGCATTTTCCAGTTGTTCAAAGTATCTGGGCGGCAGAAAGAAATCTAAAAATTCTCTTCTAAAATTAGCACATGAGGCGTCTAGCAGACCGCTAGTTTGCCACCATCCTTCGGCTCGTCCCGAAAATAAGATGGGCATCATATTAGGGAGCCATTCGGTGCTGATGCGATATGTACTAGCCTTTGCTTCAAGTGTTTCCAAGAAATATAATGGATCTGCGGTCCCATCAAAATAAAGACCCCATTTGGACACTTTCTCTATGAGATTAGTGTAACTGGTATTCTGAGCCTGTGGGTGTAGATCTGTTGTAGCCATGCTGCTAGTGAACGCTGGTATCTGTAATAATTTTCCCTCTGTGTCTTGGTTAAGAGATACGTGTCTCTCCGTTGAATACTCCTTGTCAGTATGTCGGGCGGGCGACACAGGACGTGAACGTGGTTTAACTTCTAGACCTTTATCGAGGCTGGCTGCTTGTCCGTATTGTGATTCTAGTTCTGCTAGCCGGGAGAGTACATCTGGTTTATGGTCTTCTCTGGATGCAAAGCTAGAGAACCGGCTTCTCATTTCCTCAACTGAACCGCCAGGGGTCAGTCCGAACTCGGCGAAGAAGCTTTCAAGCTCGGCTTGTTACTAATGTTTTTTACTAATGTTTTTTTTTTTTGTAGAAAAGCGTTGCAAATAAACACTAGCTGAAAGTGAAGGATTAATTCAAAGGGCAATAAATCAAATTCGGGACAACAAAATAATTGTATTATCACTGAACGAGGTCTTATTGCCTGCTGCTGCTCTGTAGTCGATATCCTTTTTAATTGTTAGTTGGAAGATTGCAGATGAGTTATTATTATGTGCTGAATATCCTTGTATTATCCTGGTTGGCCGAGTAGGCTGTGCGATGGTCAACACTTCTAGTATTTGAACATTGCTTAGTTCAATCCTTGCTATGCTCAATCGACGTTGGTTATCCTTACTGGCGAACGTCGGGTTAGTTATGCTTGGGTATAGTTGAATATCCTTGCCAGTGAACGTTGGTTGTAATTATCCTTGCTGTATATCCTTGCTGTATATCCTAGGTGAACGTTGGTTTTTAATTATCCTTGCTGTATATCCTTGCTGATGTTGTTATAATTATCCTTGTTTATCGTTGAATATCTTTGCTGATGAACGTTGGTTTAATTATTCTTACTGTAGATCCTTGCTGGTGAACGTTGGTTTAATTATCCTTGGTTATATCTTTGCTGGTAAACGTTGGTTTGATTATCCTTGCTGGTAAATATTGGTTTGATTATCCTTGCTGGTATCCTTGAATACCCTTTGTAAAGGATCGCGGTTGACTGTCGGTGTTCATTCGTTGAAGGCTCGCGGCTGACTTTTGTTGTTGACTCGTTAAAAGCTCGAGGCTGACTGTCGTTGTTGACTCGTTAAAAGCTCGAGGCTGACTGCCCTCTCTGATACTGTGGCTCGCCTTTTATCCGCTTCAAAATCAGATTGAAGAAACTTGTGCCGTTATTAAACGTTCGTATTCCTTCATTCTTCGTCTCATTCGGTGCATTCTGGTCTTGACGTCAAGCTCGTCGACCAATGAGAACCCATAAGCAAACCTCTCCCTTTCTCTCCCAGGCGATAGAACTACCGTTGCAGTTGCTACTGTTGCTTTGTCTAACTTCTTTGTAAAAAATTTTTTCTCTGTGCCTGCGTTGTTTTGCTGTGGCTGTACCTGAACGGCGTCATGGAAAATTTCCCTCGATGTTTCTTGCTTCTGAGCATTTATTAACGGTGCTTTGTTTTTTTTCTTCTATGCCTATGCTGCTTGCTGTGACTGTACTTGAACAGCGTCATGGAAAATTTCCATCTTTGTTTCTCTTTCTGCTTGTTTCTTAACGGTGCTTTCTGTCGCTGATTCTACTGCTTCGGCTGCCGTAACTCTGCCGGGTCCATAGGCTATGTCATTGGCTATGCGAATGGTTCTATCGCTGACTAACTAGTTATAATTTTCTGTCGCTGATTCTACGTGTACTCTACCGTGACTCTGCTGCATTAATTAGCTATGTTGATGGTTATGTACGCCGTTCTATTGCTGACTCTAGAAATATAATTTTCTGTCGCTGATTACACTGTCTACTCTATCGTGATTCTGCTGGACATATTAGCTCTATCGGTGATTATGTCGACGGTCCTATCGCTGACTAACAAACTGCTGCGTTGCTTTGCTGGATTTCGTTTGGGATAAAGGAAACAAATGGGGATATGTGCAAATATGGGAACACAGGCATACATGTATGTGGGCCAACATATACGGTGAACACAAAATGATAGATATACACATATATATAAAAAAAAATTCTTTTTATATAAATAAAATTTTACACTTTCCAATGCGGGTATACAAGCATTCCTGTGGCATATGAAACTCCAGCGATATGGGTTATGGTGGTTCTTTACGCCACGCAGATGACAGGCTCGTGAAACAATTATATATGCATGCATATATATATATATGCATAAATAAAAATTTAAATTTCACCTTGTTACATTACAAAAAAAATATTTGGTGTATTAAATGATTTTTCCCTTACATTTTCTCTCTCTTGTAATGCAACAAAATTAGGCAAAATTTTCCCAAAATATATATACGATGTTCTCTTCAAATCTCGGGTCCCTGCTCGGGCGCCATCTGTAAGGAAGTTTTCCGGCTGGGGTACAACTCTCAGTCTCCCCAGGGTCTTCCATTATAGATTATTTATAATAGAATGCCGAGACCGGAGATCTGATCGAGCTACAGTGAGTGTTAATACTGCATATCTATGCTATCGCTAGGAATGCACTACAGGAAGAATAAGAGATAGAAAGAGACAGAAACTTGAAACAAATACATGCGGACATACAGTTCGGTTAGGGTACAACCCGGACACCGAACTACAATTAAGCTACTAAAATACAAGGTCACGATAGGGAAACATAAAGCTAAGTCGGTTAAGGTATAACCTGGACACCGACTTAACCCAACATAACATATGGATGTCCCAGGACTTAAGTTGAGGTCGATTAGGGTACAACCCGGACATCGATCACAACATAAATCCTGGTCGCATGCCAATGGATATCAGTCGCCATCACAGTCAACAAGGGTACAACCCGGACGTTGGCTGTGTGGCGACCTAATACCCCGGCACACTACAAATAAACACTACACTCTCCTCGGCATTGGGTAGGGTACAACCCGGATGCCAATGCCAGAGGAGAAACACATACTATAGTGACACACACACCAAGGAATGGGATCAGGGAAAGGATAGGAGATGATGTTAGTCCCAGTCTAGTTTCACCCCAATAATTGTGACATCTTTGCTTTAACACTTTACAAACTTTATTGAAGATTTATTCATTATAATTCTTTGGCTAAATGCCACCTAACCACACTCTAAATAGGTATCTATAGGTATGGGATCAAAGGGGAGGGCAGCTATTGGACCACATGGCCGACTCACCCGCTATCCTGTTCCACACACACTTAACACGTATCTCCTGGTATGATCGGCAGCGTCGCTCTTTCCTTGCGGATTTTCTTTGCACTAACTTTGTTTGTGACTTGTCCTTAATTATCCTTTTCTGATAAGGGCCGGCTGTGGGTCCTTGCACTTTATTAATTACTTTCGACTTTTCCTCTGCCCAGGCTCTGCTTCTGCCGACTGCGACACGCGCTCTTTCAATCGTTGTTACCATGACAACCGATTCTGTCGCGACATGCGTCGGCGTCAGAATCGTCACGTACGCATTTTTCGGTCCCGTTGCAACCAAAATAATAGAAACTGCGCAAAAGCAACGTCGACAAATTCGTGCAAGTCCCGTTGGGCTTTTTTTTTTTTTTTAATTCATTTATTTAGTTAATAGTAAAAAAGAAAAAATAATGTAAGAGAAAGGAGTAACAAATTATAACAGGGTATTATTTACAAGGTAATACAAAAGGCAAGGTAGGAGAAAAGAGTAGGCGGGGAAAGTAGAAATAGGTGTGCCAATAGAAATCCTGCGGGACCACTTGGGAAGTATTGCATCGCAGGACCATGGCGGGCGGCTTATGCCCCTCCTTCTGTGCGCTGCTTCTCCAGTGCTCGCAGTTTGGCTATCACCTGGGCTGCGAAGCTGCATACTGCCGACCAATGTTTTTGTTTGGCAGTCATTATCTCCACTAAGTTGGTGATAGTTAAAGGTTCACCACATGCCGCATGAACCGTCAGTCTCTCTGCCTGAAACATGGGACATACAAAAATAACATGCTCGGGGCTCTCTGTTACCCCATTTCCGCAATTTTTACATTCCGGACTTGATTGGTGTTTAAACCTGAAGAGATAGTCTCCGAAACAGCCGTGACCACTTAGCAACTGTGTTAATTCAAAGGTAACGCCTCCGTGTTTGCGTTCTAGCCAAGTCCGAAGATCGGGTATAATTCGAAAGGTCCATCGGCCCTTCGAAGAGTTTTCCCAGCGACTCTGCCAGGCTTCCCAGCTTTCTCTGCGCGCTGCAGCTTTCATTTCCTTTTTTTGGGTGGGGGTCATCAATGGATCCCTGGTTTGGGTGTAAACCTTCTTCGCTTCATGAGCTAGCAGGTCAATTGGCGTCATGCCCGCAATGACTAGGACAGCATCATCCGAGATAGTGCGGAAGCCACAGCATACCCGCAGCGCCGACAACCGATATGTGCTTTCCAATGACCTTTTGTAGGATTTGCAATCCATCGCTTTGGCCCAGACTGGTGCCCCGTAGAGGATGGTTGACCGCATCACATTCATAAGTAAAAGACGACGCCCTTGCTTCGGTCCTCTGGAGTTCAGCATAATGCGATTTAGCGACCTTCCGAGTTCTGCTGCTCTGACGCCTACATGTTCCAGATGCTCCTTGAAACTAAGGCGAGTGTCGATTAAAACGCCTAGATATCTTATAGCCCGCGCAGATGATATAGTGCAGGTGTATAAGGTGATGTTTGCCACCTCAACAACTTTCCTGCTACTTATGAGCACTGCCTCTGTTTTCTGATCCGCCAGTTGCAGTCCAGCAGAGAAAAGCCATTGCTTTACCAACTTGATTGCTGTCGCGGTGATACTCTCGGCTTGCTCAAGGTGTTTGGCCACAACCACAAGTGCCACATCATCGGCAAAGCCTATTAGTTTCGCCTCATTAGGGAGTTGTAGACGAAGAATGCCGTCATACATGACATTCCATAACAGAGGGCCAAGTATGGATCCCCGTGGGACTCCTCCACGTACTACGTGTCTGCGAACGCCGCTTTCGGTGTTGTATTGCAAAATTCTGCCTCGGAAATAGTCCTCTACCAATAAAATTAGGTATTCTGGAACTCTAAAATCTTTAAGTGCCCGAAGAATACAGCTCCAGTTTGCCGTGTTAAAGGCATTTTTAACGTCTAGTGTAGTGACTAGACAGTACTTTTTCTGGCCTCCCTTCCAGCGTTGGCCCTCTATAGCCTTGCCAGCAATTTCAAGCACTGTTGTTAAGGCGCCAATAGTCGACTTGCCTTTACGAAAGCCGAATTGCATTGGCGAAAGATCACCAGCAATTTTTAGGGCACATTCGAGTTTGTTACTAATCAATTTCTCGAACAATTTGGCTGCCGAGTCCAGCAGGCATATTGGCCTATATGATGATGCGTCACCTGGCTCTTTGTTTGGTTTTGGAATAAGCGTTAGGTTCTGCTTTTTCCACCTGTCCGGAAAGATGGCTTCCGTTAGGCATGCATTAAAGGTTTCGGCGAATTTGTCAGGCTGGAGAGCTACCGCTAGTTTCAGGGCTCTGTTGGGAATAGAGTCCGGGCCTGGTGCTTTGTTGTCCTGTAGAAGAGCAGCTGCGTTTTTAACCTCCTCTGCAGTGATTAGACTGTCGACAGGTGATAAAATTGTCGCGTAATGCCTTTCCGCTATAGACGATGTGTCCGGAAAGAGAGTTTCCACAATGTTAACCATACGAGATTCGTCAGGCATGGCTGGCTTTGCTGCTCTGAGTTTCTTCAAGGCGATTTTATAGGCCAGTCCCCAGGGGTCGCTTTCAGCGGAGTCGCAAAGTTCAAGAAAACAAGTTTTCTTGCTCTCCTTGATCGCAGTTTTTAGCGCTCTTCTCCTGTTGGAGAATTCAGACTGTAAGTGTAGAAACTCAGGTTTTCCACGAGCTCTCTGGTAGTCTCTTCTAGCCCTCAAGCATTTTCTTCTCGCATCCGCAATGTCCTCATTCCACCAGTAGACCGGTATTCGGTGGCGACTATGTCCTCTGCGAACTCGCATGCTGGCGTCACATGCCCTTGTGACTGCTTCCATCAGTATCTCGGTGGAGTATGTTGCGTTACCAGAGAGTGCCGGAATTGTAAGCGCTGAAGCGAAATTAGATGGACTAAAGGTATCGATCCGATAAACCTTGTCTGTTCGTAGGGAATCAGCTGCATGTATTTTAGAGTTTTTTATGACGCACGAAATGGCCAAATGGTCGCTACCTGTGTAGTGGCTGCATAATTTCCAGTGGCAGTGTGGAAATAGTCGTCTGCTCACAAAAATGACGTCAATGACTGAGCCATATCCGTTTTTGCTAAATGTGTATCTAGTTGTAAGCGTTGAAGTCACCCGCAATTACTACATTAGACTTTCCTCTTGAGTCGTTCGCTATGTTGTCAGCCAGAATCTCGAAGTCACTAATGTTAAGGCTGGGAGCAATGTAGCAACTATAGAACCATATTTGGCCTATTTTTGCCCTCACATAACCATGCGAGGCATGTACATATTCTATTGCCGGCGCAGTATTGCCGCATAGCCATATGGCTGCTTTCCCAGAAAGATCAACGGCCCAAAAGGAGTTATCGGAAGTTTTATAGGGCTCGCTCAGAATAGCAATGTCTGCATTTAATTCACGCACCGATTGAGCCAGCAAATCCTGCGCGGCGGCGCAGTGGTTTAAATTAAGTTGAATAAACTTCATAGTACTGTTGTTTGGGACTCACCAGACTTAGCCAACGGGCATCTTTTGCTGCCAGCGTAGTGGATTACCTCCGTTCGATTTTCTGCGGCACAATTAAAGCATTTGGCTCCGTTAGTGCAATTTGCAGCTTTGTGGTCGGATTGACCGCATCTCAGACACCAGTTTGTGCGATCCACTGTGCTGTTGCATCTTGCTGCAGTATGGTCGAAGTTGAGACATCTGTAGCATCTCTTTTGGACTGTTCTTGCCCTTATTTGACATCTTGACCACCCTATGCGTAGTGCTTTGTTTTCAGGAAGTACCATCGCCTGTTGTTGCGGCAAGCATACTACTGCCATTTGAGTGTCGCCGAATGTTGGCCTCAGTGCCTTGACCGAGATTTGCTTCGATTCCTTGCCCAACTCTTTATTAATGGCCGCTATTATGTCTGCTTCAGTAGCCAGGCAATCGAGGTCTCGTACTTCTATGTGAGACACGTCCGAGACCGCCCGTATTGAAGCTTTTTGCCCCAGAACTTGGCATAACTCCTCCTGCAACTTGTTGGCTTCAGATTTGACGTGTAGCTCCAACAATAATTCGCCCTTTTGGGTTTTTCTCGCCCGGGAAACGCTGTCCTTTACCCCATTAAGCCGGCCGTCTTCTCGTCTAGTGACCATGCTTAGCATTTGGGCATATGATATGCCCTCTTCGCTCTTAATGATGATGGCATCGGGTCTGCCTCTGCGCGCCTGTGGCTTGGATTTGCGCTTGTGGGACGCCAATCTCCATTCTTGTGATGGTTCGTGAGTACTAGAAGATTCTCGAACTAGCACAGGACTAGATGCAGTGCAGTTAACGTTGTACTCCTTGAGCTTAGCAGCATATGAGGAGGCTGGCTGCCCTCCGCCACGCTGCTTCTTTGGTGGGGTGTTCCTCTGAGCAAGTGACTCATCCCGAAGGCGCTTTGGTGAGTCTGCATGTTTGACGTATGCAAAGGTACGCCCTTCTTTAGAGACTGGCGCAGTTTGTGAAGCCATATCTGCCTTGTTTGCTTCCTTGAAGCATTTGTCTGCGAGAGCCTTGACACTAATTTGCTCATGCAGCTCGATCATGCGCTTAATATCTTGCTTAGTGCTAAGATTTACGTGCCTAACCTGGGGCTTGCCATCATCTTTCTTTTTAAAAAAGTGTCCTCCAAACGTCGTAGGAGCTTTCCCAGTTCCTCCAGTTCTGGTTTGAGAGTGCTGATGTTTGCACTCTGGTCCTTCTCTATAGCTATAACTGGACTCTTCGCTAGACCAGTCGCAGGTTTGCTCGGCGCTGCCGCATTTAGAACCGGTGACTCCCTCAGCATGGGACGTCTTCCAAATACCGCTTCCTCATTTAATAGACCGGACTCCATGTCTTCCAATCGAGATTGGTGGTCCATTTTGGCCACAAATTTTTCCATCCGTGAAATTCAATTTTGAAAATTTGAATATTAACGGAAAACCGCGGTTACTCGCACAAGAAAATTCCCAGAGGCTCCACCTTTCGGCTAATGCCAGGCGGGTCCCCGTATTTAACGCCTTTCCCAACACTGGATGATCAGCTGATCGGAGACGGCGTGTAGAGGCAAAAGATAAAAAGTCTTCCGCTGCAACAAAAAATACGGCTAGGATGGGAATGGAGAATTACCTACGCACCAACACAAGTCCAATGGTGAGAGGCGCGAAAACGCAGTATAGAAGTAGTGCCGCAGCCCCCCTCCCCGGCATCCACAGGTTTACGGCTGGTCTGCCAGCAGACTAAAAACCCGACTTGGGGCTCTGAAGCAAAGATGGTCCGGTGGGTGAGTTCAGGGGCCCTCAGAGTCCAGCTCCTAGGTACTCCGCAATATTTTAACGTATGTTTACTAAATAATTTCTTTTCGCAGCTGGAGCAGCTTCGAAGGTAACACCGCACTTGTAGAGATACAATGAGAGTGCCGTTGGGCTTGCATGTGTTTGTGTGTATGTGTATATATGCGGCCGGCTAAATGCCACTGCGCAATTAATTTTGTATATAAGCGGGCATACCTAAAGAGAAACTTATGTACCTATGTATATATATACGCATGTGTACATGGCAATGAGCGTATACATAAATAGTAATGTACCTAGAGATGAGACGATTAATTAAGACACAAGTCAGAGTATTTAGGGTTGAGCTTAATGACTTATTATTATCTATTGGTTTGAAATAACAATATGAGATTTTCTGAGCCTCGTAATTGTGGCGTGGTGCCAAATTGGCACTTCGTCACAATACCCTTGCGAGAGTATTATAAAATTGGTCAGATGTTTGTAACGCATAGAAATATACGTTTCCGGCATCATAAAGTATATATATTCTTGATCAGCATCAACAGCCGAGTCGATTGAGACTTGTCTTGTCTGTCTGTTTGTTCGCAGCTTTTCGAGCTTAAATTTTAAGCTACATGGTTGAATTGAATTCCTTAATGGAGTATCCAGTTTGAAAATTAGTCGGATCGGATAATTATTAATAAAATCATTATAATAATAGGTATAACTATCAATATTAATTACTTATTAACTAAAACGTGGAGGCACCTCGAGTAAAATAAGCAATTTTCTTTGGCAGCAAAGAAACAAAAACAAATTCCAAGAAATCTGCCGTACAAACACAAAAGACCCTACATCGAATCCGCTCGGGACCAAATAAGAATAATACAAAATTATTTTTTTTTTTTGTTATTTCTTTAATTTGTATCCATTCGACCTATAAAAAATTTGAACAAAACCGGATAACTATAAAGGTGCAAATTAATTAAATGTAATTTCTTGTATAATAAAACACATGCAAAAATATTCACCAAGCGGTGTGGTGAAATATTTGCGTTGTGTTCTTGCACAGAACGAAATTGAATAAGCGAGATGCCCTGCGTTTGTTATCTATGTCGAACTAGCCTTAGTAAGCAAAGGGAGGACGGTGGCGTGGTATGTAGGTATCAGTCGCACGGAGTATTCTATCCGATGGTTGGGTGGTTCAATCCTCAGATGGAGACGTGAACATTTTTATAAGTGTTTTTTTTTGCTCTGTTTTGTTTTTTTTTTTTGAGTTTGTAAACATTTATACATTTTATACCAATTATTTTATCATTTTTGTTTTTAAATAAAATAATAAAACGTTCTGAAGCTGAAAGGGTATACATACTGGAAATATAGTCAGGTTTTAATTTGATTTGGCTTCAATTTGATTTGTCGGTAATTATGCCCAGGTGCATTGTAGACTTGGTCAAGGTGAATTTAGATAAAGTAAGAAGTTTGAATGTGGTATGTAGGTTTGTAATTTGATGGTTTGAAATAATGTGGTGTATTGGAAGGGATTACATTCGGACTTAAATAATTTCCTTGAAGGTTACAATTAGATTTTCTTCATGTATGGTTTTGCTAGTGTATTCAGTTGATTTATATTAGATTGTTTTAGAATGACCCTTTCTTGAGCTCGCGATTGAACGTCTCTTTGTAAGCAAATTCGCGCATTTATGACTTCTGCTTGGACTCTTTTTTCCGACCCGACCCTTACACTTTATTTTTGTCATCGAAATGAATTCATTACTGTTGTGAAAAGAAAAAAAGAAAATTTTGGAGCAATTTGGCATTGAAATTTCAACAAAATTATTATAAGTCATGATGTTGCTGCACGACCAGTGTGACGAGGTATAAAAAGAACAATCAAATAGGGCAAATTTTATTCTCTAGTCGTTGTAAAATTGTTAAACACTCAAATTTTTTACTTACAGTTTACGTGCACATCAAAACGTTTACTCACTGAAGGCGGCACACCATTAGAAGCTATACAAAGATATCCACCCATATCGGTTCGGTGAACATTTATCAAGGTGAGGCGATCTCCTTCAACAGTCATCATTGCTACAAAAACATATTAAAAACTGCATTGAAAAGAAACAACATGTACATTATTATAACAAATTTTAATATGTGATATAAAGTGTTTGCAATTGTACTTAAGTTCGCGCATAACAGCTGTTGCCCTAACGCCGCTCGAACCATTTGGACATTGTTCTCGTCAACATCCAGAATGTTTTAACTATATCTTATCTATATTTTACAATTGTAGAAACAGACCACTGTAAGCATGTTAAATGGGTAGCGAGAGATTCTGCTTAAAAATCCTACTCCAAATTTAGTCTTTAAAAAATCATACCACTTCAACTGCTTATCTTAGAAATATTGACCCAGATTTAGGGTCCTAATCAGTATCTTTATCTTCGTTAGAACTGAATGTTGAGGAACCAAATGCCTCTTTTTCTAGAATGGTCTAAAATGTACTCTCTTTCTCTATAAGGATGTATTTGAAATTTCCTTGAATATTGTGAAATTCGTCGGCGCCAATCAGACGCCTATTTCTTAATTTTGTTCTCTTTTGAGCAGTTGAAACGGCAGTAATAAATATGAAAACGAGCGATCAAGACGTGTTCCAGCAGTGGCTTCAGCAGTAATATAATAAAAGTGAAAAATAAGGTTTAGTTCTTATGATATGTCAAACACGGTGGTTTGTTATTCATCACTGAATTCAAGGTAAATTTTTCATTTGAAGTAGTACTCATGTTAATACATAACATTTAACCCAAATCTTTTTTAATTTTCTGTCTTATTCGTCTTGAGGTCTACTTGCTCAGTTTTTAAGCTGCTTGGGCAATACCTATCTGCTTATGGGTTGCTTAGGTTCATAGTCAAAACGTAATTAATTAGTTTACAATATGACAATCATATAATTTAAACATTCGGAGTGAAATGTTGTAATGTAATTTGATGCAATGTACCGTTAAAAAAGTAGTTTAATTCAAGAGAATTTTTTCCAATTTAAGCTTATAAAGCAAACACTTTATTTATTTTAGACTTTTTAAAAGAGATTCCAAACTATAAAGATCTGACGGTTTGTCAATAATAGAAAGAGTGAAAAAAAGGATTAACATTAAAACTTATAATAATTAAAAAGGGCCTTAAAGTAGGGTTAGCAAAGAGTTCGAAAGCATTACGATTGCTTGTGCAATGATGATAATGATCTCTTTTAGGTAGTTGCATATTGACACCAATAGATGCTTCCAACGCGTTAGGTGACCAAACCACCTCTTAGTATATGAGTATAATGCCTTCATCTTTTTTTTTACCTATCAAAAGTATGAGACAACTGATTTCTTAACTTTCTAGACTCTACATTGAAGTATGCTTTTGCTTTAATCAAAAGTTGAAAAGGTCGCACATTGGTAACGCTTCTAAATTTCTAATAAAAATTTGTAATTACCAAACGTTCATCAATTTTTTTCGAAATCACTCTCCATTTTTTTACGTGCAAATCCCAGCGGGTGCACTAAGTGCCCACAACCTCCCGCCCAACCGACCGAGGGGTGCAAACCGCATGACGTACGGCACGAGTCGCGGGTAACAGTTGACAATAAACATACAAAAATCGAAAGCTACAGCTATTTACAAGCTAAATAGGAAATGATAGAAGTTTTTAGTACTAAGAAGAAGAGATCTGGGCTGATCACACAATAATGTCGATTATAATCAGCTGATAGGACTCGAAAGGGATTATGCAATGCATAGTTAGTAGTACAGTGTGCAAGGGATAAGGGAATATAGTTTCTAGTAGGCCTAGATGGTACAAAAAGTGTAAAAAAAACTATACTTGGTGTAATAACTCAGGCGAGTCAATATCACCAGTTAGGAGCTTGTGCATAAAGATATACCAAGCATTATTCTACGGTTAGTAAAAGAAGGAAAATTAATAAAGAGAAGTCTACTAGAGTACGATGGCAGGTTGACGTTACGATCCCAGTTTAGACCACGAAGAGCAAAAAGCAGAAATTGTTTGCGAACAGATTTAATTCTAATTTTTGTTGTGACTCATATTGAGGTGACCATATGCATGATCCGTACTCCAAAATAGGACGGACCAGAGAAGTATAGAGAATTTTGGTAGTGTAAGTTTCATCGAATTCTTTCGACCATCTCTTAATAAAACCAAGAACGCCTGTGGCTTTAGCGATTAAAGTAGAGATATGGGAGTTGAAGGTCCATGAGCACACCTAAATCATTCATTTCATAAAGGCGTTGTTGGAGTGTTGTTCAGGGAATACGTCGTCATCTGAGGAGAGGTCATATAGAACGACATAACCTTGCACTTAGTGCAATTTAAGTTTAATAGATTGTGCTGACACCAATACTGAAATTTATAAAGATCAGCTTGTAATCTACTGGCTAGCTTGTTATAGCTAAACAAAGCTTAACATCGTCTGCATACATGAGCACATGTGAATGTTGCAAGACGGAAGGTAGATAGATCATTTATGAAGAGGGTGAACAGCAACGGACCACACTGACTACCCTTGGGCACCCCCGAAGTTACATTAATGCATCTGAAAAAGAAAGATTTAAATAAGACCTTTTGTGTTCTGCTTGTCAGATCCAACAAAGATGAATATTTGCGAAGCCAATTGCGTTTAGCTTTATAAGTAATAACTTATGGCTAACAGATTCAAAAGCCTTATCGCACTCAGTATAAATGACATCAGTTTGCTAAAGGGCTAAAAGGCTTGTGGTTGTAGATCTACGTTTTACGAAACCATATTAGCTGGTGATATTATAGAACTACAAATATGTTGCAATTGAAAAGTTTAAATTTTCTCAAAAGCTTTTGGAGTAGCGGACAACTTGGAAATACCCCTGTATCAACCCAGTACTCCGGTAATTATAAATGCCAAGTTATTTTGATTTTAAACAAATCAATTTATTCTTTATTCAAGTGTTGTTTTGGTATGTCCTGCTGCGCTTGCGGCCAAGAATTCAAGTGTTGAGAAATAAAGAAGCGATGCCAAAGCTCGTACGCGAAAGCTCATTTTGTGGCTCGTGCCGCGGAGCTTTCTGTGTGTTTGTCGCCGGCCACAGAAATCTCTCTTGGCACGGGTTTCCACATCCCTCCAATGTTTTTCAGCCTCACCTTCAATCCCTCGTCCTGAGCGCAGGCTTCATCTTCCGGTGCTTGAGATGTTTGTCCGGATGTGCTCGGACCCGGAACACCATCGGTTGTCGTTGCAGCTTCATGGGTACCTGTAACTGGAATTTTTTTTAAATGACTCACATCTCTGGTTAGCGTTTTCCCTCCTCCTTGCACTTGGACTATATTCTCTTTTCTGTTGACTACCACGTACTCGGTTGTATCAAACGTGGGTGTCAACTTATGTGGGCACAAGACATTCTTCAGCACAATTCTGTCTCCGGGTTGGATATCCGTTGCTTTGCCGCCTCTTCCCTTGTCTGCTTTCTCTTTTCCCTTCTGTTTGTTCCAGCAATCCAAGTCTCTTTCCGAGGATTCACCGATATCATCCACAACGTCTCGAATATCCGGTATCTTGTCTCTAATGATCCGGTTAAACATCAATTCCGAAGGGGCTGCTCCTGTGGTTCCATGTGATGTTACGTTGTACATCATGACGAAGTTTTTGATCTCTCGTTTATACTCTTTCCCTTTTGACCACGCAATTTTAAGGCGTTTCACCAAGGACTTGTTCATATTTTCAACTTCGCCATTCGCCTGTGGCCAATATGGTGGTGTCGTTATTTGGGTAATACCGTTGGTCCGCCGAGATGCAGTAATTTGTTCCGCTTTTTAATTACCGATGTAATTTCTTCTGAATCCACATAGATATTGAATGACCGAAGCCATTTCTCCCACTCGTTGCGCCACAATGATTTTTCTATGTTAGCGCACAGAAATGGTTTAATTTCAGCCATCCTGCTGATTTGTTTTAGCTTTCACTTTATTTCGTGCTCAGCCTCTGATT
The DNA here is from genome assembly GCA_035045865.1 of Drosophila austrosaltans. NCBI lineage: Eukaryota > Metazoa > Arthropoda > Insecta > Diptera > Drosophilidae > Drosophila > Drosophila austrosaltans. Next base: position 10,109,838 of record JAWNOQ010000003.1, read on the forward strand.
CTTTTCAGATAATTTCGCTTGGACAGCCCTGCTGTGAACAACTTCTAGAATTGTCCAGATTTTTTCAGCTTGCACGGGCGTTAGTTCTGCCTTGCTCAGCTGTTTGCTTTTTTTTTTTCTCTTTTGGCTTGTCTTAGAGTCGGCTTTGCACTCTCTTGACTCGGCCTCTGTCAAATGCAGATAATTAATTTATATTTTGTTTCCGTCACTGTTGTATACTTACATGTACGCACTTAAATATTTTTTTTTCTAATTTCTTGCGTTGCTTCGTGTATAACCCCACTTCTCTTCTTTTTTTTTTTTTTTTTTTGACCGCGTTTTCCTTCTTCTCTGCGTTTCCTCCTTTTCACCTCGTCGCCAATGTATCAACCCAGTACTCCGGTAATTATAAATGCCAAGTTATTTTGATTTTAAACAAATCAATTAATTCTTTATTCAAGTGTCGTTCGGTATGTGTTCTGCTGCGCTTGCGGCCAAGAATTCAAGTGTTGTTTTGGTATGTGTCCTGCTGCGCTTGCGGCCAAGAATTCAAGTGTTGAGAAATAAAGAAGCGATGCCAAAGCTCGTACGCGAAAGCTCATTTTGTGGCTCGTGCCGCGGAGCTTTCTGTGTGTTTGTCGCCGGCCACAGAAATCTCTCTTGGCACGGGTTTCCACAACCCCTATAGTTTGAAACATCAGACTTACTGCCTTTTTTATGGAGAGGAATAATAAATTATTACTTCCGAATCAACATTAAAGCAGAGATTTCAACGGACAACAAGAATAATTTCTGAATAGGCATACATAGTGATTTAGCGCAATATCTGAATACAGAACCTGGTGAGTACACAGGTTTGACTTGCTTAAGCACGCTGAGAAGCGAACTGTCGTCAATTAAAGGATTGAATATGCAATTTAACTTTTTTAAATCGTAAGGATACGGAGAGTTTAAGTGCTGTTCCGTTAAGAAAAAGGTTGTTTTGAAAAAATCAGCAAACATATCGGCAATGGCCTGATCACTGTCCGCAGTTTTACTTTCAAAAGTTGAAAAGGATGGGCTTATGCTCGTCTTGCGTTTAGCGTTCACAAAGTTGTAAAACTGCTTAGGATCACTGTAAAACTGAAGTTTACATCGCCGAAGATAATCCTTACAGCATTTCGTATTAAGCTTCATGAGATTTGAACGAACAATAGCATATTTAGAAAAATCTGATGGACGACCTGCCTTTTTATAACTCTTACAATATCTCGACTTATCATTTCTTTAATTAGACAGCTCTCAAGTGAACCAGAAGGGTTTATTAGACCGAACTGATCTACCGAGAGGAATACAAACTATAAAAACGGAATCAAGCATATTATAGAAATAATAAATCGCAGAGTCCAGATTTGTACTATTCTATTGATATGACCAATCATGACAACCCAACTACAGTGAAACTTCGATATAACGAACTTCGTTATAACGAAAAACTCAATATAACGAATTTTTATTTAAGTCCCTTGAAAAAACCTTGCTTTTACGAAGATTTTCATACAAAAATGCTCTATAGCTATAACGAAGAATTTCTGAGTCTGAAAGACTCTATATAGCGAAGTAATTTTACGAACACCTCTGTACAACGAAAATAAAATAAGGCAAAATCAAATTTGTGGCAAGGCGTTACAGTTTCGTTATCCCAAACTTCAGCATAACAATGTCTTACTTAAATTGTTTCTATACAACGAAGTGAGAACAAAGCAAAGAGAATGTTATCACTGCCAAAGGAGCTCAACAAATGGTTGAAAAGCTCCAAATTTTTTTTGAGGCGCGGGAAGCTATAGTATTTTAATTAAAGCAAATTGAAAAAGTGTATAATTACTTTGTATATCCACCATACTTCAGTGCAGATCTATCATTATTTTAATGTAAACAGGTAAAAACAATATTTATAGCGAATTTTCTTTCAGATTTCTTTAAATTTCGTTTTACCAAGGTTTTACAAATAAGTACATATAGCGAATCAATAGATAGAACGAACAATTTTCCGGTTCCCTTTAGATTCGTTATATCGAGGTTTCACTGTAATATTATTAAGTCCGAAAAAGTCCGTCTTACGAAAGCAGCGACTTCTTGGATGGGTATTATAAGTCGGCGTACAAAAAGAAAGGTCAAAAGTTACTTCCTAAGTTGGATGAAATTTGTCTTCTGGTAAATCGAGAGGTTCGATCCTAAAAATTGGAGGAGTCCAATACAATTACAAGACCATGCGATCTATCAATTAAATTGCGAACAGCGTTAATTTGAGTAAGGGATAAATCAAAAAGACCATCAATAAAGTAAGGGCAACAACATTGAAGAAAATTAAAGTCACCAAGAACGATGCGGGAATCTCTATCTCAAGTGATTATTATATGGGATTAAGTCGGATAGAGGTGGATTGTAGGAGCACGTAACATAGGTGGAAAAAGATTTGCAGAAAATTTTGAAACTAATAAACTCAACTTCATGAGTGAATGAGGACAAAATAATTTCAGATAGAAGACCTGAATCGACAGCAATAAACGCATCACCACCATTGCGAGTATTCCGATCTTTTCTATAAATTAAAAATTTAGTGGATAAAACTGAAGCATCAGCAATATCTGGTTTAAGCCACGTGTCTGTAAAAGCAAGAACATGAAAATCAAAGGATAGACTATCTACAAAGAGTCTAGTCAGTTTAAATTTAAGTCCTCCAACATTCTGGTAGGCCAGAATAAGGAAAGAAGTAAGTTTTTTGGCCCGTCAGTAGATGTGGACGTACCAGAAGAAGATAATAGTTTGATATTCTAGAGAAGAAGATAACAGAGGGCAGTCGAAGCGAAAGTCGATTTCTTTTTTTCGTCGTATACTCCTTTTTAATAAGAATCTCTTCTACAAATTTGGTCAAGAAGATTTGGCGAACCACTTATTTTAAATGACGAAATGTCATGGGTATATGAAAACCCAAATTTTTCCACGGCTATGTTTGAGGCCTGGGTTTTTGCCGCAATAAACACCTGTTTTTTCGGTGGTATACCGACAAGTGAACTCGACACACCAACCGGCTTGATAGGATAATCGCCCTTGGGATAGGATATTCGCCCGGACTAATTAGAGACTACTCCTGATATCGCGGTAATTTGTGTGATTCTATTACTGGGAGAGATTCCAATGGAATCCACACAATAGGATATTATCGGACTTTTAACCGATATCGGATCCCGTAAATTGGGTGTGATTGAGTCATTAACCGTGTTCGAAACAGCGAGAATAAGAGACGTTGGCGGACCAGGGGACAAATTCCTAAGGATGTTATTTTTTCGCTTCGGGGATTTGTTTAATATTTTTATACCCTTTACCCATAGGGTAAAAGGGTATATTAAAGTCGCTAAAATATATGTAACAGGCAGAAGGAAGCGTTTCCGACCCCATAACGTATATATATTCTTGATCAGCATCACCAGCCGAGGCCATTGAGACATGTCCGTCTGTCCGTCTGCCCGTATGAACACCTAGATCTCGGAGACTATAAGAGCTAGAGCTACCAAATTTGGTGTGAGCATCCGTCTAATGTCAAAGCAGATCAAGTTTGTTTCAAATTTTAGCCACGCCCAGTTCCGCCCCCGCAATTTAAAAAAAACGATAACTAGGGCTGCTGCCAAGATATCGTATTCTTACTTACACTTAATTATGTACCCAAATTGGACCAGCTGTGCAAATTTTGTTGAAATCGGACAATAAACATCGGAGATATGCCTATATCCGTTTTGTACTGAAATGCCAAAGCGGCATTGGCAGATAAGAAAGAGCGAGATAGCATGCGTTCGCTGCTGCAGCATGAAAAGGGCAATTTTGTTTTGAATTGATTGCAATTTTGAGGTTGTTCGATCATTTGTCTAGTGACTAGAGATCAATACAGTTTAAAATTTTTGCCACGCCCACTTCCGCCCCCGCAATTCAGAAAAAACTAATTATTAGAGCAGTTTTTAAGGAATCACATTCTTATTTGGCACACCCAATAATGTTAGCCACATTATGCATCATCTGACCAATTTAAGTCGAAATCGGACAATAAATATCGGAGATATACGAATGTGCATTTTGAACTGAATCGCCAAGGCGACAATAGCTGGCAAGAGTGAGCGAGATAGCATGCGTTCGCTGTTGCGGCATGTTAAAGAAAATTTTATATGAAATTAATCGCTATTTCGAAGGTGTTTGACTTTATTTAATACAATAACTAGTAGGTACAGGGTATACTCAATGTCGGCAGGGACGACTTGCTTGCTTCATTAAACCATTAAACTGAGTTTCCAATGGTGAAGGCTCTTCCCGAAGCTTCATTAGACCAGCCGACAGATTTTTAAATCCCTCACGTGTGCGCCTCATAAATACACGCATCTCTATCTCGGCATCCCGACACGCTTCACAACTCCATTTCAGGCCCCCACCATTTTCGAGGCTGTCTTTTACTTTGAATGTGTAACCAGCACATTGTCACACAGCCTACAAAGCAAAAAATCTTCCTGGGCTTTAAGAGAGTGAGGACACTTTTTACTTGAGCAGACCGACATTGTTAAGTTATTTTCAATTTTTATTGATAGTAAATATTAATAACAGAAAAATAGACTAACGGAAGTAAGAAGGATTTATTAAAAAAATTTGCGAATGCAAACCAAAAGTGCCACAGAAGGGTTAAAGTTCTGCAACTGCTTTCAAGACAAAAGAGAAATTAGTAAAGAGTGACAGTGAACGCTCAACACAAAACAGATCACAAACGCGAGAATAACAGAGAATAAAAGAGAGCAAGAACAAACAAACAACACTGTGTACCTGAGAGCGCGAGTGCATGCAAGTAAAGCACAAATGAAAAAATCAAAGTCTATGAACAAAAAGTAAAAATAGCTTTGATTTAATGTTTAGCAACAAATCGAAAAGCAAGGACAACTAATTGTGATTGATATTTAAGTAGCAAAACTTTTAAGCAATTTTAATAGAAATAAAATTCGCGAAACAAGCAGAAAAAAATTAATAGTGAGAGCGGCCAGAAAAACAAGACCGTCAAGGTTGAGAGTTCATGATCTGCATCTCGGGGGTGATTAAATTTACTAGTTTCAAAAAGTTTCTAAAATGAATTCTAAGAAAATTTACCATGAAACTATGTATATATGTATGTATGTCTCTAAAAGTAATTTCTATCCTCCATTGAAACTTTAAAATTTTAGGTTTGGGTATTTTAGAGTTTTTTTAATATATAGGCAAAATTCAGATTTTTTTTTTCAAAAAATTTATAAACATTTTTGTTTTTCAATTAAACAAAAACTTTTTTTAATTTGGCGAATTGAGCATAACAAGCCACGTACTGATATTCACCAAAGAAAGTGGCATTCAAAGGTCTGTAAATTTTCAAAAAATTGAGATACATAACTATACATGCATATGTAGATCTGAAAGTGGAAATATGTATTTGGATGCACACAAGTAAAACATATAAACCAAGCTAATGAATAATAACATATTCATAAACGTTGTGATGCAATGCACAATGGTTGCCAATGGTGGCCGAAAATACTTCCCGTAAAGTTAGAGTGCTGAAATTTGTTTCTGGGTATTAGAGGTGTATTTAGATAACATACAGTAAATATTTTTGAACGAGAATCTCTCCTGGAGGGGGACCTCCACACCCGCCAAAAATCATTTTAAAAAAATTTGTGACTCCAGTTTTTCAATCATATATAACAGCAAATGTAATTTAATTAAAAGATAATATAAATAACGAAAATTAAAAATAAGTAGTAAAAAGGTTTACCATACATCATCCAATAAATCATATGTTGATGGTAAGAACATGGATTTGTCATTTTTTGGCAGATTTCTTTGACTTGATCTGAACTCAAAAGAAGCGCTTTAATCAAATCTGTATTTGTCAGTATAAGAGATATCTTCCGAGTATGCTGCAGCTGGCACTTTTTTAATTTTTTTATTGTTTGACTCTGCAGCTTCCTCTAAGAACTCTCCCATCAAAACCAAAGTGTGGTCTATTACCTTTGGTGCATGAATTTTATGCACTGTTGCTGGAAGATAGTACCATGGATACATTTTGATTAATTTATTTGCCGTGTCTAATGCGTATTTTTCGAATTTTTTTTATATATTTATTTTTTATCCTGATGCTAAGGCTATCTCTTCTTCATCAATGCCTGTAATCTGAGATGCTAAGAATTTCTCTCCCATCCTCGGCCTCCATCCTTTGGCTCTTGCACATCTCTTCCAACATATTCTTCAATATTGTTAATTTCTGTGAGCTTTGCTCCACATACATAGAATTTTATCGAGGGTGCATTGCAAACTTGACCATCCACCATAGTTAATCGAAGCGCGTGCTTTACTGAAAATTTGGTATTGCAAATTTTATGTCCAGATGTCTGTAAGTCAGCTATTTTATTCTTGAAGTAGAGCGGAGGTGTCCTTTTTAAATTGAAATCTGAGTGGTCTGCAATATCAGGTAGATGATGTCCTTGGATTTTTCCATATTATCTTAGAGTCGGTTGCAAGCTGAAGTGGAACGTATGTATGATGTGACAAATAAACTTTTCTCGTCATCAATACATGTGCTACGCTGCCATCGAACCCCCATTTTCCAATTAATGTTAAGCCTTTTTTCGTTTTATCCAAACATTCTTCAAATAAAGTCTTTTGAAACTCTAAAATACTAAAAGCCGTGTTATTAAGAAGACTTTGTAGTTTCACTTCATGTTTCGTCTACAACAATATTATTGGATATCTCAATGTTTTAGTTTTAAGTATTTTTTCATAGCTTGGCAATAAGTTGTAGGAAACTTCCGAATTGATAAATGATCTAATGACCAAGTATTAAGTATGTACAATCCAATATCCACAACAAGCGACAAGACTTTTTAAATATTTATTTCAGTTGCATAAAGTTTTGACTGAGAATCTGATGAACGTAAAACACAAGCTGCAGACTCATCATGCTACTGCAGCGGCGCAATTTGGCGACGTTTCGTCCTTTTTGAGGACTCAGCGAAATCCATTTTGGGCCGTCCACGACTAAAACTTGGATCAATTTTGGTATTGTAGAACTGAACTCCTAATTCCTTTGCACTGAATCCAGTAGTCAACTAGCTTTTTGCAAATGTACTGAATGCTTTTCTTAAGGTCAATCGTGATGACTTTGGAGCCTTTGTTTATTATGTTAAGTTGCACCAAATTAATTATACCTAGCATTTTTCCGGCATTCGTGCCCTTTTTTTGGCACACACAGATGCTTCTACACAATCGAAATAAAATATGCAAAACAAATAAAAAATTGTACAATTGTACAAAAATGTACAAACACAAACGATAAAAACGAAAACGAAAGCAACAACACAAAGATCAACTGATTGTGTTGCATATTTCTCACTAAAAAACAGGACCACTTTAGTTCTTGCTGAACGCGGCGGTAACCTCGGCATGAAAATAAAGCTAACAAAAACGAACGGTCCCTGACAGGAATTTAAAATATATTCTACGTATATAACTATCTTAAATTTACACACTAAAATAAATACTTAAATCTAAACTAAAATAAACGCTTAAAATAATCTTAGTTGTGGGATTAACAATTTTCAGAAGCGACATTAACAATTTTCAGAAGTGGAATAAAGTGCCCTAAGGAATAACATGTGTGTAAGAACGAGATAGAAAGAGACGCGAGTAAAACGAATTACACGGAAAACGAAAACGAACAATTAAGAGAACGAAAATGCCGGGTAAACGCTATGTATCGAAAAAAGCATTACAAAATAAATGCAAAGACGCTGGATTGTCAACGTCGGGAAATCGAGATCAGTTGCAAAGAAAATTAAATATGCAAAACAGTGACGATGATTACGCAAGTGCAGAAAATCATTCCATGCTAAAAAAAATTTCCGATCTAGAAAAAACAGTTAGAGAACTTCGGGAACGTTCTTTCCAACCGTCTGTGATTTCATCACCCATTGAACCCAATGAGGAAATTGGTCAACGAAGTGTCAGTGGTGAAATTAACGCAAATCCGCAATTCAACGAACATTCTAGTATGCTTCCAACAAACATGTCTCAGCAAAACGGTTCGCGATCGCAACACGTTAATGTTGCAACGCCACAGCAACTCGTTAATGTTGCAACGACACAACCAAATGCAAATGTTGCTACGCCACAGCAATACGTAAATGGAACTATGTCTCAGCGCCACGTAAACTTTGCTACGTCACAGCAATACGTAAATGGAGCTACGTTTCAGCACCACGAGAATTTTGCTACGCCACTGCAATACGTTAATGTCGCTACGTTACAGTAACGCGAGAGTTTTGCTACGCCACAGCAATACGTTAATGTCGCTACGTTACAGCAACGCGAGAACTTTGCTACGTTTCTGCAGAACAGAATTAGGTCATACGAAAATATAGGTCAGTGTGCCACGAATTCGGAGAATTTTGCTCACAATACGCAACAGCCATATCCATACACGCAGCATGGACCGGAGTATTTTAACAACCCAAATATATATTTGTCATCGGGAACAAACATTATACCCAACAATTACGTACAATATGCAAAAGTCGAAAATAATAATGGAAACATAAGGGAAATTGTGGCTCTGCTCCCAGAATTTAATCCCTCGTCCGGAAAATCATTAGATTCGCATCAATTTGTACGACTTGTTGAAAGTCTGAAAAACACATATCGTTGGAGTGATCATAAAATAATCTTTGCGGTCCAACAGAAGATGTTAGGTGCTGCTCGATATTGGGTGGATTCAATGGAACAAATATTTCAGACATGGTCAGAGTTCGCCTCACAATTTCTCAAAGATTTTCCTTGCATTAGAAACTCTGCAGACGTGCACTTAAAAATGTCAAAAACAAGACGTGAGTTATCGGAATCCCCACAAGATTATTTTTATAAAATGTTAGCCATTGGACGGAAGGGTGAGTTATCTGATTCTGCGATTTCGACACACATTATTAATGGTATCGACGATTACGATCTAAAGAGGAAAATATCGAACGACTATGTAACTTGTAATGAACTTCTACGCGATATACTGGCATACTCTGTGCACAATGAAATCAAACATAGACCATTTAATATTCAAAGCAAACGGGAGTCTAACGTGAATTTTCAAAAATCAAATCAGCCAGCGATTGGAAAACGAACAAACGAGAAGGCAGAGTTATCAGTCAAATGTTTTAATTGCCAAAAAGTAGGACATTATTCTTCGAAATGTCCGGAGCCTCAGCGTAAACCACGATGCACTCACTGTAACCGTACGACTCACGATTCTGCAAGTTGTCCAGAAAAATTAAAATCTCAAGTAAAGATAAATAAAATCGACTCTACTTCTAAGGGAGATATTTGCAAAAGTATCTTGGTAAACGGTAACGAAACAATTGCATTTGTAGATCCAGGTAGCACACGTACGCTGATTCGAAAATCTTTCGCCGAAAACATAGGGATACTGCAGCATTGTGCAATTACACTCAACGGATTTGCTGGAGGAAAATTCATCTGCAAAGAAAAACTAATGGCAAAAATAATAATTGATCAGATCGTCTATATTGCTAAAGTACTAATAGTCGAAAATGATTTAATTTCAGAAAACGTATTATTGGGAAAAGATATTCTTTGTCGTGACGGAAAGAAACTTATCATTCGCGGTAATGAATGTTCCATCGAAAACATACGTCAGCTAGAAGCAAACGAGAATCTTACGCCTGAGCAGAACGAAATAATAGAAATGGTGGTATTAAACAACGCAAAATGTTTCGCAAAAGAACCTCACGAGCTTGGAACCTGTTCACTGGCAAAAATGGAAATTGCGCTATCTTCAGACATTCCATGTTATACGAAACCATATCGTACACCTTTTGCACTCAGACCGATCGTTGCGAGCATGATATCTGAGCTACTTGCAAGCAACATCATTCGTCCTTCGGAGTCTCCGTACGCTTCGGGAATAGTCATAGTTGATAAAAAGAATGGAGAACATCGTCTATGTGTCGACTATCGTCGTCTTAATCGCATTACGGTAAAAATACCCTTTCCTATGCCAAATTTGGAAGAGCAATATGCACAACTAGCTGGAAACGCTTATTTCACACAACTCGATTTACGTATGGGCTATCATCAAATTGAAGTAAACGAATCATCAAAGAAATACACAGCGTTCGTTACATCCGACGGGCATTATGAATACAACAGAGTGCCATTTGGACTCGTTAATGCTCCGGCAGTATTTCAAGCTGTAATGAACAAAATTGTTAAACTTATGGAACCAGGTGAGGTACTCGCATATTTGGATGACGTCATAATACCAAGTAAAACGTTTGATGAAGGAGTTCAGCGTCTAGAACAATTTCTTCATATTCTTAACGAAAGTGGACTAACACTACATGAGGACAAATACAGATTCCTCCAAACCGAAATTACGTTTTTAGGATATATAGTCAATAAAAATGGAATCACCCCGGGAGAAAACAAAAGTCAGCGCAATCAAAAACTTTAAGGTCCCGGCAAACGTAAAAGAAGTCAGACGCTTCTTAGGTCTCACAGGAATCTTTCGTAAATTTGTGGAAAACTATTCAATGATATCAAGACCATTAACACGTCTTCTACGGAAAACAGAGGAAAATACTTTCGTTTGGACAGAGACCCAACAGCAGGCATTCAACGAACTCATTGAGAAATTATGCAACGCCCCAGTATTAACCTTTTACGACTTTTCAGCATGTCACGAAGTTCACACCGATGCTTGTGCCATTGGTATTGCAGGAGTGTTGCTACAGTCTTACGATGAAAAGGACTGGCGTCACGTATGTTACTTCAGCAGGCACTGTACAGACGCAGAAGGTAAATATCACAGCTACGCACTCGAAACCTTAGCAGTAGTCGAAACGCTTCAACGATTTAGAGTATATCTTTTGGGAAAACCGTTCCGTCTTATAACTGACTGCTCTGCTATTGCCAAGGCCAAGATGAACAAAGAGCTTATTCCGCAAGTATCCCGCTGGTGGATTAAAATAATGGATTACGACTGCGAATTCATTCACCGTGATGGAAGCAAGATGTCTCACGTTGATGCTTTGAGTCGAGCACCTGAGATGCTCCCTGAAATATCTTTAGATGAAATTATTCGAACCATAATTACAGATGTCGACGATTGGTTGCTGACCATGCAACTACAAGACGAATCGCTTATCGAAATCATCGCTACTCTAAAGGGAAACTATAAAAGTAACCAGCATAAGCAACTTCATTCTGATTATCTTTTAGAAAATCATCGTTTATATCGGAAATTAGGAAATACCATCGCTTTCGTTGTGCCAAAATCAGTAAGGTGGCGCGTCGTTAAAAGTTGCCATGACGATGTCGGACACTTCGGTCTAGACAAAACCCTTGGGCGGATCCAAAAACAATTCTGGTTCCCAAAGATGAGGGAATACGTAAAAGATTACATCTCAACATGTATTCAATGCTGCTATTATAAATCGAAAGGAGGAAAACCTGAGGGAAGCATGCATTATAACGATACTGAACCGATTCCATTTCGCAGACTTCACGTGGATCATTTAGGTCCTTTTATTCGCAGTAAACGTGGAAATACCCATATACTGGCCATATCAGACTCTTTCAGTAAATTTTTAATTGTAAAGGCAGTCAAAAGCACGAAGACGCTTCCAGTACTGAATGTCCTCAACGAAGTCTCAAGCTATTTTGGATTACCTCACATCATAATATCGGACCGCGGAATAGCGTTTACTTCGAAACAATTTGAAAATTTCTGTACCCATAACCACATCCAACATGTCAAGAATGCTGTTCGTACACCTCGTGCAAATGGTCAGGTGGAGCGTGCAAACCAGATCATTCTTAACTACATTCATAAGTCATTAACTACATTAACCACTATGAACGACAACGTTAAAGATTGGGACCTAACGCTGCACAATCTTCAATGGAGTGTAAATTCTCAGAAGAACAACACCTCTGGATTCAGCCCTAACGACCTCGTATTTAATTTCAACCCAATCGACGTCTTACAGAATAATCTCACGGCAGCCATACACGCGGATATTGGCCAGATTCAAATCAAAGATTCTGTCATCGAAAACAGAAACCAGGCTGCAGCTAACATCTCAACCGAGAGAGCCAAGTGGAAGCATCGATTTGATTCCAAACACTCTGTTTATTCCACAGAAAATCTAGTAGTAGTTGAAAACGAGCCAGCTGCCACAGGTGAATCACGCAAGTTGGAACCCCGATACCGAGGCCCCTATGAAGTTATCAAGGTCCTTGGAAACGATCGTTATGTCATAGCAGATATTCCGGGTATACAAATTACTGGGTGAAAATACAATTCAGTGTACTCTTCCGACAAGATAAAACCTTGGTGTTCTAGCATCCCTGAGATAGATGTATCCGACAACGACGACGACCGGATCGAGGACGATCCGAATTCAGGATTGGCCGAGCTGTCATCGATAAAATGATTATTTCTATCCCTAGGCCGATCACAAGCTAAGAGACCGCAACCCTGTCTATCGACGACAGAAGTGAGAGGAAGTATGAAAGAGATTGCTGAACGCGGCGGTAACCTCGGCATGAAAATAAAGCTAACAAAAACGAACGGTCCCTGACAGGAATTTAAAATATATTCTACGTGTATAACTATCTTAAATCTACACACTAAAATAAATACTTAAATCTAAAATAAACGCTTAAAATAATCTTAGTTGTGGGATTAACAATTTTCAGAAGCGACATTAACAATTCTTCAACAGTTCAATATTCTTTTACTTCATTATCGTTCAGTCAAAACATGCTTCAAATATCATAACATCAAACAACAATTTGTCTTGGAGCGCCCAATGCGCCCGTCAAATTCGCTGACACCTGAAGTGTTAATTGGGTCATCGGGTTCGCCGACCGCCGTTAGCGCGCTCACAACAACAACAATTGTAGCTACTGCTCCAACAACAACTCTAACAGCATCAACGTCTGCAATACCTTCGATCACCGTCCAGCAGACTACCTCAACAAAATCTGCCCATCCAGTGACGATGAATCCAAAGTCACCTGTACAGACTGGTATGGACAGATACATTAATATAAACAAGCGAAAGCTTAGCCCTCAGACAAAAAGGGGCAACACTCCCAAGATGTCGAAAAACAACATTGTTGAACAAAAAGCATTGGAAAGCAATAGATTCCAAATATTGGCAAATCAGCCGGAATCTCAATAAGGAGTTTCCCAAATAAAACCCTCTGTAGCGAAGCCACCACCATTCTATATTCGTGGTGCAAACTGCACTTCTTTGGTGCCGAAATTGGTAGCGCTAGTTGGTCAAAACAACTCCTATGTGACACCACTCAATAGGGGTAACATAAAAGAGACCAAAGTTCAAGCCAAAAGTGAAGAATTCTATCGTACTATTGAAAAGTACTTTAGAAAGGAAAGTGGGAATTTCTACACATTCCAACTAAAGAGTGCCAAAGGCCTTCAAGCGGTGATCAAAGGCATTGAACCAACGGTTCCGACTCAGGAAATAGTTGAAGCATTGGAAGAGAAGGTCTTTGAGGTAAAGTCCGTCTCAAACATACTGAACAGAAATAAAGTGCCGCAACCTCTATTAAAAGTGGAGTTACAGCCCACATGTGATAAAAAACATAAACCCAACACAGTGCACCCTATTCAACTTCAACTTCTGCTACATCGCAGAATTACTGTCGAAGAGCCGCATAAGAGGACACACCCGGTACAATGCACTAATTGCCAGGAGTTTGGGCACACAAAGTCCTTCTGCAGCCTTCGCCCAGTTTGCGTTGGCTGTGGACAAACTCAAAAAGATTGTGTCTGCACCGATGACAAATCAAATACAAATACAAGGAAGTGCGGCAATTGTGGTGGTAATCACACAGCGAACTACAGAGGATGCCCCGTTTATAAGGAACTCAAGGCCCGCCTCAACGCGAAGAAATCAACGGCTCGTATCCAGGGCTCGACACTAATTCCCTCTCAAACAACACCGGGAATATTCTTCTCAAGAGCTGTAAGGTCATCAGCGACCCCAATATCAACTACTCCTGGAGTAACTTTTGCAAGCGTGCTACGCAACGGAAATGCACAGCCCACTCAAATAATAGATTCCGCTACCATTCAATCTAACGCGGCCCCAAGTCCATCCGTACTTGGCCAGAACCCGAACGGGATCAAAACATTGTTAATCTCGCTCAACCAAAACATGACAAATTTCATGACGTTCATGCAAAATTGCATGCAGGAACTGACGCGGAATCAGAACTTGCTTATTCAACAGCTTATGGACAATAACAAATAATGTCAGCACTACATATAGGCCTCTGGAATGCAAACGGCATTTCCAAGCACAATCAAGAATTGTCACTGTTTCTAGACTCAAATGATATTGATATTATGCTGCTATCAGAAACACACCTCACAAAAAAAAATAACTTTCAAATACCCAAATATGTATTCTACGCAACAAATCACCCAGACGGCAAGGCTCACGGAGAAACTGGTATCCTAATCAAAAACCGGATTAAACACTGTCTGCACAATGGATTTGCCAAAGAACACCTACAAGCAACTTCAATAAGTGTCCAAACCACTTTCGGCAGTACAACCGTGGCTGCACTTTACTGCCCACCACGATTCTCAATCTCTGAAATAGAGTTTACTGATTTCTTAAATACACTCGGAGTACGATTTATTGCTGCAGGAGACTACAACGCCAAGCACCCTCATTGGGGATCCCGCCTGGTAAATCCAAAAGGCAAACAGCTGTATAACACAATCATCAACCCAGCAAACAAAATGGGCTATGCCTCACCGAATGAGCCCACGTACTGGCCAGCAGATCCACGCAAGCTCCCAGATCTAATAGACTTTGCAATCACCAGGGGAATTGCGCACAATTTGATAACGGCAGAGTCACTAGCAGAATTGTCATCGGACCACTCGCCAGTAGTTTTCACTATATTAACACAACCACAAATAATAAAGCACCCACTCGGGCTAACAAATTGGAAAACAAACTGGCTCAGATTTAAAAAATACATAAGCACCCATATCGAGCTGAATCCCAAACTGGACGACGAAGAAGACATCGAGCTTTGCACCTCTGCACTAGAGTCGACGCTTATTGAAGCAGCAGATATCTCTACCCCGATTATCAGCCACACGCAGGAAAAACACAAGTCCAACAACCGACTAATTGAACCACTTCTAGCAGACAAAAGACGGCTCAGGCGAGAATGGCAAATGTCTCGATCTACCGCAGCAAAACAACGCCTAAAGGCAGCTTCGCGAACTCTAGCAAAAACGCTTAGGCAAGAAGAAGCAAGGACACAGCGGCTATACATCGAGAAGCTCACCCCTACCAGCATCAAATATCCGCTGTGGAAAGCATATCCAACCATAACTGCTCCAGCCGATATAATTTCACCTTGACGATGCCCAACTGGCAAATGGGCCTGTTCAGACGAAGAAAGAGCACTCATCTTTGCAGCTCATCTAAAAACGGTCTTTCTGCCAAATCCGTCAACAAACTCTTTTCAGCTCCCCACCTTGCGCACCCCAATGGAAAGTGAGCAACCGAAATTCCAAGCGGAGGAAATTTCTGCAATTATTAAAAACTATCTAAACCCAAGAAAGTCGCTCGGCCCTGACAAAATAACCCCGAAAATGATCCGAGAACTCCCGATCTGTGCCGTGCGTTACATCAGCAAACTTTTCAACGCGATAGTAAAAAGTGGTCATTTTCCCATAAGTTGGAAAAAATCAGTAATCATAATGATCCCAAAACCCGGAAAGGACAAAACATAGCCATCATCATACAGACCCATTAGTTTATTGCCAAGTCTTTTAAAACTATTTGAAAAAGTCCTACAACTCCGTATAAATACAATCTTGGTTAACCAAAATATAATCCCTCATCATCAGTTTGGCTTCCGTCAAAAGCATGGCACAATTGAACAAGTCAACCGTATCACCTCAGAGATCCGTACAGCATTCGAGCAAAAAGAATATTGTACAGCAATTTTTCTCGATGTCGCCCAAGCCTTTGACCGAGTCTGGATTGACGGCCTAATATATAAAATAAAAGCGACGCTCCCACAATATACACACAGGCTAATGGAATCTTATCTGTCCAACAGAAAATTCGCTGTACGATGTAATAGCTTCACCTCTGATGACTCCGAATCAAAAGCAGGTGTACCTCAAGGCAGCGTGCTGGGCCCAACTCTGTATCTTTTGTACACAGCGGACATACCAACAAGCCCTGGACTCATCACATCTACTTTCGCCGATGACACGGCTATCCTCAGCCGCTCCAAATGCCCGATCAAAGCTGCTGAGCAACTGGCAACCCACCTAAAGGAGGTAGAAAAGTAGCTAGCAGATTGGCGCATCCGTGTAAATGAACAGAAATGCAAACGTTACGTTTACCCTCAATAGAAGAAACTGCCCATCATTGACGCTTAACAATGTGCCAGTGCCTCAATCCGACGATGTTGTATATCTTGGAGTTCACCTCGACAGAAGATTAACTTGGCGTAAGCATATCGAAGCCAAGAAAAAGCAACTAAAGCTCAAAGCAATCGGTCTACATTGGCTTATCAACGCCCGATCTCCCCTATATCTGGAATTCAAAGTTCTCCTCTACAACTCTGTATTAAAACCCATCTGGACATATGGCTCTGCACTATGGGGAAACGCAAGCAAGAGCAACATCGAAACCATACAAAGGGCTCAATCCAAGTTTCTCAGAACTATCACGGGAGCACCTTGGTATATCCGAAATGAAAATGTACAGAAAGACCTACACATTCCTAGCGTAATAACCGAAATAAAGGTACAACAGCTTAAGTACACCGCTAAACTGCAGGCACACCCGAATACCCTGGCCAAATCATTAACCCGAGTACGTGAAAGTACTAGTCTTCAACAAAACGACCTCCCAACCCTCTAGCAATTAATCAGGGCCATAGATCAATGTAGCATCTTTCAGATGTTAGGTTATGTGTTAGATTAGGATAAACCTAGAAAATTGTTGTTAGTCTTATAAGCCTATATAAGAGATCCAACAAACAAATAAAACGTTAAAAAAAAAAAAAAAAAGCGCCACACGCCACGACAAAACTTTTGTTTTGCGCTTGTGCTTGCATTATAATTTATGACCAATTTCACTCTTTTGCCACCCTTATTGGTGCACTCCGCTGTCTTTAATAACTTGACCATTTTCATTATCTTCATTCTCGCTGTCTTTATTGACTTCAACATTTTCAATATCTTCATTTTCACTCTCAACAAAATCATTGTAATCATTACACACATCCAACTCTTCGGGCACTTGCCCCTCTACAAATTTTCTCAGATCTTCATGTTCACATGCACATGCACCTATTTGTAATTTCTTTTATTGTTTAGAGACTTTAAAATGTATCTGTCCCCCTCTAAAACATTTATGACTTCCAAGGGCCCCTTGATTTTTGGGCTCAACTTGGTTTGATGCCTTTCTTCGCTTTTTAGTAGCACATAATCTCCCACTGTATATCTAGTTACTTTTGCTTCATTATCATCAAATCGCAATTTGTCATAAATCGCACTAGCTAATCATTCTTCTCAGCTTGTGCTTTGTTTGGCAGATCAACAACATTTTCAATGCCACTAAGTGGAAGTAATCCTAATGGGCGTGCAACCTTTCCCACTAGCATTTCCAACGGACCCTCTTCATACGGTTAGTTGTACAATTAATTGTCGAGCATTAGCGACTAGCGCCGGTGGCAATCAAATATAACTTTATCTTTTATCTGATCAGAACTGGCTAAGCTTTGTACCCGTAAAACACCTTCCCTGGTCAGCTATGATTCGGTTTGGTACTCCAAACAACGAAATAGCAGATTGAACAGCTTTTATGCAACTGTCATGACTTAGGTGAACATACTTGGTATGTGGATACTGTGCCAAGGAATATTAATATTCGGAATTGGATACAACTCAGCTTGAGTTTTTTCTGAGATTGACTTGGACATTTTGCAAGTGATACAATTATCAACAAATTTTCTAACATATTTTGACATTTTGTCAAACCAATAAAAATCTTATACTTAGTCAAGGGTATTTTCCTTATCTAAATGCATAATCCACTCTTAAACTTGGTTTATAACAGACCATCAAATGGCACGTGATACTACTGATAAACAACGTGTTCTGCCATTTCTCTGTATTTTTCGGAAAAGAACTTCTGCCCTCAGTTCATAAGTTTTTGAAATATCTTCCACCAGAGAAAAATCTTTTAATTTTGTTAAAAGAGGGTTTCTTGACAAAAAGTCACCATGTGCCATTATTTTCCGATTTCTATACTGTATATCAAATGTAAACGCCTGCAGAAACGCCCACCATCGCTGTGCTCTGGAGGTTAGATCTTGTTTATTTCTTGATGTGTTTAGTGAGTTACAGTCAGTAAACACGGTAAAGTTCCTGCCCAACAGGTAACGTTTCTAATTCATACGAGTGTTATCTGAATTCCGCAGATGAGGTAGTTTTCCATTACATGGGTTTGTTATAATTTTTGTGTAATAAAATTTTCCCATAGCCACTATAACTTGCATCTGTGTGCAACTCATTTGGATAATTAGGGTCGAAAATAACAAGAACTGGTTTACTCGTAAGAGTAGCAATAACATTTTTCCTTATTTACTCATATTCTGTCTTCCAAATTTATTTTTGTCCGAAGTTAAGAAAGACAACGGTTTCATTAACTATGAAAATCCTTCAATAAATTGTCGGAAATAAGATGCCATGCCAATGAACTGTCTAAGTGTGGTGACTGATTGCAGAGCCGGAAGAGCAGTCAATGCTACAATATTTTTGTGATTTGGACTAATTTCACCAGCACTTATATTGTAACCTAAATATTGGACCGGAGTTTTCAAAAAGGAACATTTTGTAATGTTGAATGAAAACCCAGCCTCTGTTACGAACAATCTTTAATCTTTCCAACGCTTGACATTTTGTTGAGGCAGATATCATGATGTCGTCCATATAGACAATAACATACGAATATGCTAAGTCACCTAACGCCTGCATCACTAACCGTTGAAAGACAAAAGGTGCGTTTTTAAGCCCGAACGGCATAGCCAAAAATTCATATTACCCATCTGGTGTCACAAACGCTGTGTACTCAGTCGAGTCTGCATGTAAGGCAATCTGGTGATATCCGCTAGTCATATCTAAACTTGTAAAATAATTAACTCCTTGGAGTCTATTTGTTTGATTCTGTATAAGTGGCAACGAGTATTTATCAGCGAGTGTATTTGCATTTAATTCCCTCAAGTCAACACAAAGTCTATCCATACCATTTTTTTTTTCATAACCAACAAAATTGGGTGAACAGCTTGGTCTAATTATTTTGCATTTCAATATTTCGTTAATTTTGACTTTAGCATATGCCGCTTACAAAATAATTTGACTACTTCTCCAACAATGAGTGTAGTTTTATTTTTTTTTTTGTCCCTCAAGTTCAGTATTAATATCACTGGGCTCAATACTCAATACTATATTATTAAATCTTTTGATATCAAATTTTGTACTTAGCTTTTTTTTTTTTTTTTATCAATGAACATTCCGCTCCAGAATCAAATGTCATTTCAAAATTTTGACCCTTATGGTTCATGTATCCTTTGGGTACTCCAACGCTGCATAGTTGCACTTTTTCTGCTTATATGTCTTGTTCCCCTTATTGCCTGCAGTAAGTCGAGCAAGTTTTAATTTTGAAACAGCATAATTTCCCGCAGTGGTCCATCGAATTTTGTAACCTGAGGGCCAGATCCCACTTCTGATGTCGGAGTAGGAGACAATTCCAATATGTCTCCGGGTAATTCACCTTGCTTTTTAGGCATTTTTATAATAATCGGTGAGCGCAGCGAGTTCCGTGTTCTTCTCGTGGCGTTTAGTCCCAGACTCACTAAATAGTCTTGACTGCCACGGCATCACACCAGACCACACTCGATAACAGTTTGGCTGTCATCTCGCTCAAAACCACAGTCACACCACCAATATTAAGAACAACTGCATGACTAAGCAGTTAATGTCAACTTCTATGACTCGATAATCAATGTCAAACTAACATGACAATTATCACTGGTACATTTACATGACATAGTTCCTTGTAAGTGTACCTAATGTTACCAGACCAATAATATGAGAATACACTAGAGATGGACATTAAAGTCCTCAAATGGAAAAAGATATAAGATACGGTACCAAAAGGTATTCACAACTGTGCACTACCCTATTTTATCTTCGACATATCTATATATATAAAAATCTATTGCTGTTTGTTAGTCTCGCTAAAACTCGAGAACAACTGAACCGATTCGGCTAATTTTGGT
This sequence comes from Drosophila austrosaltans, assembly GCA_035045865.1. Classification (NCBI taxonomy): domain Eukaryota; kingdom Metazoa; phylum Arthropoda; class Insecta; order Diptera; family Drosophilidae; genus Drosophila; species Drosophila austrosaltans. The sequence continues at coordinate 10,130,286 of JAWNOQ010000003.1, forward strand.
TTTGAATTAATTGTGGAAGTCCAGGGAAGGTTTAAAAGGTGAGAAAATTCTGAAAATTTGTCTAAATGACGGTAAATGCAGACCATACCGTGAGTTTTTCTTTAAATATTTTTTTGACAATTAATAAAGATTGGTATTTTTCTGTCACATCATAGACTCAAAAGTGGAGATTATTCAGCAAGTTTTCCCAGATATAGCGCAAAAGTTCAATAACCATAATTGCGACCATTCAGAATTTTCTTCCAGGACAGTTTGTTTCCTTCAAATCAGTCGAAACCGTAATGAACCAGGATGACGTAATCAACTATCCCACTGAGTTTTTAAATTCACTGGAATTGCCTGGATTACCATCTCACAATTTGCAGTTAAAAGTAGGATCAGTTGTCATCATGCTAACATTAATCAACCTCGACTATGCAATGGAACAAGACTGGCTCTGAAAAGACTTATGAATAACGACATTGAGGCGACAATCATAAAACGAAAATACAAAGAAGAGGATGTCTTGATCCCGCGGATACCGATGATTTCAAACGATTTACCATTCGATTTTAAACGCTTACAATTTCCAGTACGTCAGGCCTTTGCGATGACCATAAATAAATCGCAAGGACAGTCGTTAGAAGTTTGTGGAATCAACTTGGAGTTTCCATGTTTCTCGCATGGACAATTATACGTCGCGTGTTCGCGCGTCGGAAAACCGTCTTCTTTGCTTATTTACGCACCACAAAACAAAACAAAAAATATAGTTTATGAGAAAGCTTTAAATTAATTAGCAGACTGTATTTTTCAGAGTGTGTTTCTGTGAATATCAAATTTAAATTTAGCCAGTATTTCAGGAAAACTCTGTTTTCTAAGTAAGCAACATGATGTATCGAATATAATAAAACTTCATGCTTTATTCAATAAATGCTTTTTTATTAAATACGGATTCGATTTGTTTGTTTTAAAATCAATTATCTTTAATTATCCATGAGGCAGTACGAAGTCTGCCGGGACACTAGTATAGATATATATAAATATAAATTATTTTTTTCTTTATATATATATATATTTTTATATATACTAGTGTCCCGGCAGACTTCGTAATATTGCAGTAATATTGACTGTGGTTGACGTTGCCGAGCCTGGGTGTCTTTTGACGATATTTTTGATGTTTCTGTAAAGAGACCCATTTATTTGTATTTCTTCGTCAAACGTCAACAGGTAAGTTCCGTTAATTGTTGTGTTGGTGCCGCTCTCTGTTTGGATTACGGCCGTGTCTTCATTTATGATAATTATCCCGTCATCGATTATCTCCAGCGGTTGTAAGTTACTGGGACGGGTGTCGCAGTGTGCCATGCCTCCAGAGTGTAGCTGCTGAGCACAGGTTGTCGAATTTAGTTGCTTGCAGAATGTGGAGGTAAGTGTAGCGGTGCAATTTATGATTGGTATAATTTTGTTACCGCAGTCTGCAACATTATTGTTTCCATCAAAGTGTAGAATTGATCCGTTATGTTGAACTGGAAACAGCGTTATTTTTTTACAAACTAAACTAGGATTCGGATATTTAATTATGAAATGTAAAAATTTATTATCTAATATTACGTTAATATAAGATATTTCAATTAGATCAGTTATAGTTAACCCTGCAGAGTGCTTGTTTACAATTTTCTTTAAGTCCTCTGAATCAAAAATTACCGGGTTCACTATTTGTATCTTTGCAAGTGTGATTGACAACATTAGAGTCTCAAGTTCCGAAATTATAATTCTGTTTCTATTGAGCAAAGTTCGATAAAGTTCGCCTGTCTCGATCTGTTTTTCTTTTGTAAATTTAATGATGCTATTTACTGACTCTGTTAATTTATTTATTTTCTCTTGAACTTTAGAGTTTATTGAGGCTTGTCTATTTATTGAGTTAGCTAATTCTTTTTGCTGAAATTATAGTTCTTCAAAATCATTAAAATCTGGTGTTCCTGCTATTATCTTTAGAGTTGTTCCTAGTATATTAATGCTTCTAGTATATTAATGCTTCTAGTTAGTCTATGGTGAATGCTAACTGTTTCCAGTAATGTTTTAATATGGCGTACGTCGGACTCAAGAATTAATCTCATATGAGATAAAGGGAAATGAACCATTAATGCCGTTGTCTCGTCAGTAATTTCCGAGCACATTGAAAGATTTGTTGAATGTCTGAGGATATTGAAATCTTTCCAAACAATAGCTCTTCCGTCCAGTATTGGGATGTATTCTGAGTTCGAGTAGTTTGTTATCTTTCCGGTTGTCATTGGTCCTAACAGTAGAAGGTATAGTATCCAAACCCTATTAAGAAAAAAGAGAATGAGTACTAGAAGAATGATTATGCAACTCCCTCCCCTTTTTAAGAACCGTTGTCCCCAAGTCGGTTTCAACTATAGCCTTCTCAAACAAGGGTATCATTTTGTTGCCAAGCTTCTTATTTAATCAGTGTTTCCTTCTTGGAACAGGTTGGTTTATTCGAATTTACTTTGCTGGGATTAGTTATAATATTGCCCCGGGAAACCACAAATCCAAGATATTTAACCTTTTCTTTTAAAAAGTGAGACTTTTCTTGTGTTACCCTCATGTTGGCATTATACAATTTGTCTAACACCCAAGCAATATGGTAGACGTGGTTCTCCATATTCTCAGAGAATATAATCACGTTATCCACAAAGACATAGCATGATATGCCAATCTGTTCGCGAAGCACATCATCAATCGTTTGTTTTGACATTCTGGGAAGATTTTTCCTATCTTGCATGAGGGATTTGATAAAATCCTGGCTTCAGATCAAGAATTGAAAAATAATTGGCTTGTCCGAGATTTAAAAGAATCGCGGTAATATTGGGTATAGGGAATTTATCATAGGATGCTTTAGAATTTAATTTTCTGAGAACAAGGTTTTTTCTTCATTTCCTTGTTCGTCTTCTGACTGGGTTGTAGCTATGTTATTCGTGTTGTAAGGGAGAGCTTCATTTGGGTCAACAAAAACATTTATTCTTTTTTCTAATATTTTTTTTAATTTTTCTCTGATTTCTGGGGGTACTTCTATATCGTCTACTTCTGTAAAATTGACATTTGTACATTTTTGGAATTGAATTTTTTCGGATCCGGACTGTGTTGATAGAGTGCTGCTATTGAAATTTAGAGTAGCAGATACTTGGTTTAATAGGTCAAGACCTATTATTCTATCAAAGGTTGTTAAATTTGGCAGTAGAAAGAATGTGGCGTTGATGCCAAAAAGATGCATAAGGCATTTTTCCTGAACTTGGTTAAAGCCATGAAGTGACTTAACCAAAAATTTTTTTCCAACATTAATTATTCCCTTTAATTCTGGCATCGGTTTGATGTAATTTTTCGATACACCTGTATCGATTAGTAATTTTATTGTCTTTCCTGCTATCGTTCGTTCTATGAATGGTAGCAAATTCAATGGTAAAAAATTCACTTCCTGAAGGTGGTCTTGGTCGTCGATGTCTGATACTTCAGACTCCGCAAGTGTTCGATATTCTTCCTCTGTCATGTCGGGAGTTTCTTCTACTGAAACATGATTAATTCTTTGTTGTTTGGGTCCGGTATACCTGGCAGTTCCGCTGTTGAGTCTTTTTGGAGTCTGGTTTTGGTATAAATTGTTTTGATTTGGATATTGAGTCGGTTTTTTAAACCGTGAAGAGCTATCAATATCCATTGGCTGTGGCTGCTCTTGTCTTATATTTGGGCTATTGCCAAATTGAGGTTTTGGTTCGAAAAATGGGGTTTTTACTGGATTTGGAGAATTATTCTCCGCAGGGTTTCTCTGTTCGTATCGTTGTGTTCTTTCTTCGGAGTTCTTTGCAAAGCTATTTGCGAATTGGAAACGCTCGTGATTTGACTCAACTTCCTGCGCTAGAGCCAGAGCTGATGGCAAGTCTTTAGGTCTTGCCGAAAATAGAATATCACTAAGGGATTTTTTTGTGCCGGAAATAAATACTCTTAATACAACGGCACGATATTTTTCATTAAGGGAAGCAGCTATAGAGGAATCATATGTCATGATTGTTTTGTTTATTAAAAGGGTCAATTTCTTTTCGATTTCGTCATAGTACTGAAGTGTGGATAAATTTCCCTGTCTTAATACGGACAACTGTTGTTCTATTATATAAATCGGTCTTTTGTCGGAATAAGCAAAGTCAAGTCTGTTTGAAATTCAATGGCGTGTCATAGGAAGACAGTACCATACCGTACCAGTACCGAGCCTTTAATTTTGTTTCTAAGAATGGCCAATGCCTGGTAATGCTTTGAACTTCCATTATGACACTCAAAAATTTTGTATGCTGTATGTGTGGCTTTCCGCCATGAAACATATGTTTCAATTTTTCCCTCGAAATCGTGTACCGATTTCACAATATCCAAGGCCTCATTACACTTGATGCCCGGAATTATTTCGGCATCTCTGAACGGACGTTGTTAGGTTCTTAAATTCATTTCTAATATCTTGCATTTGCTTCTCAAATACCTGTGCCTGACCTTGCAATGCACTGGTAACTGCACTATTAACTGCAAACTCTAAAATTGCCTTCATATTTTCCTCGTTAAAAGGCATTTTGCTTATTATTTTTATTGTTGGTATTAATTTTCCTTTTAAATCTTTTATTAAATCTTCTAGCTCACTATCGTATTCTTTACTGTCAATTTCACTCATAAGATATATTTTTTTTTAAATCTTCTTTTTTTCCTGTGTTCAAAGATACAATTTCTGACACTCAATAATTTTTGCTTCTAGGTTTATATTTTGATTTATTTATTTTATTTATAAGTAGAGTGCCCTACTTACATGTTTTTTGTTTAAATATGCGTAAGAATATTTATATAAAATAATTAGCTAGTGTGAGTTGTCTTCTTTTCGTCTTTTCTTCTTTACACCACGTCGGTCTGACGGTTTTGTTTTTCACTTTAGGGGGCACTCTCCACTGAATTATTGTTGGTTGTTCTTTTTGTTTTAGTTATTTTATATAACTTGTTGATTATTTGTTTCTTTTTTATTACTTTTAGTAACTTGTTGGTTTTTTGTTGCTGATTTTTGTTTTAGTTATTTTATGTAACTTGTTAATTGTTTTTTTTTTTTTATTACTTTTAGTAACTTGTTTGTTTTTTGTTGCTGATTTTTGTTTTGGTTATTTTATATAACTTATTAATTGTTTCCTTGCAAGCTCCAAATGCCGATCTGACAGTTTAGATTCCTTGCTCAGGGTGTTGAGTACTTTTTCACAAAGTTGGGCGCCAGTTAATATATTCCTTTACTTGTGCGATGTCACTAAGTATTCAGGTTATTTATTTGGTTGACTTATTCACTTTATTGTTCATCAAAGACTAAAGACTAAAAGTATAAAATGTTCTTAAGGTAAGCTAGCCCTGACCTATAATCGCTGCATCAGCAAATATTGTTGCATGGATCAAGTTCGGACGTCACGACGTCCGCGCGTGGAACGTTGGCAGCGGTGAAGAAGTTGCATAGCAAGCAGAAATATAATTGCAGCTTTGCTGCTTATGCAGAATTTAGGCCGATGACTTATGTCAGGCCGGATGTGTTAACTTATATATACATCTATATATATATATCTATACTAGTTGACCCGGCGAACTTCGTACCGCCTTAGCGTTAGGATTCATATAATGCAGTTGTGAATAATGCAACTAATTCATTGTGTTGATGGAAAAATGTTTGAAGTTGTTCCACAATGTATCTTTTCACTGAGTTGTTGTGTGCGCAACGCTGATCGACTTCTCTTGCTGACTTTGCCATAGGTAGTAAAACTAAAAAATTTTTTTACCATTATAATTACTTACTTTGAAAGTAACCTTTGTTGCCCCAAATGATGTCATTTGAAAGCAATTATTGTACTGCTGGATTTGAGTCAAAAAATGATGAGAATCTGGACCAATTCCAGATACCAATGAACGTAGTGGCTCTGGTGGCGGTACCAATGGCGTCAATTTGACTTGGCCGCTGACGCAACACAACCCAGGGGCTTCATTTTTGAATTTCAATGCCTTGCAATGTGGACACACAATACTCATTTGTCCAATAGCAACAATTTTCGCTGAACTGTAATCAATTGCCACATTATAACTGAATGCAGCTCTGTGGGGATTAAACACAAAATTTCTATCTTCAAATCGATTCCGTTCAAGTTCATTTCGCGTTGCTCATCAGTTTGATTTGCTCTTATATATCTTTGATTTGACGTATTTCGAGTTCTGCGGCCTAAGCTTGTACGTCTGGTTGCTGGCATTGTTAAAAACGAAAATTCAATTGCAAATATTATAATTTTATGAAAAAGTTTTTGTGGAATTCAAATCGAACATTTTCTTTATTTGACTCAAACTGATTTCTGTAAACAGATCGATTTTTAAAAGGTTGCTACGACTATTTTGTGTTGTCTTGCCAAAAATTGCGTATAAACCCTGGCATGAGAGATTTTCTTAACATTTTTTAACGTAAGAACCTTCTCCTAATAATAACAAATCCAACAAAAAAAGAATTAGTGAAATCGGTCCATCGGTTCACTCGTGATGTCGTGACCAAGGAATACGGCTTTCAAGTTGGCTGAGAATTTTGTTTTGGAAAAAATTGTATAGAAACAAGCGCTAAAGCAAATTACAGAAGACTAACGGCAAATAGAACTATTGATAAGCTGTTGCTAAGCAGCAAATAGCATTGCTTCTGGTGGTGATAACATTACCATGGATTGGCAATATGTGCCAATCTTACGCCCATCTAAGCGTAAGAAAGAAAACTCACCAAATTTGACAAGAAAACTTCTGGCCTTAGACTTTGGACCATCAACATCTAGTCATGCTAACCACTTTGCCTTGTTGGCAGAACCAGAGGAGGAAACCAATAAATCAATAACAAACCCAACACTTAATGATGATATTGAAAGCGATACACCAGCATCTGAAAAACCACCCCCGATCTTTATCTCTAATGTCGGTGATATTAATGGGTTGCTTAAATACCTTAAGCCACATATAGACACCGCTGACTTTACTTATAAGTCCCAACGAGACGGGCACATCCGTGTCATGGTAAAAAAAGTTGAAAAATACAGGGACTTGGTTAAAATATTAAACAAAGATAAAGTAGACTACCATACATTTCAGCTCAAGCAGGAAAGGGCATTTAGGGTTGTAGCCAAAAACCTTCATCACACTACGCAACCTGAATCAATAAAGCTTGAGCTAGAGCTGCAAGGTCATGTAGTCAGGGGTATTCACAACATTAAAAGCCGTATCACGAAGGAGCTATTGCCAATGTTTTTCATAGACCTAGAGCCAAACAAGAACAACGTTGAAATTTACAAAATTAAACATATCAACAACGCCATAGTTACAATAGAACCACCAAAGAAAATTAGCGACATGGTTCAATGCCACCGATGTCAAGAATTCGGGCACACTAAATCTTATTGCAATAAAAGATTTAGGTGCGTTAAATGTTCAGAAAATCATCCAAGCATCAACTGTCCCAAAGAAAGAAATCAACCAGCCACCTGTGCAAATTGCAATGAGAATCACGCTGCTAGCTATAAAGGCTGTAGAGTCTACCAAGCAATCACAAAAAAACAAGTCCATCGTACCCAAAAGTAGACCAGAAACATATGTTACTCCAGATCTATCGAGAACAAAATCATTCTCCTACGATAGACCAACAAACCGCGAAAATATACACTCGACTTATCCTACGTATGCGCAAGCGCTACGAGGTGATACTGCAGTACAAGAAAAGTCAACATTAGATAGGATTGAACAACTATTAGTGAAACAGTCGGAACTAACCACCAATCTACTAAACATGATAATGCTGCTTGTAAACAAATTATGCAAATAGACCTGCGAATAGCAATATGGAATGCCAATGGGCTCTCCAACCATCGCAATGAAATAACTTTATTTATTAAAACCAACAACATTGACATATTACTGATTTCTGAAACGCATTTTACCAAAAAAAAACATATAACTATTAATGGATATGACATTATCCAAGCTAATCATCCATCTGGAAGAGCACACGGTGGAAGTGCGGTTATTGTAAAAAACACACTTAAATACCAAGCACTAGATAATATCAACACAAATAACATGCAAGTTGCAGCGATTCAAATACAATGTCTTCATGCAACAATCTCCATAGCTGCAGTGTACCTACCACCAAGATATTCCTGCAGGCTTGATGACTTTAACACTCTATTTCAAGGACTTGGTAGACAATTTATTGCGGGAGGTGACTATAAAGCCAAGCATCCATGGTGGGGGTCTAGACTTGTTAATCCAAAAGGTGCTGAACTGTACAAATGCATAACCACCAACAACTACAAAACCTTGTCTACCGGAAAGCCTACGTACTGGCCAACTGATACTAGAAAAATCCCAGATCTACTAGATTTCATTGTTTACGCTGGACTACAGCAAAATCACTTTCAAATAGAGGAGAATTTCGATCTGAGCTCTGATCACTCACCAATTATTGTTACATATGGTTCTACAGTATGTTTTAAGGAAAAGCCCTACAAAATCATTAACTCAAAAACAAACATAAGTGCGTTTAAAAAATGGCTTGAAGACAGAACAAGACTAGACATTTCGCTAAAGACTGGGAACGAAGTAGATATAGCTATTGAGACACTTACTAACTCAATTCATGCTGCTGGTTGCATGTTCACAACATCACCAAACGAAAACCAAAGAAGACAAACATTTATGCCACTAGATCTGAGATCTCAAATAGCTGAAAAAAGAAAACTTCGGAAAATATGGCAAACAACAAGAAGCCCAGTAGACAAGAGAAAATTCAACAAGGCTGCTAAGGACTTAAACAACAAACTTTGGGAAATTAAAAACGACTCGACAGCTGACTTTCTAAAAAGTCTCGACCCACACACAAGTGACCTACAATATAGTCTCTGGAAAGCATGTAGATATTTAAAAAGGCCCACCAGAAGAGCTACCACAATTGTCGACAACAACGGACAACGCTGCAGAGGAAATGTAGAGAAAGCTGAGGCCTTTGCTAACCACCTATGTTCAGTTTTTAAGCCAAACCCAGAAAATGATCCTGATACAGTAAATGAGGTACACGGATTTTTAGATTCTCCATGTCAGATGAGCCTGCCGATAAGGCAAACGACATTTAAAGAAGTCGTAGAGGAAATAAAAAGGACAAATAAGAAAAAAACCCCCGGATATGACAAAATTTGTGGAGTTACAATAAAAAATCTTCCGCCGAAATGCATCCGATTGCTGACGTACATCTATAATGCTATGCTTAGACTAGAATACTTTCCAACTCAGTGGAAATGTGCTGAAGTCATTATGATCCCTAAGCCCAATAAGCCGGAAGAATGCACATCGTCATACCGTCCCATAAGCTTGCTGGTGACATTCTCTAAAGTATTTGAACGTATACTTTTAAGAAGAATGTTACCTGTACTGGACGAACTATACATCATACCTGAACATCAGTTCGGGTTTAGAAGGGGGCACGGCACGATCGAACAATGCCACCGCATTACGAATGCAATTACAAACGCACTAGAATGCAAAATGTACTGCACAGGAGTATTTTTAGATATTAAGCAAGCATTTGACAAAGTCTGGCATGACGGTCTACTCTACAAAATTAAAAAGTGGCTACCTGCACCATACTTTCTAATTCTTAAATCATACTTGAAAAACAGAGCATTTTATGTCCATGAACGTGGGGAATCGTCTAGCATAAACACTGCTAGTGCCGGTGTCCCCCAAGGGAGCGTTTTAGCCCCAGTTTTGTACACTATTTTTACCTCCGATCTACCCTCCACAAACGCTGTTGAAATAGCAACATATGCTGACGATACCGCAGTCATCGCTACGAGCAGTAACATACTTGAAGCGTCAAAAATAGTTCAAGAGGAACTTAGACTTATTGAAGTTTGGCTGAAAAAGTGGAGAATAGTGGTGAATACTCAGAAATCAGTACAGGTCACATTCTCGCTGAGACCTGGAAAGTGTCCGCCAGTATCGCTGAATGGCTTTATCATCCCACATAGCGAATCGGTGAAATATTTGGGAGTTCACTTGGATCGACGACTTACTTGGAAGCAGCATATCAAGGCAAAGCAAACACAGCTAAAAGAAAAGACCAGGAAAATGTACTGGTTACTAGGACCTCGATCTCAGTTAAGCCTTGAAAATAAAATACGGCTATACAAGGCTGTTCTCAAGCCAGTATGGACTTACGCGCTACAGCTATGGGGTACAGCCAGTAAATCAAACATAGAAATACTGCAGAAATATCAGTCCAAGACTCTCAGATCAATAACAGGCGCTTGTCGATATATGACCAACGTAGATATCCATAAATATCTCCAAATACCCACCGTCATAGACGAGATTAAATCTTATACAAGTAGATATATCAATAGGCTACATGACCATGAAAACGTTTTAGCATTAAGTCTATTAGATAACTCTACCACCACAAGACGTCTAAAAAGAACTCATGTCTTGGACCTGCCATATAGAGAAACAAATAGGTAGTTATTAATATGTAAATATATACATAGATATATGGATTGAGTTCACTGGAGCTTAAACCATCCGGCTATTATTACTCATATTTAGTCAATTTGTTTATTGCCTAGTCTAAGGCAGATTGCAAATAAAATATTAATTAATAAAAAAAAAAAAAAAAAAAAATTTTTTAACGTAAGAACCTTCTCCTAATAATAACAAAGCGAACAAAAAAAGAATTAGTGAAATCGGTCCATCGGTTCACGCGTGATGTCGTGACCAAGGAAAACGGATTTCATTTATATATATATATATATATATATATGTATATATATATATAAATATATATATATATAAATATATATATATAATATATATATAAATATATATGTTATTGAATTTTATAATTTTATTATTTATAAAAATGTTTGCCTCTAGAACATAAACTAGTGACAATGGGCTGTCGCAACCAACACTTGAAATTGGGTGGACTTCGGAGAGATCATGCAAATGGGGGCCAAAGACACAGCGATGCTCACCCGTTGATTGCAGAGTAGTGAATAGACAAGAGTTGCTTGAATACTAATTTTATTAAGAAAAAGGTCGAGTTTATATACACGATTCTAGGATCTAGGGGGTCACATGTATATACATTTGGGGGCCTTATTCATAGTGTAAATGTGATTGTGTGTGTGAACATAATGTGGGGGACAATTTTGTGTTGTATGAAAATATGGTGTGAGTACAGTGTATATGAAAATATGTAGGGGTTAATTCTATTCTAAGCAAAGCCTGCATTGGTCTTTACTGTAAGAAATTCAGTTTGTATTTTAAACATGCATTTACACCAACATACTCCCGGCCGTTGAACGACTGTTCAACATTACTTAAATGTTGATTTCGTAGTTTCCAGCAGGTCGATATGTAGATTGACTCGGTTGGCTGCAAGTTGGCGTCTGGATACCAGTTGTGGGAGGGGTCATCTGTTGAAGGCCAATAGCAATCCTGGCTTCTTGTCTTTCGTCGGTGCACCGATTTTTGATAACATATAGCAGTAATAATGTTATGAATATTATTAGTGCTATATATGAAGCAATGTTGTGATGTTGAATAAGCCCTTGACTAGACTTTAGGTCATATGGTAACTTTATTTTAAATCTGGGCCATAATTGACTACTAAGTTTGTCAAGTTCATTGTAGCTTAGCTGGACATTGGTTGAAGCCGTTTCATTAGTTGAGTTCATCATCATGGTGGAGAAATTCCCAAACCGGACGTATGACCTATTCATTGTGCCGGTGGTTGTAATACGATGTCCAGTTACACGTATTAATGGATTCCGTAAAGTGCAACTTGGATCAAGTGTTAATAATCCTCCTTGACTTATGGTGATGCTTGAGCTGTTGCCATCGCAGACTGCAGAAAACTCCATTGGTGACATTGTAGCAAATATCCAATGGTTCTTGTAATACATATTGAACCAGACGAACGTCATACTTGTGTATTTAATTTGACATATATTTGAAGTTTTGTTGTTGAATAACTGAAATTCACAATTGCTGTTGATTGAGAAAACAGATTGTTTATTTTGACATATAAATTCGTCATTTGTCACTTGGTGGCATTGTTTTAATTCAGTTGCTGTTAATCCAATGAACTGATCTCTGTGCTTATTGACCGCTATCATGGGAAATTGAATATCCATCGTCATAATTCCTTTATTGCTGATTGCTGGTATAGGAACTAGATTGTATAATTCAAATGCTTGGGCTGAAAGCAACGGTAGCGTTACTTTGAATATTACGCGCTTCTTTACAATGCTCCCTTCTGCCTTCATCATTTTGTAAAGTTGTAGAACATCATCATCTGTGGCAGGAAGTATGTGCCCTGGTGGAAGATGATTTTTTAACTCCTTTAAGTGTTGTTCAAGTTGTTTAGGCGAGAGTAACAAAGGACTAATTTGGTCATGATGAACGTCAGTGAGTACATGGGCAATCTCTGATTGTACTCGTTGCAAATTTGAAGCAATCACCGAAAGTTGTGTTGTTATCGTGAGATACCATTGAAATGTCTTGACAGAATCAGAGTGTGCGTGAGCTATATCGACAAGTTGCTGTTCCATCAAATTCAATCGCTTTTCAATAATCGCCTCATCACGTTTGAAGATGTTGATTGTTGAATCAAGTATAGATGTTTGATTTTTTAAAAGTGTTATCAAATATTCCTCATTTGTTTTCACCTTTTCAATAGTATTGGACATTTCTTTCGCATATTCCGAGTCCAGTACTCCATATAAACTCCTAGCGATGTTGCCAATAAAATCAAATGGTGCTCTACGATTTCGTCCTATGTGCAAGAGATCGTTTTCCATTTTCAGTTCCTCTTCCACATGTTGGAAATGTTTGTACATTGCAGAACAGGCTTGACTTGGTTTTAATCGGGAACACATTTCCCCAATCTTTTTTATTCCGAAAGAAAATGTGTTCATATCGTCCCAATAAGGATCCAAATTATAATACGCAATGATTGTCCAGTCAGCTACAGCAAATCTAGACGTTCCAATTTTCTCATAGTAAATGCCAGGTTTGGAATCAAATTGGGTCACATTTACTGATTGGGCCAATGCCAATGGTAGCAATAGCATCATCATTAATATGGTTAGGGGTAGTGATGAGAGGATTCGTCTTTTTGGGTTTTGCCTTGTTGTAGCATCCTTAAACCCGTCTTCTTGGGAATCATCGGCGTCGTCGTCATCCAGTTGATGCTTTTCTCCTGGTTCCGGTGTTTTTAGTAGGGGAGCTAATTTATGAATAGCTCGTTTGTAAATTCCAGAAGCCGTTTTTACGTCAACTACACGAATATAGCCATCAGGACCAGGATATAATTTTATAATCCTCCCCAATGGCCATTGAAGAATGGGTACATTATCTTCTTTGAGGATCACCATCATGCCTTCTTTCACATTGTTATAAGGCTTCTTCCACTTCGCGGAGTTTTGCAGTCCTTGCAGATACTCCTGTGACCATTGCATCCAAAAGGTATGTTTTAATCGTTGCACCAGCTCCCATTGTTCTGGCAACGATTTCTTCCTGATTGGCTCTGGATCAGGTTGAGCCACCAATGGTTCTCCAATGAGCAAATGTCCTGGTGTGAGTGCAGTAAGATCATTAGGATCATTTGAATTTGGAGTTAATGGCCGTGAATTCAATATTGCTTCAATGTTCACAATAATTGTTGACAATTGTTCAAATGTCAAATTGGCTGTGGAAACATTTTTTAGCAATAAATGCTTTGCTGATTTTACAGCTGCCTCCCACAAACCTCCAAAATGAGGTGACCGCGGGGGAATAAATTTAAATTGAACTCCTTTCTGGTTACAGAATTCCATAATTGCACCAGTTGCCATGTCAGAGTATATCGTATCACTCAATTCCTTTAATTGGTTGTTGGCTCCAACGAAGTTTGTTGCGTTGTCACAGTACAACGTTTGGCATCTTCCCCTTCGTCCAATGAAGCGTTGCAATGCTCCAATAAATGAGGATGTTGATAAATCTCCAACCAATTCCAGATGTACTGCCTTTGTTGCAAAACATACAAACACAGCAATGTATGCCTTGTCTGGACGTTTTCCTCTTATTTTGTGATGAATCCAGAAAGGTCCGCAGTAATCCACACCAGAGATGAGGAACGGTCTATTTTGAGATACGCGGTGTTCAGGTAACTCTCCCATTATTTGCTTAAAGAGTTTTGGCCTGAATCTTGTGCAGGATACACAATTTTGTATCACATTCCGTATCATCAATTTCACTTTCACAATGTGATATTGTTGTCTGGCAATGCCTCGTAATGCATCTTGTCCACAATGCATGTTGTCTTCATGTAGTTTGCGCAGAATCATTTTGACAATGATATTATTATACGGAAGAAGATAAGGGTTCCTTGTGTCCCTTGACACTGGAGCTTGTTGTAATCTGGTCGCCACTCGAATAACCGAATTTTCATCAAGCACCAAAGGTAACGATGATAAATTACTTTTCTTGCCCATAGGTTGCTCTGGACGATTCTTGAGATGACGAAGCTCATACTCAAATTCACTTTCTTGAATTTGTTTGATTATGATTATTCGAGCTTGTTCCAATTCATCCAATTCCAGTTGAACAGTCTTCCTTCTATTTTGTGCTCTGCAGAAACGTAATACGTATGCAATAATTCTTTGCATACGATATACTGAGTTTTTGTGGTTTATGTTATAAATCCACCCATCATCCCTTCCAGAAGCAGGAATGCTACTTGTCATTGGCATACTGAATACTTTGGTTTTCCGCTCTGAAGTATCAGTAACAAGTTCTGATGCTTTAAATGGTGCTGGCCAGCGAGATTGTGGTCCATGTAGATATAATGGTCCATATAACCATAAATTGTTTGATGTTAGCTGAGATGCCGATATTCCTCTTGATAGGACATCTGCAGCATTTAGAGCTGATGATACATGCCTCCATTGTGTCGGTTTGGAAACAGCATGTATTTTTGTAAGCCTGTTGGCCACAAATGTATGGAACTGAGATGCCCGAGAATTAATCCATGACAGTGCAATTGTTGAATCTGACCACAAGAAGGCTTCAACATTTTCCACTTCCATCCGGAGATCGTGTCGTACTCTGTCCGTGAGTTCTGCTCCAAGCACTGCTGCACATAATTCCAGACGGGGCAATGACTGTTTTTCTAGTGGAGCCACTCGTGACTTTGCACATAATAAACGCACAGAGATCTGACCATTTTTGTATGTGGCCCGAATGTATACAGCAGCTCCATACGCCTTTTCTGATGCATCTACGAAGGTGTGGATCTGACGTGTAATTGGCACCTTTCCATTATATATGTGCCTGGGCATTTTCATTTTATTTAGTTCTTGTAGATCCGCACGATACAATTCCCACTGTTTCTCCAAATTAGCAGGTAAATTGGCATCCATCTCAAATTTTTCAGATGCAATATGTTGCAGTAAGATTTTAGCGCGTACTACAACAGGTGCAAATAGTCCCAAAGGGTCAAATATTTGTCCTATTTCAGATAATAGAACGCGTCTTGTTATCCCTCGAGTATGTAGCTGGGCCTTTCCGCAGAGCGTGTCTTCTTTAGGCATCCAAATTATTCCTAAAGTTTTCACACTTAATTGTTCCAGTGCATCACCCAGATTAATACTGCTGCATATATCGTCCTTCGGGATGTCCTCCAATAGCTGTGTATTGTTTGAGCACCATTTTCTCAAATTGAATCCGGCTGGTTTAAGGATTTTAATCAGTTCTTGTCTGATTTGCAGTGCTTCTGCTAAGCTGTCTGCTCCTGAAAGGCAATCATCCACATAAAAATCATTTTTTAATGTAGTTGCTCCTGAGGCCCATTTTTCTTTGTTTTTGGTTGCCAAATACTCCAAACTTTTTGTTGCGAGGTATGGTGCAGAAGTTGTTCCATAGGTTACCGTCTTCAGGCGATAAAATTTCAATTTTTTATCTGGGCTGTCTCTCCAAACAATCATTTGATTGAATTGATCATCTGGATTTACCCATACCTGTCGGTACATTTTTTCTATGTCCGCAGTGAAAACATATTTATGTGTTCTAAACCTCAGTAGGATTGAAAACAGTTGACTCTGTACCACTGGTCCTGGGTACAAGATATCATTTAAAGATTTTCCTGATGATGTCTTACATGAAGCATCAAATACCACCCTTAATTTGGTTGTGGTACTATCAGGTTTAAGAACACAATGATGAGGTATGAAATAATGCTGCCTCGGTAATCTTTCTGGCAACACTTCCTTCATGTGTCCAAGCTGTTCATATTCTTTCATGAATTTTACATATTCAGCCTTTATTTCTGGGCTCATCCTGGTTTCCAATGATAGGAATCTCCTAACAGCCACATCACGAGACTCCCCCAGGGATGAAGAGTCTTCAGCAAATGGCAGTTTTACAACCAATCTTCCATCTGAAGCTTTATGTAAATTGTCCAAGAAGTGCTTTTCGCAATATTCTTCCTCTGGACTTTTGTATATTTTTTCTGGTTCCAGGGTATCTAGTTTCCAAAACCGCTCCAGAAATTCATCAGGCTTAGTAGCCACCATACAAGTTGCAGGTGCAGATGTAGCCATATTTATTTTTCCGGCAATGATCCAACCAAATTCTGAATTTTGAAGAGTTGGACACTTATTTTGTTTTATTTTGTCCAGGTAGTAAAATCGAGAAATGGTGATCTGCTCCTAGTAGTAAATCAATTTTACTAGTCTTGTTAAAGTTGGGATCCGCTAGAGGTATGGTTTTCGGCAGGTCAAACTTTTGCGTTATTGCTTCTGTGGGTTGATCTGCGACAATATGAGGCAATACAAAGGCTTCCACTCTTGTACTGAAGTCGGTGTATTTTGATTTTACAAGTACATTTACTCTAGATCTGCTGAGTTGTGGTTGTCCTCCTACTCCTTCAATTCTTAGCGATGCCTTTTCTATTTTTAAAGATAATTGTTTTACTAGTCTCTCTGATATTAGATTGACTTGGGAGCCACTGTCTAAGAGCGCACGAAATTCTCCTTCTCCCTCATTGGTTCCTTTAACAATTACCCTGGCTGTCGCCAGTAGGGTATAATTTTTATTGCTTCCATATGTGGACGCAGCTGAGGCCGTTGTTGTTACATTTGGTTTCAAGTTGTTGTTTCCCAAATGTAACAATGTATTGTGTCCCCTTCCAGGTACAAGCCTTTGACATGTGGTCGGTTTTAAAACAATTGACACACATTCTCTGTCTCTGTACCCAGTTTAACCGTTCTGCTGCAGATTTAGTTTTGAATTTATCACACTGAAACAGTTTGTGATTTAACTTACTGCAGAACGGACATGAAGATGAGTTTGTGCCAGACGCTGATGCACATACTTTTTGCCTTTCCCTGGACTGCTTGGTACCAATCGCCTCTAGGGCAAGGAAACGTTGCTCCAAAAATGCAAGGAATTTTTTGGTTATCTGCAATTCCCTTGTATTGGAAAGGGATTGTTCATATAGAGTGTGGGTAAGTCTATCCAATTTTCTTGTCATATGGAAAATTATAATAGAATCCCAAGTTTCTGTGTCAATGCCTATATTCTTTAAGGCTTGCAATGATTCATGAATATTATCATGAAGATTCTTTATTGACAGGGCGTCGTTTCCAATGTTTAGATGATCAAATAATTTTTCGAAAACTGCTGTAACCAAGACCCGTTTATTGTTAAATCGTTCTTGCAACATTTTCCATGCAGTGTCATAATTGACTTCTGTTAATTCAAGGTGCCTAATTAATCTTTCGGCATCCCCTGATAGATTTGCTTTTAAATACCACATCTTTTGTACAGCGGGTATGTTTGATTCATGAACCATTTTCTTAAAAATGTCATGAAATTGTTGCCATTTCAAATAATTTCCATCAAACTTTGGAATTGAAATTTTTGGCAATTGTAGTGACGACGTTGTCACATCATGTGCAGGTGGGACACAAAATTTCAGTATCGCCTTTTCTGCCATTATGAATGTTACCAAATTGTATCCAGCTTCGACTGGATCTACTGCAAGTTTATACATCTCATAGTGCAGTTGTTCTATCTGCTGCCATAAGTTTTCTACAACTGTTTTGTAGTTCATTTTTTCTTCAGGAATTATTTGCTTTAATGTCCTGGAAAGTGTTGCTAGCATAGCGCTTTGCTTTCTGATCAATGGTTGAATGTTAATGCGATCTTCATCTTTTTGATGGGCCAATTTTCTTTCTTCAATTTTTGCCCTTTGTAGTTTCCAGTCCTTTATTACTTCTTCTGTTAATTCTTTTAATTTTGAATAATATTCCTTTTTGAAGTAATCGTGACCGGATGGTTCGTATCCCGACGATTCCAATAAATCAGTGTGGGCTTTGTCAAATTCATCCCAAAGATCCTCAATCGTCTCAATTTTATTATCACAATAGAGAACTTTTGACTTTCTTGAGGCAGAGTCCTTTTTGACATTTCTGATGACATTTTGAATCTCTTCACCTCGCTCAAACTGTTGTTCGTATATTTTATCCATTTTACTTTATGTACTTTGATCCGTTGGAAGTATATTTTTTAGTCAATTGACAAGGTACGCTCCGACTCGCACCGATTAGTGATCAAAGTACTAGTAAATAAACTTAAATTGAACAACAAGTATAAAGTTTTAAAAAACTTTTTTTTTATTTTATTTAATATAAATGTATATAATGAATCGTAGAATCCTTCGACTGCTTGGTCTCCGTGTTTTCCAGATGATTCAATTGATTGGGTACCCCTTGTCCCACGTTGCAGAAATCCAAATTTGGAGTTTTCCGATTATACTCTGCTGTCGTTCTAGTCCTCTAATTGGCTAGGTTACAAAGTGCTGATAATTTCAGTTGTCCGACAAACAGAAGATTTTTATGGTCGCCAAGTTGACCTGATGTACACTAATAGTCGCCAAGTTGACTCAAATGTACTTTTTTTTTTCCGCTGTGATTCTAGTCGCCAAATTGACTAGGTGACAAAGTGCTGACACAGTCAGTTGTCTCACAAGCAGATGTAGTTTTTTGTTATGGTGTGCAATACCGTCGCCAAGTTGACATAAATGATATGCACAAATGCAATGATATCCAAATTAATCAATTGCTTCTTAAATGTCGGGACCCCGGATTGTTGCTAACCTGCAAAACCGTGCCGTCGCTAAGGAATATCAATATTTTCCAAAGCGTTGTATTAAAAGAGGAAATGATCGACAAGTTGACCAAATTCCTTTTGTGCGTGTTATTGAGAAAATTAATCAAAATTGACAAAAATTCTCACACTTTGACTGTTACACCAAAATGTTTTATTTTTTTAAATTGGGAACGCCAAAGTCGGGGTCACCAAAATGTTAAAACTCCCCAGGTATCTCGTCGGGGTCACCAAAATGTTATTGAATTTTATAATTTTATTATTTATAAAAATGTTTGCCTCTAGAACATAAACTAGTGACAATGGGCTGTCGCAACCAACACTTGAAATTGGGTGGACTTCGGAGAGATCATGCAAATGGGGGCCAAAGACACAGCGATGCTCACCCGTTGATTGCAGAGTAGTGAATAGACAAGAGTTGCTTGAATACTAATTTTATTAAGAAAAAGGTCGAGTTTATATACACGATTCTAGGATCTAGGGGGTCACATGTATATACATTTGGGGGCCTTATTCATAGTGTAAATGTGATTGTGTGTGTGAACATAATGTGGGGGACAATTTTGTGTTGTATGAAAATATGGTGTGAGTACAGTGTATATGAAAATATGTAGGGGTTAATTCTATTCTAAGCAAAGCCTGCATTGGTCTTTACTGTAAGAAATTCAGTTTGTATTTTAAACATGCATTTACACCAACAATATATATATATATATAAAAATATATATACATATATATAAAAGAAAGTCGGTTTTGTTACAACACTTATAACTCGAGATCTGCTGGACCAATTTTCATGGTTTTTGATTTGTTGGATTTGTCTCCGCCCCGAAAAGCAGAATATATCTTAAAAATAGGGTTGGCTAAGGACCACCACACTTTTATGTGTGCATTCAGAAATTTATCTCGAAAGTTCAAGTAGGTACTGCTATATTTGTTTGTTTTAGACATTAATTTGTGTAAATTATTTTTTTGTGCGAGTGCATATTCAGTATTTTTTTTCCCAGCGGACCCGTAATGCAATTAGGCAACGGAATATCGCAAGTCAATTATCTGACGAGGAACGAGAAATCGCCCGAAAAGAGCGAATGAATGACGCAATAGAGAATTAGAACGTGAACGTGAATATAACTAATCCATTCAGTTCAAACGAATATACCACTGTTGAATCCTAAGCAGGGGGAAGTCTATGATACACTGATTAATGCAATTGATGATGGAAATGGTGGCTTATTTTTTTTGGATGCCCCCGGTGGAACTGGGAAGACATTCCTCATGTCATTGATTTTGGCCACTGCACGTGCGAGATCCGAAATTGCGGCAGCTATTGCTTCTTCTGGAATAGCGGCTGCATTGTTAGACGGATGCCGTATGGCTCACTCAGCGTTAAAGTTGCCATTAAATCTTCAAACTACTGAACAACCAACATGTAGCATTTCGAAACACTCCGCAATGGCCAAAGTTTTGGTAGCATCAAAAATTATAATATTAGACGAATGCACAAGGGCGCACAAACGCGCACTGGAAGCACTGGACCGAACATTAAAAGATCTGCGCAATGACTCGAGATGTTTTGGTGGTTCAATGATTTTATTATCTGGCGAGTTCCGACAAACACTACCAGTAATTCCAAGATCTACTGCTGCCGACAAAATAAACGCTTGCCTCAAAGCATCAAATCTGTGGCGATATGTAAACAAACTTCAACTGTCTGTAAATATGAGAGTTGCATTGTTGAACGATCTATCTGCTGATGATTTCTCAAAGCAATTACTGAATATCGGTAATGGCCGTGTTCCTGTTGACGAATCCAGCGGTTTGATTTTATTTCCTCCAAATTTTTGCAATTTCGTCTCATCAAAAGATGAGCTTATCAACAAAGTATTTCCGGATATCATTGCTAACCACAAAAATACTAAATGGTTAAGTGAGCGAGCAAATTTGGCGGCTAAAAATAAAGATGTAGATGACCTCTATTTTATAATGCAAAATCAAATCGTGGGTACTCTGTATTCATTCAAATCTATCGACTGTGTAAAAGAAGAAGAAGCTACTAATTATCCATCTGAATTTTTGAACTCTTTTGAAGTGCCTGGTTTACCACCGTACAATTTACAACTGCCCTCAATCTAGAAAATGCGTGTTTCTCTTAGGTTAATTGTACGTGGCATGTTTAGGTGTCGGCAAACCATCAGCATTATTTGTTCTTGCACCTGACCAAAAAACCAAGAATGTCGTTTACCATAAGGTGCTTGAATGAAAATCCGATTAATAGATTAATCAGAGTGTATCCCCACCTGAACAACATAGTTTTCTATGATTTTTTTCTGACATGTGTTTGAAAAACTTAATTATTTTTTTTTTTTAATTTTTATTCTCATTCTGTATGATTTCATCATCATTCATCATAATAAAATACTTTTATACTTCTATCTATATCCAATTGACTAAAGAGCTATAAAAATTAGCCACTACAACGAGTGGCCGGGACTGCTAGTATACATATATATATAATTTTTAATTTTTATAAGTAGCTCTTTTGTCAACTGGATCACCAACCATAATAACAGAAACCTCATTAATAGTTGAAGTATTGATTCTGCCAGCAAGTACACCTAGTGGTACTTTGTCAGCATTTATGAGGATTGTTGAGAAACTCTCTTAATCAATCGAATTAGTTGATTCTTGTCTTCATAAAAAATTTCCAGCGATAGTACAATTGTTTTTTCCTCGGCTTGCTCAATAAAATTATTATGGCATCAAGTTGTCACGCGCTCTTCACAATCGCCCATAAAATAAATTTGTAAAAAAAATACATAAAAAATGTGGCGGTCCCTAGCCAACCCTAGAAAGTTGGCGGCGTAAAATACGTGCTGGCAACCCTAATCAACGATAGAGATATCCATATCCATATCCATCGCTAAACACTCCATGTACGAGGGCAGTCCGATAAGAACAAAGCCTACTAATTTCTGAACGCACGCGTAATATTTTTCAATCATTTTTAAAAAATACACATAGTTTCTTCATCCATTTTAAATAGTTCTATGAACGCATGGATAAATGTCAATCATTACTTACAGATTTTGACAAAAAAAATTTGACAGCTCCGAAATTAAAGAACTTTTAGAGAAAATAACGCATTTTTCAAGTATTCTTAAATTTTTCAGTATTTTTAAGATATATTCTGCTATTCGGGGCGGAGTCAAATCCAACAAATCAAAAACAATGGAAATTGATCCAGCAGATCTCGAGTTATAAGTGTTTTATATATATAGATATACATACACACCCCCCATAATCACCTGACCTGAATCCAATTGAACATTTATTGGAAAAACTTGATAGAAGGACTCGAAAGCGATCAATACTGACCAAATCTGACCTTATGGCGGCTTTAATGGAGGAGTGGCTAAAAATTGATAAAAAAGTTAACGAAAAACTAGTGCATTCACTGCCAAACCGTTTAAAATGCGTGTTAAAACAAAAAGGTATGCCAACTACTAACTAACTTTCTTTTAGTAGCTAAATATTTCAAGTTATAATGTTCCTTGTCAATACTTTTATCCATTTGAAATTGACAAGCTTTGCGTTTTTTTTATTTTATAATATTATGTTTTGAAAGAAGTTCCTTTTTTACCTTTTCATCCAGTCAATAAATATCTAAGAATACTAAAAAAATATAAATAATTGAAATACTAACATTTTTAGCTAAATATTTTGGTTTTTTTTTGGAAACGGGGTAATTGCCAATACTTTTGTCCATGACTGTATGTATATACATAAATAGATATGCGTATATGATAAGTTACCCTAGTAGGCCTTTCAAAAGCTGCCTGCGCCCAAGATACAACTGCAACCTGTTGTCACCCAACAAGTTTGAGAAATCCCAGGGTGTTTTCGAACTAAACGGTGTAGGCAAAGAAGTGCAACGATTACAGTTACTTTTGGGTTAGCATACCTTGGGTCTAAGCTGGCAGCTGTACTTTCGATTGCGCACTTTACTTTTGGATTTGGATATTGATACAAGCCAATGTGCTTGCACTTAAAAATTTGAATTGATGTTTCATAATTTTTGAAATAAATTAAATTAATTTAAATAAAACTTTAAAATACATTAATTGGCGCCCAACGTGGGGCACAAACCCACAAAATTTTATTAAATTGCTAAAGTGCCTTCGAAGTTGAGGGTCATCAAAATCTACCATCTGGATCAAGTGACCTGAAGGTCGTCATCCAAGGAGGGAAGCCTCGCATTAAGGAAACTGGCACAAATTCAACACTGTACACCCAATTCAACTACATCTTGCGAAAAATTAATTTCGTATCTATTAACCACCTGGAACAAGTGACCTGAAAACCATCATCCAAAGAGGAAAAAAAAACCTGGCACTGATTCAACACAGCACACCCAATTTAATTAAATCTTACGGAGAAATTGTATTCATTAGATAAATATTTTTGTACACTGGTAAGTGAGGCACTTAGTTTCAAGAGAAAAAATTTTACCAAAATTATATTGCCAAAATTTTACTGTAGATCACATATTTTGGTAAGCCACAACTTTGGCAATTTCCTTATACTTCATAATTTTGAGAAGACTTTGATATTATCAAAATGAACGCTGAACAGGTAGACGAGTTTATTCGACTTGCTCTCGAAGAGGCAATGGCAGGTCAAAGGCAAATTATCGACGATCAGAAAAACGCTCTAGAAAGGAAAATTAATGAATTATCAGAGCAGCTCGGATTCTTGACAAGACCGTCTGTAACTAGTAAAAAGTTCGAAGAAATAACTATTTTAGGTTCCTTTGGCAGTGAAAGCCTCGATGCAGTAAAATCGTTACCAGAATTCGACGGGAATCAAGCCAGATATGTTTCTTGGCGAGCCGCTGCACATGCTGTGCATAAGCTGTATGTAGGCTCTAGGGGTACTAGTAAATATTACCAAGTTGTTGTTATAATTAGGAATAAAATAATTGGATCGGCGGATGGCGTCCTCTCCTCGTTCAATACTGTGCTAAATTTTGAAGCAATTATATCTCGACTGGATTTTACTTATTCCGATAAGAGACCTATTTACCTTATAGAGCAAGAGCTTTCCACATTGCGTCAGGGCGATTTGTCTATACCAGAATTTTATGACGAGGTAGAGAAAAAGTTAACTCTTATAGCAAACAAAGTAATTATGACATATGGGAACAGCAGCTAAATAACCGCTGCTTTGAATTCTAAGTACAGAGAGGATGGTTTACGGATATTCATTTCTGGGCTTAAAAAACCCCTTTGTGATATACTCTTTTCTTCAAGGCCAAACGATTTAGCACATGCTTTAGCTTTAGCTCAAGAAGTTGATGCAAATCATCAACGGTACGTATTTGCATCCAGTTTCGCTCAACGAAATGAGCCACGGAAAGAAAGCAATACATATAATGTGGGCAAAAAGCGCAATGATATTGGTAAAAACCGAAATAGAGACTATTTTGATCAGAGAGTTGAACCAATGGATGTGGATCCGGGATCCTCCAAGTTTCGCTATAATTCAATGCAGAATAGAACGAATTGGAATCCAATTCCAAACCGAAACTTAATTCAGAATAGACAAAGTTGGAATCAAAACGTTAGCGACAACAACAGGGCCCAGCAAGTAGACAATAATCGAAACGCAAATTCTCAATTCGAAAACCAAACTTTAAAACGGGCAGCCGAATCTGGTCGCACTTCAAATCTTAGAAAGTCTCAAAGAGTTAATTATGTAAATAATTGTAGCGCAGGTTTCGAGGATGTATCCGAAGAACATTACAATGACGCAGCTGATGACTACCTAGAGCCAATTCCTCTACTATCTTTTTTAGATCTAAGTCCATGCTCCCCTGGATCCCAAGGGCAGTATCGGGACGAAAATTAAAATTCTTAATCGATACGGGATCTTCAAAAAATTATTTAAAACCAATAGATAAGTTACAAGGCGTAGGAGTAGTGGCCCATCCTTTTAATGTAAAAACGATTCACGGAAAAAGCAGAATTGATCAAAAGTGTAGAATTAATATATTTGGTAAAATCACAGATTTTTTTATATTACCCGGCCTTGGCGGCTACGATGGAATAATTGGATTGGATCTGCTAAATGAAGTTAGTGCTGTCATTGACCTGAGTCAATCTATAATTAAACATAAAAATGGAAAAGAAAAAATTTTTTTCGACGAATTTATTGATGTCAATCACATCACAATTGATATTGACGATATACCAGAAAATGAGAAAAATAATTTTCATACAATGTTGGAATCAAACTATCAGACCTTTGCCGATCCAAACAAAGCGTTACCTTACAATACTAATGTAGTAGCAACTATTACAACGCAAAATGAGGAACCAGTTTACTCTCGTTTTTATCAGTACCCACAGGGCGTAGCGGATTTTGTAAGTCAAGAGATAAAGGACTTGTTAGCGAATGGTATAATAAGACCATCAAAGTCACCTTATAATAATCCCATCTGGGTAGTTAGTAAAAAAGGCAAGGACGAATTTGGTCAGCCAAGACATAGGTTAGTTGTCGACTTTCGTAAGTTAAACGAAAAAACTACTGGTGATAGATATCCAATTCCTGATATCACTGGAATACTGTCAAATCTAGGGGGATGCAAAATCTTTACAACTCTGGATTTGAAATCAGGCTTTCACCAGATTAAGCTCGCTGAACGCGACAGATGTAAAACAGCCTTTTCCATAAAAAATGCAAAATTTGAGTTTTGTCGTCTGCCATTCGGTTTAAAAAATGCACCAAGCATTTTCCAACGAGCAATAGATGACGTTCTGAGAGCCCACATCGGCAAATGCTGTTTTGTTTATGTCGATGACATAATTGTTTTTTCAAAATCAGAAACCCAACACACCAAGGATGTTGATTCAATTTTGAAGTGCTTATATGAAGCAAATATGAGAGTATCGTTAGAAAAATCAAAATTCTTTAAGCAGGAGACAGAATATTTGGGATTTGTAGTTTCTGATAAGGGCATAAAAACATCTCCATCGAAGCTAGAGGCTATTCGAAACTTCCCACAACCGAGCAATTTAAAAGGCCTAAGATCCTTTTTAGGTTTAGCAGGATACTACAGGTGTTTTATTAAGGATTATGCAAAGATTGCAAAGCCCCTTACTGCGATCCTTAGAGGAGAAAATGGTCAAGTTTCAGCTGCACAATCAAAGAAAATTGAAATAATATTTACAGGCGAACAAAAACAAGCCTTTGAATCGTTGAAGGAAATTCTAATGTCAAAGGACGTAATCTTAAATTACCCCGATTTTAGTAAACCTTTTGATTTGACTACGGATGCTTCTGCTCATGCCATTGGGGCAGTTTTGTCACAAAACCGCAGACCAATTACTATGATATCCCGAACATTAACTGGTAATGAGGAAAATTTTGCTACAAATGAGCGAGAACTTTTAGCCATTAAATGGGCACTTGAAACCCTACGAAATTATTTGTATGGTGTAAAGAGTTTAAATGCATTTACGGATCATCAACCCCTTACGTATTCAGTGTCAAATAAAAATCCAAACGCGAAAATAAAAAGGTGGAGGGCTTTCATTGATGAATTCAATGCTAAACTGATTTATAAACCTGGCAAGGAGAATGTAGTAGCCGATGCTTTGACACGCCAGCAAATAAATGCTCAGGAAATCGAATCGTTTAGTACAGACGCTATACACAGTGAAGAATCTCTTATATATGTCCTCGAATCAAACTCCAGGCCAGTAAATTGTTTTCGTAACCAAATTCTTATTGATCAGGGTACAAGTTCCGGTAGGCGTTGTTTTGTAATATTCGGGAAAAAAATGAGACACATGGTGACCTATAGCAATGACGAAGATTTGAAAAAATCAGTTCATGATTCAGTAAATCCATCGGTGGTCAATGCCATATTTTGTGATCTTTCCACTCTAGCCCAAATACAGCATTGGTTAAGAGAAGTTTTTCCGTCTGTTAAATTTTGGCATACTCGATCGTTCGTTTCGGATATTCCAGACATAAATGATCAGAAAGAAATAATCGCGGCAGAGCATAATAGGGCACATCGAAGTGCACAGGAAGTTGTGAAGCACGTACTTGAAGAATATTTTTTTCCAAAAATGGAAAAAAAAGCCAAGGAGATAGTGTCAAACTGCAGAATTTGCGCTCAGTCAAAATATGACCGTCATCCGAAAAAACACGTTATTGCTAAAACGCCGATTCCAACTTATTCTGGTGAAATACTCCATATAGATATTTATTCAACCGATTCAAATCATTTCCTAACATGTGTTGATAAATTTTCAAAGTTTGCAGTAGTGCAGGTATTAAGGTCTCGAGGAATTTCTGACGTAAAACCCCAAATCTTGCAATTACTTAATATATTCTCTGATACAAAAACAGTATTCTGCGATAATGAGAGGTCATTTAACTCGTATAGTGTGAAAAATTCACTACAAAATTTGAATATCGAGATGGCCAATGCCCCGCCGATGCATAGTACCTCAAATGGCCAGGTGGAGCGTTTTCACAGCACTCTTACGGAAATTTCCAGATGTCTTAAGCTTGATCGAGGTATAGATGATACAGTCGAACTAGTGTTATTGGCTACTATTGAGTACAACAAATCTATACACTCTACAACTGGCGAACGCCCGATTCATGTTTTCCATGAACATAGAAATTGCAGCCACGTTAAGGAAAAAATTCAGAGGGCACAGGAAAAACTTATCGCAAATAATAATAGAGACAGG
Organism: Drosophila austrosaltans; assembly: GCA_035045865.1. Classification (NCBI taxonomy): domain Eukaryota; kingdom Metazoa; phylum Arthropoda; class Insecta; order Diptera; family Drosophilidae; genus Drosophila; species Drosophila austrosaltans. The sequence goes on from JAWNOQ010000003.1 coordinate 10,158,305, forward strand.
CAGGATAGAGCATTTGAAACAGGAGAACAAGTTTTGGTAAAAACAAATAGAAGGTTAGGGAATAAGTTGACCCCACTTTATTTAGAACAAACAGTAGAGCAGGATTTAGGAACAACAGTACTTATATGAGGGAGGAGGGTCCATAAGGACAATATTAGATAACTTCTACTCGACCCTTAGCTTCTGCGTTCATTTTGAAATCATATATAAAAAAAAAAAAAGAAAAAACCGATTATGTGTTCTATTCTAAGTTCATAACGAAATATACTTAAAAACGCAATGAAGCGTAATTGCATCTAGAAAATGAGTGCTTCTCTGACCTAGTTATTGTCATTTACAACAAAATATTCTTATTTTCAACGAACATTCTTAAATATTATCCAGTAAATCTTTTGTAGCTTTAATTTTTAGAATTAAGAAACGATGGAATTGCTTTAATCATCATAAACAGAAGTTGATAAGGGTGTGCTGAATCGAATCAATCGCAATGAAAAGTATAAAGTGCTGGAAGGTCTCCTATTTCGTATATCTAACTTTAATCGCAATATTAGCGATACGAGCTATTTCGCTGGAAAGGTCCGAGGACGTCCCTATCTTAAGGACGGAGGAGTTACCCTAGTAGGCCTTTCAAAAGCTGCCTGCGCCCAAGATACAACTGCAACCTGTTGCCACCCAACAAGTTTGAGAAATCCCAGGGTGTTTTCGAACTAAACGGTGTAGGCAAAGAAGTGCAACGATTACAGTTACTTTTGGGTTAGCATACCTTGGGTCTAAGCTGGCAGCTGTACTTTCGATTGCGCACTTTACTTTTGGATTTGGATATTGATACAAGCCAATGTGCTTGCACTTAAAAATTTGAATTGATGTTTCATAATTTTTGAAATAAATTAAATTAATTTAAATAAAACTTTAAAATACATTAATTGATACATTCACAAATATGTACATATATGCACATACATATAAGAAAGAATAAGACGGAATTAAGAAATCAAAAAAAGAAAATATATATGTATATATAAAGAAAAAAAATAGTATCTATATACATATATAAAAATCAATTGCTGTTTTTTAAATTAATTGTGGAAGTCCAGGGGAGGTTTAAAAGGTGAGAAAAATTCGAATAATTGCCGGGAAAATCCTCAAAACAGCATTTTTCTATTTCCCATACAAACGTTTTCTTTTATTTTAATGCTCACGCACACACATACATATGCAAAAATTCTTCACCACGCGGTGTGTGAGAGAGACAGAAATATTTGAGTTGTGTTCTTGCACAGAACGAAATTGAAAGAGCGAGATGCCATGCGTTTGCTATATATGTCGAACTAGCTTAAGTAAGTTAAGTAAGTACGGTGGCGTAGTATGTAGAGGTCGGTCGCGCAATGGCGCTCGATGTTTGGTGGTGGTTCAATTCCCGCTGAAGACGGTGCACAGTGGTTGGGTTTGTATGAAGCGAGCGGCCATTTCAAAGTACATCAGCGTCGCTGCGAATGGATCTGCTTCCCACATTGCAAAGAAGCTAGCCAATGTTGTCGATGGTGGCTCGTTGTTCCGCATTAGCCTCAGTGAAGTAAACTTTTTGTCCATTTTCCACTGTTAAATGTACAACTGTTGGATATCTCTCGTGAATATGAAATGAGAATAATCGCCACGCTGCTTCTTTAGTACTGACGTCTCTACCCACTTAGAAGTTGCTTCGTCATTCGCATTTTTAGACGCAATACTAAACACAGCCATGTCACTACCTTTTGTGACGTACTTGCACAAATATTTGACTGATTTGGCCGAATGACAACTCTCAACGTTCACATGTGTTTTGAAAATTCGTGATAGCAGCGGGCAATAAAGTATAATGATTTCAATCTCTTGATTTTGAACTTTGGCTTTGATAGTTCGACCATTATCTTTTTTAAACGCCGACGATAAACTATCGTCTTGAAGCGGATTCGTGCATGTGGCGTGGGCTTCCGATATAAGATGATGGGAGAATCATCAGGCGTCCAACATTCTGAACATTACCGTCTGAATGAATAGCATCACGCAAGTGTATGTAGTTCTCTGATCGTAGCTTTGCCTGATTGAATCGAATGAACGCTAAACGTTCGGTCTCGATTTTGATATACATGCCGACAGCGAATTGCTGAAACGAATCGTCATGCGATACGCATAGTCATTCATTGCGATTAGATTTTTCTTCCTTGATACGCCTGAAAATGCAAAATTAAATGGATTGTTAATGGATACCAATAATTTCAATAATTAGTGTATGAATATTGTACCTGTAACTGAATCGACCGTCTTCAACGTGATGTCATATCTTTCTTGCCCTTGCTAATAAATGATTGGATATTGTACCGGATCTTAAAAACGATGTGTCTCATTTACACAATGCATGATATTGCTTCTTCGCTGAACGATAATGTCTCGTGTTGTTGGACCGCCAACAATAATTGCAGCAACATCGTCAATGGTGGGTGTATGGAATCTACGCACATGTTCACCTGTTGGGGTACGATCCGCTCATATGACAAATTTGTGCGAATTCGATCCAATGCTGTTTTCAACATATTAACAACAGCTTCTTTAGCGTGAAAAAATGCTTGCAACTGTTCAAAAATTCGTCTCTCTAACTGTTCTGTTCCCTGTATATTGCACCGCACATTCACCTGATCCACCATCGACGAAATGATCTGGTGTTGTCATTATTGAATCATACAAATGATATATTTGTCCTTGGATCTGTAACGGCAAACAAACATTGGTTGAAGAAACACCGTATTCTCCTTCTTCGACTTCTGATCGTGTGATGCGGATCACACGGTTGGTTGGAATCGGGATCAGTTCCATCAAGCAATGATTTCAGTAGCTGTGGTGGTGTAAGTAATGGATCCAGTTTGACTTCTCCAATTGCGCAGCACAATCCAGCCGTTTCTCTTTTGAACTTTAACGCGTTGCAATATTGGCATACAGTCGTCATTAATCCAATATCTAAATTGTTATCATCACTGCAGTTCGCAATGGGATCATATTGGAATGCCAAGCGATTATATGATGCCAATGATCTTCGTGTGCTCACGCGTTGTCTCAATCGGTCAATTTCTCTTATTCTATTTGGTCTGTGTTCGCTTGGCATTTTGGCTTATGGAAAGACTGACAAATTTACACAGTTCAACTTACCACCTTAAGGACAAATGCCTGCTGTTGAAATTAAATAAAAATTTGCACAATACGTGAGATTGATTCCAATAGTTTCCTATTGAATAACCTTAACGTCAATTTCAAAATTTACGTCAAAAATTTAAAATTGTACATCATGCTATGTATCAGAAATGGCGCTGATGATTTTCCCGGTTTTCTTGCTTTTCTTACAATTTTTTCCTGCATTTTCTTGGCTATAAACCCCATAAAGCCCGAGGCCTTTCCAATGAATGCAAAACCGTGGAAATTGATTCATGCGTTTTGGAGTAAAAGCGTTAGGGAGGAAATCCCGACTTTTTTTATATATAAGATGACCGGAAAATTAAACGATACAACCAAACCAATACATATTGATTTTGCTTACTATTAGAAAATTAACTGACTTAATAATTATCAAGATACTGTGAAAAATACATAAATTTTATTGTTGGAAATTTAACATCGTCATCGTTTGTCTGAATGTTTGTTACTGCACTTGCAATGGCTTAGACAAAGAATAACCCTGAAAAACCCTGTACTTACTAGTCATATTAAATTAAATCGAGAGCATTGACATTCCATTATTACAAAATTTCCTTAAAAATGCCACAAATGTGAACACATGTGTATTACTCACTCTTGCCAGCTAATGTCGAACTTGGCAATTCAGTACAAAATGGTTATACGTATATCTCCGATATTTATTGTCTGATTTCGAATAACAAGAATGGGATTCCTTTAAATCTGCTCTAGTAATTCGCTTTTTTTTTTTAACAAATTTCAACAAACTGCGTAGGCACTTGATGAATGAATCAGGTGTTCATACAGACGGAAAAACTCATACCGGTGAATTTCATAAGATTTTAATTATATAAGCAAAATAATATTCTGGAGAAAACGTAGAGTTTTCAACTTAATCTAGAATCATCATTGTACTGCAATGATTTTTCTCTATTCTGGGCAAGCTGTTTCTCCATTGTAGCGACATTTTTCTGCTATTACAGCTACCTATTTGAAAAAGTTATTAACTATAAAATCAGTTATTAAACAGGAAACAAAAAAGCTTCTTTTTGTTTCACTGTAGCTATTATTCTCTAAAGAAGAGTAAGACAGTAAAAATAAACAATAAAAATCAAAGAAAGTATAAAATGTTAAGGATGCCATCGCCTCATATCAATTTGGATTTAGGAGCCAGCACGGAACTCCTGAGAAATAGAGGGAAAGATTTATGCTTACGCCGTCTTTCGAAATGTGAAGCAATCCTTTAAGAGAGTGCTGCTCAATTTTTCGTGTTAGTTCAAAGCTTCTTGATCAATTTTAAAGTTGTGGCCATTCGTCGCAGTACAAAATAGTTAAGGCAGGTGTACCACAAGGCAGCGTTCCTGGCCCAACTTTATGCACGTTCTTCACAGTGGACTTACCTTCCATATCACTGCTTCGCACAGATTCATGCAATAACACCCTGCTGGCCACGTATGCAGATGGCACTGCAATTATTGTTAAAAGTCTCTACATTGCACTTGCCACATAAGGACATTAAAACTGTTTAAACCTACTCCCTGAGTGGGTTAATAAATGAAACATCCTCATTAACAACTTTAAAAGCGTGATTGCGCATTTTCCAACCGCAAAGAAAACTGCCCAGGCCTTCAATGCTTTCAAGAAGCCACCCTAGAACTTCAGACCCACCATAAGTATTGTAGTCAGTGGACAAAATGAAAATACCAGACGTCTCGATTTTGATAACACTAAAATTGAACTCGGTTTTCTTTATTCTTTATCATGATATCGCTCTCATGAGAGCGAGGGAGTATGTTCGACTTTGCTCACATAGTCGAACTCACCAATTACTAATTTAATAACATGCTACTTACTACCTACAATTTGGCCGTCCAGATGTTAAGGAACTCCTGTTCCTCGTTGACATGCTTCGAGTTAAAATGTTACTGCTGCCGTATTTACATAACTTTCCACAACTACTCTTTTGAACATAATTATTTACACTAAAATTTTCGCTGAGACTAGAACTCTTATTTAAATTTGCATTTTCAAAAGGACTAGAAATATTATTTTCATTTGCATTTTTGCTAGGACTATAATTATTAATAACATTTGATTCAGTAACACATGAGTTGTTATAATCTTCCGGATTTTCTTTGCTAGTAATATACGGTTTTATATTTTGTATCGCCCGAATTGCTGACTAAGGAATTTGCGTTTGGCATACGACATTCTAAGATATTCGTATTGACCTAGCAGTGTAACGAAAGATGTGTACTTAATAGATTCTTCATCGATTTCAATATGATTAAAGGCGTGTTTTAGGTCAAGCTATGAAAATAATTTCTTATTTGCCATTCTTTATAACAAATCGTCTATAAGAGGAATTGGATAGTTATCTTTAAGAGTTTATTTGTTCAAACATCGTGAGTCTACAAAGATTCTAAGTTCTCCTGTTTTCTTTAGTACAAGCACAATTGGTGATTTAAACTCTGATTTTCTTAGTCTTATTTATCCTTTGACTAAGTTTTGGTTTAAAATTTCCTCTACTTTTAATTGGATTTTTATGATAAACAACGCGGTGTGCAACATAAAGGTTTCTCGTCTTCTATCGTTAATTTTATTGAATACTTAGTTTTTGGACTTTTATCGGATCTTCGTAATGTTTTCTAAAAAATTTTCCAATGTTTTAACAATATCTCTACTTGCTTCACTTCTTATTTTATCGCAAAGGCTTGAGGATCATCCTAATACAAGTGCACAAAATCGTCTACGCCTCCCACATTCTTTAAGACTAGGAATCCAGGGAATTAGGGATAGAATTTCCCCTGGTAATGTACTGCATATAATGAGCACATTTAAATTGTAACCCCTAACTATAAAGATTTCAATTATTGTGAAATAGTTAGTTTGATCAAGGTTTTAGACAAGGAAGAAGCAAGCTTGTTCACTTGTATTTAGTCTGGCATAATAAAGAAAAAAAAAAAAAAAAAACAAACAAAAGATGCACATACAACATACCTTGCTTTTCCCTGCTTTCGGACCGCATTATAATTTCCTTTCCGCCTTCACGTCGCCACTGTACTGTTGGTGCTGGCACTCCAGTCGCACTGCATACCAATGATATAGTTCCTCCCTCTGTGCTAAAGCCAGCCTCGTGGTTATGTTCAGGATGATTCAGAACATCTGGCGGTACAACAACATCCAAATAGCCAGACTGTTGAGTGAGTGAAATAAAATACGTGAAATCAAATTTGACACAGTGAGTGTATATATTGGACAAATGCAGATTTTAATATTTTATTGAGGCAATGAAATTATGTTCCCCATCACTACAAACATACACTTACCAAGCTCTTCATTGGATCTGTATTCACTTGGCACATGTAGCTACCGGAGTCGTTCAGCTGGACGTGGGATATGTGAAGTTTCCAGGTGTTATGGCCGTTATGTGTCACTGATAATCTTGGATTTAGTGAGACCATATGAGTGTGTATCCCAAGTATTGCTTTTGAATCAGACTTAATCCAAGCCACCTTAAATTACGAAGTTACATAAATGTGAAATTACATCGAGGGTGTTACCTTTTCTTATATATAGATTCCACCCTTAATCGCTTAAGATGAATATTATATATATTAGTGGTTTAGCTCGCAATTTTAGTTGTCTCTACAGGGGTGTAGATACATATTCGTAAGTATATTTTCGTAAATGCTCGGTAAAGGCAATTGAGATTCAATGGATTACTAACTGATTAAATTGCTATGCAAGGCAAGGCACTCTCACTTTTTGGGTCTAAAGACTCAAGTCCGATCTAATCAGATAAGCGACGTGTTTAAGAATAAACACCGTAATTGTTGAAGCGGTATAAAATAATACATTTGAATATTCACATTTAAAAGAATAAATAAGTAACGTACAATTCAAATTCAGCCTAGCTCACATTTTCAAAATTTCAGCATTCAGCTAGGCATCTAACGGCCAACGCAGGCTTAGATTAAAATAGATCTCACCCCAAACCATCCGTTTGGTGGAACTCATGCATGCGTTTTAGAACTAAGATTCCACCACCAAATATGTGACCCCCTAGACTCTAAGACCTGTCCCTACAAATATTTTAGTAAATAAATTCAGTTCAGATTGTGAATTCAACAAATGAAGATCGGGTGAATTATTTCTTCTCCTCGGAAGCCCTATTCAAGACGCATACAAATTAAATACCGTGGGAGTTTAATGACTTTCAGCATACACTTTTCTATTAATTTTATATTAGTTATAAATGTAAGATTAAAAGAGCAAAATGTAATATAATAATATATAAAAATGTCCAACCAGGAGCTTAAACCAAATTCACAACGATTGTCTTATTTAATCTATATCTTTAACATCAACAAATCATTATTTGCTGTTAACTCAGCATGAGTTTTATTTTCACAAGTTTATTTTATGTGATGTATTTGTCTTTCTAAAACTTGGATTGTTTTCGGAAATTATTTTTCGACACTCTGCTGTTGTTGCCAAACAACAACGACAACGCAATATTAGATTATAAATGATAATAAATCTTCGCGACTTTAAAACCTTGACAAAAATGGTTTGTTTCTTTCGGTCTAAACATTTTTTACTGTATACATTTACATCATGTTCACATAGCCTTCGTCAGTTGTCTGGCCTTAATGCTATCCTAATTTTGGTTTTTTTCCACACTGAGTGGTTTGTTTTATATAAAAGATACAATTTTTTGTGTATTTAAATTACTGGATAATTCTTGGGTTTGCAACGGAGTATGCAGAGACCGCTAATTTATTGGATATTGCAAAGAAGGTTAAAATTTACATATAAGCAATAAGATTTTAATCCACACAACGTGCAAGATATAAGAAAAAAGCATTGTTTTTATACCTTATTTTGGCTGTTGCACTATCTTATCCATATTTTATACTTAAGTGTACGTAAATGTGAGATCAGTACTTTAAGCAGTCAACATAAATAAAACTTTAAAAAAGGGTTAACGTCGCATAGTGAATTTTTCAAAATATAAGATCCATATAATAGCTAATTATTTAAGGTTTAAATTGAATGGTGGCCAAAGGTTCACGAACGCGAGTTGCTTTGATATTCGAGGCCAAAGTTGAAAAATATTTCAATGCACATTTTACCCATAAAATTCATTAAGAAAAACTTTTTTTTCATCAAAAATAACATTTTTATTTAAATTTTAATGACTTAATCACATTTTAGAATGTATCGGTTTGATTTTTTATTTAAATTGCAAAAAAACCAATAAATTTTTTTAATGATTTTTTTAGGTTAACTTTGAATATTTCCTATTCTATTCATTTTCCACAAAATAATCATCAAAATTATCTTTTATGCTTTCTTCAATGTCCTTTTGTGATCGTACGAGGCTGCCAGCATGTTGAAAAGGTCTTTGTTGTACTAACACTCTCTCCAGTTGGTAAGCACTGATACTCTATTAAATCCATAAAAAAAAAATCCTATGTATTGTGGGGATATGTGAAAAGTTGAGTTGTTTTCGATGCATGTTCGGCAAATTTTGCACCATTTATCCTGCTCATTTCATGATTAACACCTGTTATCAATTTTCTTGCATAATTTGATTTTCGTCAAATCGCTCCATACTAGCGTTTTCGGGTGCAACGCCCATCTCTCTAAGCAGTTACAGTACAAAATCTATTTATAAAATGTCAGAAAAAATGTCAGAAACAAACTGAGCCTTATAATAACATATTTTGCTTAATTAGGTAACAACAAAATTGATTTCTGTTTGAAACTAGTAATCGCGGATATCCGAAAAATAAACAAACAATGCACTATGGGAAAAATCCCATTTTTTTGGCATTAATTCCAAATAATATGCTAGAGACATAAATTTTTTTTGGATGTTCGTCAGACTTTAATTTAATTTCGTTTTTTTTTTGGTTTTTTCAATTTGACCCTGATTTGACTCCTATAATTTTTTTCCTTTACCAAGTGTGTAAGCAAAATCTAATCAATAAATAAATTTAAATATGAAGAGTTGCACTTGATATTTTTTGCCGTTATATTATGTTTCTTATATTAATATTACAACAAAAATATTTTAGTAACATGTTTTTTATTTATAACTAAAATTAGTCACATTCTTCTTCAATATCTAATGCAATGTCCTCATCTTCTGTCCATTCGTCACTTGAATCACCTTCATGATTTTTCAATATATGATCGGGAGATTCAAATAGCGCAACAACTTCATATGGAATATTCATCTTTTTTATTTCATTTTTGGCGTTCATTTAGGCAGAGGCTTGATAATAGAGGATCCGACGAGTCTAATGCTCTGTTAAAAACATCGGTTATGTTATCCAATCTACTGCATTTTCTTGCATGAGATCTTCTGTCATTCTTGTATATTTTATTTCTGGCCTCAGATGCGTTCTCTCCAAGCACTCCGACAGGAACTATGCATTTATTCATTATTTGGTATCCGTGTACCAATACTTTGTGTACTGTCGGTCACATTGGGTACCAATCATACAATTTCATGTAAAGCTTGAAAGTGTGGGCGCAGAAGTCTTTGAATTTTTCGACATCAATTTTAAATTCGGATGATATTTGCAATTAATATTAAATAAAAATTCTTTATAATTTCATAATAAATTTTTAAAATATCTGAAAACAGTTTGATATTAGAAAAAGCTCTCCTAGCAGTATCGTCATCATTGCTACTACCACTGCCGTTCTGTTTTGGCTTTCTTACATTAAGACGTAATTCTGACCACAAGTTTTCTTGAATGTGCTGCTTGCTTAACTGTACAAGCTCTTTGTCCATACCTTTGACATGCCACTTTTTTATATGAATTCTATAGGATACATTTAAAACAAATTCAAAAAATCTAATCCACGCATGAAGTGGGCTAATTCCATATTGTAAATTCTCGCTTTTAACATTAAAGATTGACGAATTAAGATTTTTTGTATGCAATAATTAAGTCGGCTTGACTCCACACAAAGAACAGGACTGGCATGAGTTGGTGCCAGTCAAAATGTTTAAGACTTTCCCATTAATAAGCGTGCAATGCATATCGTATTTGGTATGGACTATTTTGTTTTTGTAAATATACAAATGATCTTCAAGATTTGTAATCTGATTGACCAAATTGGATTTTTCATTAAGAATAAGGTTCGAGCTTTCCTTGGCAAATTCCAGTTTTAGCGGCCGACAGAATCTAACAGACTGGGGTGTCCTATTAATCCATGTTACTCGTTCCAATTCATCAATGAGTTTCAACGGAATCATTGTTGTTACAAACAAAGAATGGTCCAGAGAAGTTGGTTCATCAAATTGAAATTTTTGTTTGTAGCAGCTTTGGCCTGGTAAACCATCAAATCCATAGCTAACTATTAATTTACAATACTCTGTGTCCGATAAAGTCTCGAAAACCTCCTCTTGCATAGTAAAAATACGGTCCGTAGTATGATCCAGTAAGTGTTGTAAAGAAACTTCCGCTTTTGTTCGCAAATACGGATTCCGGATGGTCTGCATTTTAGCTTGGCTTTCGCAACTTCTACATACGGAGGATAAATATCAGATCCATGTTTTTTATTCAACGATTTGATGTTCATGTATTGCTGTTTCGTCAACCCATTTTCTATGAGGAACCCCAACGCGCTTTCTGGGCTTATTGGGTTCAGCGGATTTGCTTTAAGTTTTTTTCTAACATCGCTAATGTTAAGTCCTTTATCACCCGTAGTTGTGTTTAATAAGAAAGCAACATCTTTTTCATTCGATTTCCTTGCATTTCGAAAAACATTTTTTTATCTAGTGAATAAATTCCTCGACTTCTTTTTGGATAATTTTTTCAAGATCTTCGTTCACATTGTTGTTAAAAGATTCGGCAATAAACGATATTACAGCGTCTTCTTGGCGGTTGTTGCAGCTCCAAAATTCCAGCAGCACTGAGCGTCTAAACTTAAGCGCAACTACAACATGTCAATTTTCGGGAAAAAGGGCAAAAGTTAATAATTGGACCTTATAGTATAAGGTTTAGTTGAAGTAAAACTGCTGAGGCCTAGCGAGGACTGTTAAAGTAATACTCCACAGAACACAAACATATTTGTTAGGGTTAAGCTAAAAATACACATGAACAACACATTGCACAGTTACACAATAACACAGAAGTATACAAAATTTTGCATTATGCATACCTTTATTAACTTTTTTCATATTAACTTTTAATTAATCCGGTTAACAAACAAATTTAATACAGCTGAAAAGCTGCGATCTATTTGGCGCGCTTTTTCACTTTTCAATGCAACTCTGAATCAGCTGACTTTGTAAAATTATCAAATAATAGGGATAGTCCCCGAAAATTAAAAACAAATATTTTGATTCTATCTAATGAATTTAGAATTGGGAAAAAAAATATTTGTTTGTCGATTTGAGACAACAAAAAAATTTGATTAATGCCAAAATATCGCACTTTTTTCCCATAGTGCAACTTAATCTCTGTTGGTTTTACTCAACGAAAGTTTAAAAAATTCCATAATTTAGTGTACTATTAAAATGTCTCCGTTTTACTAAGTATTTCAAAAAATAACTAAAAACTAATCAACCTTTGAAATAAAGTAAAAATATTCAAACAAACTTATTTGGTTCTATTTTTCCAATGGTAGCTTCAGCATACAGTAGACCGATTTTGCTGAAACTCAACAGAAATATTTTTATAAAGTGCCAACAACAGGAGCAGTGCCAACAACAAAAAGTGGCGCCAACAACAAGAGTGCAAAAGTACATTTCCAACGACTTGGCCACCCTTTTTATCATTTTATCCGGAGTAACTGAGTGTGGTTTTAGGGATAGTGATATTTTCCCCCAAAATCGAAACTAAATAAATTTATAATGCATCTCTGGATCTATTTGACATAAATATTCGTTGGATGAGTGGTAGGGCCCTTTGTATGGACTACTTTAATGTGGATCGCGGAAGGTCCTGCGAGATAGATATTTGTACCAGGGCTGAGAAAAACTTCTTTTCAGTTTCTTTGCTCGGTAAGGGCAAATGAAAATTGTTTTTAACTTTTGTGTCAGCATTTAGATTAGTGTTAAACTAAAGTGACAGGGCTCTCAGTCGCCACAGAGACGCCCAATCACAATTTATATTGTTATTTGTAACTACAAATAATAATACTTAGTAAATATCTAAATTTACTAGCAATACCAACGTGTAAAGAGACCAACTTGGGCCCATCTTCACTAGAATCTCGCCAGCAACAGCTACAAGAACAACTTCTCCAGCAACAAAACGAGCGTCGCCTATCTATTCAACGCAGCAATGCATACTTCTCAGTAGTGCAACGTCTGCAATACCTTCGATCACCGTCCAGCAGACTACCTCAAAAAAATCTGCCCATCCAGTGACGGTGAATCCAAAGTCACCTGTTCAGACTGGTATGGACAGATATATTAATATAAACAAGCGAAAGCTTAGCCCTCATACTAAAAGAGGCAACACTCCTAAAATGTCCAAAAGCAACATTGCTGAACGTAAAGCTCTGGAGGGCAACAGATTCCAAATTCTGGCAAATCAGCCGGAATCTCAAGAAGGAGTTTCCCCTCAGTAGCCAAGCCACCACCATTTTACATCCGTGGTGCAAACTGCACTTCATTGGTGCCTAAGTTGGTGGCCCTAGTAGGTAAGGACAACTTTTATGTGACCCCACTTAACAGGGGGAACATAAAAGAAACTAAAGTCCAAACAAGCAACGAACAGTTCTATCGTAATATAGAAAAGTACTTTAGAACAGAGAATGTAAACTTCTACACATTCCAATTAAAGAGCGCCAAAGGTCTTCAAGCCGTGATTAAAGGCATTGAACCCTCGGTTCCGCCTCAGGAAATTATAGAGGAATTGGAAGAGAAGGGTTTTGAGGTGAAGTCCGTCTCAAATATATTAAACAGAAACAAAATCCCACAACCTCTGTTTAAAGTGGAGCTACAGCCTGATGCACGAGCATTAAAATCCAATGCAGTGCATCCTATCTACAACCTGCAACTACTGCTACATCGCAGAATCACTGTCGAGGAGCCTTACAAGAGGAATCATCCTATACAATGTACTAAGTGCCAGGAGTTTGGCCACACAAAGTCGTTCTGCAGTCTACGCCCAGTTTGTGTTGGCTGTGGACAAATTCAACAAGAGTGTGTCTGTTCCGACAATAAAACAAACGACAATACAAGAAAGTGCAGCAACTGCGGGGGAAATCACACCGCAAATTACAGAGGATGTCCTGTCTATAAGGAACTGAAGGCCCGTCTTAACTCAAAGAAATCTACGGCTCGTATACAGGGCTCGACACTTATTCCCTCGCAAACCACTCCGCGAATATTCTTATCAAATGCTGTAAGGTCATCAGCTGCTCCAACGACAACTACTCCTGGAGTAACATTTGCAAGCGTGCTGCACAACGGAAGTTCACAGCCCTCTACATCTGTAAATCCCGCTACAATCTAAAACAATGCGACCCCAAGTCCACCCGTACTCGGCCAGCAACCCAACGGGATCGAAACGTTGTTGATCTCGCTAAATCAAAACATGACAACTTTCATGACGTTCATGCAAAATTGCATGCAGGAACCTATGCGGAACCAAAACTTGCTCATTCAAAAGCTATTGGACGACAATAAATAATGTCAGCACTACATATATGACTATGGAATGCGAACGGCATTTCCAAGCACAAACAAGAATAGTCACTGTTTCTGGACTCAAATGATATTGATATCATGCTGTTATCGGAAACTCACCTTACCAACAAAAACAACTTTCAAATACCTAAATATGCATTCTACGCAACAAATCACCCAGATGGCAAGGCTCACGGAGGAACTGTCATCCTAATCAAAAACCGGATTAAACACTGTCTCCACAATGGATTTGCCAAACAATACCTACAAGCAACTTCAATAAGTGTCCAAACCACTTTCGGCAGTACAACCGTGGCTGCACTGTAATGTCCACCATGATTCTCAATCTCTGAAAAAGAGTTTACTAACTTCTTCAACACACTCGGAGTACGATTTATTGCTGCAGGAGACTACAACGCCAAGCACCCTCATTGGGGATCCCGCCTGGTAAATCCAAAAGGCAAACAGCTATATAACACAATCATCAACACAGCAAACAAATTGGGCTGCGCCTCACCGAAAAAGCCCACGTACTGGCCAACAGATCCACGTAAGCTCCCAGATCTAATAGACTTCGCAGTCACCAGGGGAATTACGCACAACTTAATAAGGGCAGAGTCACTAGCAGAATTGTTATCGGACCACTCGCCAATAATTTTCACTGTATTAACATATCCTCAAGTAACAGAGCACCCACTCGGACCAACAATTTATAAAACAAACTGGCTCAGATTTAGGAAATATATAAGCACCCACATCGAGCTAAATCCCAAACTGGACGACGAAGAAGACATCGAGTTTTGCACCTCTGCATTAGAGTCGATGTTCATTGAAGCAGCTGATATCTCCACCCCAAACATTGGCCACACCCAGGAAAAACACAAGTCTAACAACCGACTAATTGAACTTCTTGTAACAGAGAAAAGACGACTCAAGCGAGAATGGCAAATGTCTCGATCACCGGCAGCAAAATATCGCCTAAAGGCAGCTTCCCGAACCTTAGCAAAAGCGCTTAGACAAGAAGAAGCAATAGCACAGCGGCAATACATCGAGAAGCTTTCCCCCACCTGCACCAAATATCCGCTGTGGAAAACTCACCCAACCATAACTGCCCCAACCGAGATAATTTCACCTATACGATGCCCAACTGGCAAGTGGGCCCGTTCAGACGAAGAAAGAGCACTCACCTTTGCAGCTCATCTAAAAACGGTTTTTTTTGCCAAATCCGCAAACAAACTCATTCCAGCTTCCCCCTCTAAGCACCCCAGTGGAAACCGAGCCACCGAAATTCCAAGCGGAGCAAATTTCTGCAATTATTAAAAACTATCTAAACCCAAGAAAGTCGCCCGGCCATGACAAAATAACCCCGAAAATGATCCGAGAACTCCCGATCTGTGCTGTGCGATACATCTGCAAATTTTCAACGCGATAGTAAAAACTGGTCACTTTTCAATAAGTTGGAAAAAATCAGTAATCATAATGATCCCAAAACCCGAAAAAGACAAAGCACAGCCATCATCGTACAGACCCATCAGTTTATTGCCAAGTCTTTCAAAACTATTTGAAAAGGTCCTACAACTCCGTATAAATACAATCCTGGTAAACCAAAATATAATCCCACATCATCAGTTTGGCTTTCGTCAAAAGCATGGCACAATTGAGCAAGATCAGAGATTCGTACAGCATTCGAGCAAAAAGAATATTGTACAGCAATTTTTCTCGACGTAACCCGAGCCTTTGACCGAGTTTGGCTTGACGGCCTAATATACAAAATAAAAGCGTCGCTTCCACAACATACACACAGGCTAATGGAATCTTATCTATCCAACAGAAAATTCGCTGTACGATGTAATAGCTTCACCTCTGATGACTTCGAATCAAAAGCAGGTGTACCTCAAGGCAGCGTGTTGGGTCCAACACTATATATTTTGTACACAGCGGATATACCAACAAATCGTACACTCACCACATCTACTTTCGCCGATGACACGGCTATCCTTAGCCGCTCCAAATGTCCGATCAAAGCTGCTGAGCAACTGGCAAACCACTTAAAGGAAATTGAAAATTGGCTAGCAGATTGGCACATCCGTGTAAATGAACAGAAATATAAGCACGTTACGTTTACCCTCAATAGAAGAAACTGCCCATCATTGACTCTCAACAACGTGCCAGTGCCTCAATCCGACGATGTTGTATATCTTGGAGTTCACCTCGACAGAAGATTAACTTGGCGTAAGCATATCGAAGCCAAGAAAAAGCAACTAAAGCTTAAAGCAATCGGACTACATTGGCTTATCAACGCCCGATCTCCCCTATGCTTGGAATTCAAAGTTCTCCTCTACAACTCTGTGTTAAAACCCATCTGGACGTACGGCTCTGCACTGTGGGTAAACGCAAGCAAGAGCAACATCGAAACCATACAAAGGGCTCAATACAAGGTTCTCAGAACAATCACGGGAGCACCATGGTATATCAGAAACGAAAACTTACAGAAAGACCTACATATTCCTAGTGTACTAATCGAAATAAAGGTACAACAGCTAAAGTACACCGCTAAGCTGCAGGCCCATCCGAATACCCTCGCCAAATCATTAACCCGAGCATGCGATAGAACTCGTCTCCAACGAAACGACCTTCCAACCCTCTAGCAAATAATCAGGGCCATAGATTAATGAAGCATCCTTCTGATGCTAGGTTACGTATTAGATTAAGATAAAACTAGGAAATTGTTGTTAGTCTTATACACTACTAGGAGACCCGGCCACGCGTTGCTGTGGCATTTACTTTTTTGATTCAAATGCGTAACAATTTAAAACGATAACAATATTGCATTGTAAATACTGTTAGTTTCAGTTTAATTCAGAACCAATCGGTGGACTATATTTTTGATTAATCCGTCTTTAGCTAAAACAAATAAATTCGACGGTTTACCGACACGTGAACACGCAACATATAGTTGCCCATGTGAAAAACATGGATTTTCCAAGTCTAAGCCACAAATGGACAGCGTTTGGCCTTGAGACTTATTTATAGTCATGGCAAAAGCTAATCGAATTGGAAACTGAAGCCTTCTGAAGGGTATCGTAGATTCTGACGGTATCATTGGAATACGTGGCAACAGTACTACATCTCCTTTGAACTTTCCAGTTAAAATGGTTGCTTCAAGAATATTTCCAGTCATTTTTTTGATAACCAAACGCGTACCATTGCATAATCGCGGTGGTACGCAGGAGGATGATAGGTGTACCAATTTTTAAACGGAAATTATGTGGTGGCATTCCAGGTATATCCAGTGAATTTAAAAATTCTGTTGGAAAATTAACACTTTCATCTTCATTAACTACAGTATCGATTGATTTAAAAGATATCAGATCGCCTGGTAATAACTGTTGTATCTGAAAGTTAATTTCGTCAACATCAACATTTTTCGCAGTCAAAATAGCCCGGTCACTGATCCAGTTATGATTTAAGTAATTAATCTGTACATCCGGGAAAATACTCTGAATCAATTCATTTTTTTCGGAAATAACAGTGCAGAAATTGTCTGGCAGTTTAATGCATTGTGTATTTGATTGTAGTTCTACGTTACCATTTCCAATATCTAATAATTGTTTGGAAAATTGTTGCGCTGATGGATCATTTTGCACCTGTACGCGCATGTTTATGGTCAATTGGAGTGTTTCAACACTTCGCCATAAAAATGATTTTTTTTTTTTTTTTTTTTTTTACGCGCGAATCCCAACGGGAGCACTAATTGCCCACACCTCCCGCCCAACCGACCGAGGGGCGCAAGCCGCATAACGCACGGCTCGAGTCGCGGGGACAATTCACAAAACACAGACAAAAAACGACACTATAGCTAGTTACGTGCTAGATAGGAAAGGATAGAAGTTTTTAGTAAAGGAATCGAGAGCTCTGAACTGATTACATGATAAAGACGATTATAATCGGAACAAAGAACTCGAAAAGGTTCATACATAAGGTAGTTAGTAGTACATCGTGGAAGTGTTAGAGGAATATAGTTTCTAGTAGGTCTACAAGGAACTGTTAGTTTTACTCGGTTCAATAGCTCGGGAGAGTCTATATCCCCGTTAAGGAGCTTGTGCATAAATATGACGCCAAGCATTAATCTACGATTAGAAAGGGAAGGAAGGTCAAGTAAAAGAAGTCTACTAGAGTACGAAGGCAAATTGATATTACGATCCCAGTTCAGACCACGAAGAGCAAAGAGAAGAAACTGTTTTTGAACTGATTCTATTCTTGCTTTATGTGAAACGTATTGGGGTGACCATATGCAGGTTGCATATTCTAAAATTGGACGAACCAATGAGGTGTAAAGAACCTTGGTTTTATATGGATCGTCAAATTCCTTTGACCATCTTTTAACAAATCCAAGAACACCCATGGCTTTTCCGACAGTAGTGCTTATATGGGACTTAAAAGTCAATTTATGGTCCATAAGTACTCCCAAGTCAATCATCTCATTAAGTCTGGTTAATGGAACGTTATTAAGAAAGTAGGTAATTAACTGAGGAGTGTTTCTGAAAAAAGTCATGACCTTGCATTTAGATGTGTTTAGGTTTAATAAATTGTGTCGACACCAAGATTGAAAGTTTTGGAGGTCAGACTGCAACCGTGAAGGTGATATAATATCTCTGTAGCTGAGACAAAGCTTTACATCATCTGCATACATGAGGACACGAGAATGTATTATAACGGATGGAAGATCGTTAATAAAAAGGGTGAATAGCAGTGGTCCCAGATGACTACCCTGAGGCACCCCTGAAGTTACTTGGATGGTCCTTGAACTTGAAGACTTGAATAGAACTTTCTGTGTTCTGTCTGTCAGGTATTCACGAATCCAACAAATTAAAGGGCTTGGGAAGCCAATTTTGTTTAATTTTAAAAGAAGAAGTGTATGATTAACAGAATCAAAAGCCTTGCTGAAATCAGTATAAATGACATCAGTCTGTCTTGCATTCCTAAATCCTTCGATCGTTAAAGATGTAAATTCTAATAGGTTAGTGGTAGTAGATCTACGTTTCACAAACCCATGTTGAGATGGTGAAATAATAGATCTACAAAAATGTTGCAATTGAGAAGTGATTAACTTTTCAAATGCTTTAGGAATAGCGGACAATTTAGAAATACCCCTATAATTGGATGCTTCGGTCTTTTTACCATTTTTATGAAGAGGAATTATATAAGATTCCTTCCATATAGACGGAAAATGACAAGATTTAACGGACAACGAAAAAAGTTTTTGAAGTGGCTTACATAGAGCCTCAGCACAAAATCTGAGTACACAACCAGGTATTCCATCAGGACCAGGTGTGTACACAGGTTTTACTAAATTAAGCACGCTAATAAGCGAACTTTCATCGATCGAAGGACTACAAATACAATTAGACCTATTTATCTGATAAGGATACAAAAGATTCGCTCGGTATTCCGTTGAGGAATATGTTGTTGTGAAGAAATCAGCAAACAAATCGGCAATCGCTTGATCAGAGTCCGCTATATTATTTCCAAACGATAAGATTGATGGGTGGACATCTATCTTACGTTTAGAATTCACAAAACTATAAAACTGTTAAGGATCACGGGAAAACTCAAGCTTACAACGCTTGAGGTAATTATTATAGCAGTGCTTGTTAAGCAACATAAAATTGGAGCGAGCAACTGCGTTAAGAGCAAAGTCTGAAGAACGTCCCGATTTCTTGTATTTTTTATAATATCTGGATTTGACATTTTTCAAGTTGGATAGCTCACGAGAAAACCAGGGAGGTCGGTGAGACAACACTGGAGCCCTCAGTGGGACACAAACCCTAAAAAGCGAACCGAGAGTATCATAAAACAACGAGATAGCAAGATCCATGTCTGAGCAACTATATAAGGATGACCAGTCAGTTCTCAGAATGAGCTCATTCAGTTTAACAAAGTTAGTCTTGCGAAAATTACGAGATTTAATCACAGGACTGACACCAGCAATCGGTGCACGAAACGACAGATCTACAGATAAATCCAGAGTAGGATGAAAATTGTCTTCGGGCAAGACTAGAGGGTCGGTTCTAGTTACTGCACAGTTGGTGGAATCCAACACAAATATCAGATCTAAGGATCTGCCTATGTTATTTCGCACAGGGTTTATTTGAGCTAATGATAACTCAAAAAGGCCATCAACGAAGCAGTGAGATTTAGAAGGAAGCAACAAAGCAGATTCATCAGATTGAGACCATACTATTTCTGGTAAATTAAAGTCACCAAAGACGATTAAGATATCTCTATTAGAAAGCAATGAAGAAATATATCGAATAGAATCTAAATGTTTTGCGTACACCGCCATGTCGGATTCTGGCGGAACGTAAGAACAAGTAATGTAGACAGAGAAAGACTTGAATCTGACCTTAACGCTAACAAACTCAATCTCCAGAATGTCCGGTGAATGAATTTGGTCAGAAGTTAAGACCGAGTCAACAGCAATCAGAACTCCTCCGCCTACACGAGAAGTCCGATCACATCTAAAAATTGAAAATTTTGCGGAAAGAACAGATGCATCGTTAATATCGGGTTTTAACCATGTCTCAGTAAACACTAAAATTTTAAATTCAAATGGTAGACTATCTAGATAGAGTCTAGGAAGCTTAGATTTAAGTCCTCTCACATTCTGATAGGCCAGATGAAGGGACGAGATTAGTTTTTTGGAACACCAGCCGATGCTGATATTCCGGAAGATGAAGAATTAGATGGGATAGAAAGCCTAACCGGATCTCGAGTTTTCTTCTTGGTCGTGTATTCTTTTACTAAAATGTGATCCGGCCAAAAACTGCTATGACATATACAGTCGAACAGTTCAACTGGAACACTTATTTTAAAAGAGGATTTCTCCCTCGAATATTTAAATTTAAATTTTTCCACCGCTATTTTAGCATTATAGTGATGAGCTTGAATTTTTGTCTTAATAAAAGCTAAGACATCATCCGACGAATGTTCGGGATCAAGCCTTGAAACAAATATATGTTTCTTAGGTGGAACTCCAGTTAAAGGTTTATAGGAACCAGGCCGCAAATCAACCGCAGCGTCAGCGACCACGATTGAATCCGCTTGCGTGTCCGGTATTGCACCTCCAACTGGACTACTATCGGCAATATCAACAGTTATTGATAATTGCCCGGACTTTTCGGATACTACAGCTTTGTTCGTCTGCAAAGAGAGACCATTTCCTGGAGAAACGGAGATAGCCTCTTCCTTGCGACCACCTTGAGAAATGGGGGTGGTAAACGAAATAAGCTGCGGAGGATTTGTCACAGTGAGCAGTGATGGAGTTTGTGGAGCTACGGCCGAGACGGGATTGGGTACAGGCAAATGCAAAGACAGATTGCGCATACTGGTTTTCTTAAGCTTTGGAGACTCATTTAACAGCTTATAGCTGTTAAATTCACTCTCCACAGCATTGAACTCATCGTGGAGTTTATGAAAACCAGATGACAATTTCTTCAACCGATCGCTAGTCTGCCTCATAAACATCCTCATTTCGATCTCAACCTCTCGGCATGAGTCACAACCCCATTTGAGTCCCCCGTTTGCTCCAAACAATCCTTTACCCTGGCTGTGTAGACAGCACATTTAACGTGCATGACGTTGTCACACAGCCAACAGGAAAGAAATACGTTATGGGGTGAAGGGGGGTTCAAACACTTTTTGCTTGAGCAGACAGACATTTTTTAATTCAATTAATACTCAAAAATTTTATAAAAAAAATTAAATATCAAAAAGGCCAAAGAAAAAACTCACTCAGATTTATTAAGCAAATTCGACACTGGGGTCAAACTCACAGAGAAAATTAGTGCAAGAACTAAGAGAACTAAGCACTACACAAATACACGTATCACTTGTACGCGAGACAGAGATAGATGCGAGCGCGAATAAAAGAAATTAGAAAAAAAGAGAGCGGGAGAACCAACAGCACTGCACATGCAACAACAATGCGTTGGCGAGAGCGCGAGAGCGGTTTTAAAGCGGTAAAAAGTACAAACGCAAGAGCAAAGAATAACAAAAACAACAACACTGCTGTAAAAAGTTTTGTTTTTTTTTTCAAATATTAAGTTCAATGCTTTGATTTTGCTTTTGTAAAGTTAATTAAACAAAAAGCGCAATGACAAAAATTTAAATGACAGAATAATGTCAATAGTTATTGCTAAATAATTAGCTGAATTTTTAGGCAGGCGCGGTGAGTTTAAAACCGAAATAAAAGAAATTATGCAGGAGCACAGAAAAACACGTCTATCCACGATGAAGAAAGAAACGATTATGATTATTGTTTTAAGCATGCAATAATCTCATCGGCGAAAGCAGAGCGAGGTATAACCGGTAAGGTCTGTCGGAAGTCACCAGACAAAAGTAAGATAGCACCACCGAAAAGCTTATCATTGCCTTTTAAATCTTTCATGGTTCTGTGGAATGCCTCGAGTGAATATTTGTGGGCCATTGTACACTCATCCCAAATTATGATGGAACTGTTCCGCAACACTGCAGCTCTTCCACTATTTTTCTTTATGTTACACATTGCGGTTGGTTTATTATGAACGTCCAATGGCAGGTTGAATGTTAAATGTGCCGTTCTCCCGCCATCTAGTAAAGTAGCTGCAATGCCTGACGATGCGACTGCCAATGCGATTTTCTGTTGCGATCGTATTTTGGCAAGTATCAATGATATCAAAAATGTCTTACCGGTTCCACCTGGTGCGTCCAAGAAAAAAAATCCACCTTGTTCAGCAGCAACAGCCAGCATAATCCGATCGTAAATAATTTTTTGTTCTGCTGTCATTCCGAAATTTTAATGCCTGACAATACGTACATACATTATCCATTGCGCCGATAGCAATTTTTGAATGCGTCGAGTAGTTGATATCTGGTGCATATTTGAAAGCAAGACGAATAAATGATGTACGTATTAATAAGCGGTTGTTCCGCTGCCTCTGTCGTTCTTGTACTCGTGCTGTAGCTATATTTTGTGCTCGTGCTGCTCTTGATCTCATAATATTCTGTCCTCTGTTTGAGATTCTTGTGCTCGAGCCTCTGCTGTCCTGATGCGTTGCGCTGCATTTCTTGTAACAATTTGTTCTCTCGACTGATGAGCTTTTTCAATATGTTTGCGTCGTGCATTTCTGCTCCGCTTATTGCTCAGGTTAGATTTCTTCGGTGGCATTCGAATGAAAACACAAACGCTTATAATTTACACAAATTAATGTCTAAAACAATTTTCAATTTTGACATATATATCAACGGTAATCTGATGAAACATTCTGTTGAAATTTAAAATCTGCATTTACCGTCATTTAGACAATTTTTCAGTATTAAAAAACTATCCTATGTTCTAAGTTACACCATATTACGGGTACATGTGAAATTTGATTGAAATCGGTTCAGTAGTTTAGGAGTCCATTGCGGTCAAACATTGTGACACGTAATTTATATATATATAGAGATATAACAGATCCAACAAATAAATAAACGCAAAAAAAAAAAAAGTTTCTTTGCTCGGTAAGGGCAAATGAAAATTGTTTTTAACTTTTGGGTCTTTAGACTTTCGAAACATATCAATTAAATGCAGTGGCAGTGTTAATATTGCTCAAGAATGTAAAATATATTTTTTACGCTTTATTTATTTGTAGGATTTCTTATATATATGTATTAGTATATAGACTAAAAATAATTTTCAAGTTTTATCTTAATTTAACACGTAACATATCATCTGAGCCTGTAGTTAAGCGGTGTGCTTTAGCTGTTATACCTATATTTCAGTTATTACACTAGGAATATATAGGTCTTACTATAGATTTTGGTTTCGAATGTACCAAAATACTTCCGTGATACTTCTGAGAACCTTAGGCTTAGTTTCAATATTGCTCTTGTTTGCGTTCTCTACAGTATAGAGCCGTAGAGTTGTTTAGAAGAACTGTGAAATCCAGTTCAGATACTTTTTCTTGGCTTTTATATGCTTATGCCAAGTTACTCTTCAGTCAAGGTGGACCCCAAGATATACAACATCGTCGGATTAAGGCACTGACATGTTGTTCAGTCAATGAAGGGCTTGCATTTTTGTTCGTTTATACGGATGCGCCAATTCACTCACTTTTTATGTAACTTTTCAAGTTACTTTAAGTGGATTGCCCATCAGCTTTGGACAGATATTTGGAAAAACTCAGGATAGCCGTGTTACTATGACTATGTGCTGGTGTACCAAGACTGTTTTTATACGGAGTTGTCGAACCTTTTCATGGGTTTGGTTGGGGTAAACTTCTCGATATATTACCTGTGTCCTTACATGTTCTTGCCTAACACATTTGCCATTCTCGCCGGAGCTGTCTTTTATCTGTTACAAGTAGTTTAATTAGTCGGTTGTGTGACTTGTATTTTTCCTGGGTGTAGCCGATAAATGGAGTGACTTGTGGATATGATAACTAAGTGAAAACTACTGTCGAGTGGTCAGATGACAATTTTGCTAGTTTCTCCGCGTTATTAAATAGTTGCTAATTCTCTTAGTTACTGTGATCTCTTAAATCTGGGAACATAAGGGGCTCTGACAGGCAGTTTGTGGATTTACCCAGTAGGGCATAACCCATTTTATTTGCTGGGTTGAGGATTGCATTATATAGCTGTTTGCCTTTGGAGTTCACCATTAAGGGTGCTTGGCGTTGTAGTCCTTTAAAGCAAAAAATCGACCTTTGTTTCCGATATCATTATATATATCTTAAATCTGAGCCAGTTTGTTTTACAATTTATTAACCCGAATGTGTTAATGCAGTAAAAATTACTGGACAGTGGTCTAATGATAATTCTGCTAGTGACTCTGTCGTTATCAAGTTGTGACTGCGAATAGGTATGGATTAACTTATTTCGTAACCCCATTTTGAAAATTTTTTCATGTTAAGAGTCATTTTAGTTTGTTGTTTCCGTAACTTAATATGTATCAAAAAAAATGTATGTAAATGTAAAGAATTTTTTGCACTAACAATCATTTCAGTTTTTTTTTCTGTAAGATCAGTCAACGTAAATATTTTTCCACGATAATATATTTTTATGTCGATATTTATCTCATGGCATTAAGTAATACAATAATTATCTAATTTTTCTTGAATACATACCCGATATTGGCCCAAATTGTCGACCACGCATGTAAATGATATATCACGTCCTTGGGGTACTGTAAGATTAGTTAATTGCGCCAAAAACTCAGGTCCAAGATTTAGTTCGCTGTTTCCTTTATATTAATTGAATTTACAAATTTAATGCAAGTAATCATATAGGACTGTAATTTATATTTAAATACCTTTAATGCGCGGTACTGAGTAACCTTCATTTAGATGCAGCCATTGGCTAAGAAATACAAATGTGATGCAAGCTAATATTTTTATGCAACCTTTGAATTTAATCATGTTGACAGTCTTGAGAGATATCTTTTCGTCTGATGGTCTTTCAAACTTCAGGTACAATACGAACCATTTATATTACGTAAAAAGCGTGTATAAAAATTCTCCTTATTTGAGGTGATCCCTTGCTAACTATCTAATTATGTTTAATCTTTTGTAAACTTTATTGCCATAATTTACTATTGTCATCTGTGCATATGGGTGAAAACTTGAATTATTTTTCTGAAAAGATAAAGAAAAGTAAATGAAATTAGAGTCAAACAGTTCTATTTTGTATATACAGTCAAATTAATAAATGGTATTTCACCGAATGATACTGTTTTCAGAAATACTACCTAAAATATAAATTCTACATACCCTAAAGACTCTAGATGAAATTGCTTTAACTATAATGAATAAAATCCATAATAAAATATCAAAGAAGCTAACTTCGGCTCTGCCAAAGTTTGTATACCCTTGCAGCAAAATAATTGGTATAAATGTTTAACAAAATCAAAAAAAAAAAATTGATTAGGGAACTCAACATTTCATGTTTCAACCATGTAGCTTAAAATTTGAGGCCGTCGGACGGACAGACGGACATATCTCAATCGACTCGGCTATTGATGCTGATCAAGAATATATATACTTTATGGGGTCGTAAACGTATATTTCTATGCGTTACAAACATCTGACCAATTTTATAATACCCTCTGCAAAGGTATAAAAATATTTCTTTCGATATTTGGGACAATGGAACAGTTTGAACAATATGTGTATGTAAAACAGTCGAACCAAACATATGTGTGTAAGATTATGGAGAAAAAAATGAATTGACTATACCCTGTATCAACTAGTTATATTAAATAAGGTCGAATACCCACGGGATCGAAACCAATTTAAATCAAAATTCACTTTAACATACAGCGACAGCGAACGCATGCTATCTCGCTTACACTAGCCAGCTAATGTCACCCTTGGCGTTACAGTTAGAAATTTCGACTACATTGGGTCAGATGATGCATAATGACCACATTCTTAAGTGTGCCAAACAAGAATGGAAATCCTTAAAAAGTTCCAGTAAATCGTGTTTTTCTAAATGCGGGGGCGGAAGTGGGCGTGGCAAAACTTTTAAACTCTCTTGATCTGCGTAGACACTAGACAAATCACCATCAATTCAAAACAAAATTCCCTTTTACTTGCAGCAACAGCTAAAGCATGCTATCTCGCTTTTTCTTATCTGATAAATGTCGCCTTGGCAATTCAGTACAAAACGGATATAGCTATATCTTCGACGTTTATTGTCCGATTTCGATTAAATTTGGTCACATAGTGCAGTTTGGCTATATAATTTAGTGTGCCAAGTAAGAATACGATAATAGGAATACGATAATACAGCTAATAATAATAAGAAAGATAGAAATTCATTTTTTTTTAAATTCAAATTGAAACAAGCTTGATCAGCCTGGATATTTCATAGCAAATTTGGTTGCTCTAGCTCTTATAGTCTCCGAGATCTAGATGTTCATACGGACAGACGGACAAATCGATTGAGACATCGACTCGGTTGTTGATGCTGATCAAGAATATATTATACTTGGGTAGCTCATGAGTGAGCGAGCCAAAATGAATGGCTCACTGAACTGAGCCACAGAGCTTGTTCATTCTATATGGCTCAGTTTGGCTCACTAGCTTATTTTGGCTCACTAGCTTATTTTGGCTCACTAGTTCAGTTTGGCACACTAGTTCAGTTAGGCTCACCAGCTCAGTTTAGCTCACTAGTTCAGTTTGGCACACTAGCTCAGTTTGGCTCACTAGTTCAGTTTGGCTCACTAGCTCAGTTTGGCTCAGTAGTTCAGTTTGGCACACTAGCTCAGTTTGGCACACTAGCTCATTTTGGCACACTAGTTCTCATGGTTCGGTCAACTGGCGATCGCAAAGTGAACTTGTAAGCTATCTACAAGTGAGCCAGTGAGCCATATGAGTGAGTTGGCTCACTTCGAAAAAAATAACGAATGAGCCAGTTCACCTCAATGAGCTGCTTTTACCCAAGTATAGAATATATGCATATACTTTATAGGGTCGGAATTGCTTCCTTCTGGCTGTTACATAAATTTAAGCGACTTTAGTATACCCTTCTAGCCTATGATCTTGTTTTTTGATGGGACGGATCTTCTTTACCTAGTTTCAAGAGACATTGAAAAAGCGTAGACAAATTGGGAGCTATTACTAGTATTTAACCCTTAAAGATATTGGATTGTTCATCAAAAGAAAGTCCAGAAAGATGCATTAAATATCCAATCAAACTCCGAATATCATCTTTATTTTCTTGCAGTGGGTATTGTAACATTGGTCAGATGATTGTAACGCATTGAAATATACGTTTCCGACCCCAAAGAGTATATATATTCTTGATCAGCTTCCAAAGCCGAGTCGATCTAACCATGTCCATCTGTCTGTTTGTTCGCAGCTTTTCGACATTAAATTTGAAGCTACATCGTTGAAACCTGGTAGTTAACTTTCTTAAAGGTGTATGCAGCTCAAGTTTAAAATCGGTCGGTTCGGATTACTAATTGAAATAATAGGGTTAAAATTAAAATTTTTTTTTCCTTATGCGGTATACATTTGTATTCAATTTGTACCCAAACAGTCCAACAAGTCAAATCGGATAATCGTTATGGCTATAAATCAATAAAACAAATCGTCAATATAATTAAATTACTCCAGCAATAAAAAAATGCAAACATAAAAGACCCTCAATCGAATTCCAGCGGGCCCAAAGGAGAATTTCATAATGTTATTTTTTTTTTTTGTGTTTGCATTTGATAAATAACAAACCACGGTGTTCGAGATATCATAAGAAACCAAACTTTATTCTCCACTTTCACTATTTTACTGTATCAGCCACTGCCGGAATACGACTCGATCGTTCGTTTGCATACCTATTACTGCCGATTTAACGGCTCAAAAGAAAACAAAATTAAGAAAAGGGCGATTGACTAGCATCGCCGAATTTCACAAGATTTGACAAGATTACAAATAAATGCTTAATATAGAATAGAGAGTACATTAGGAATGAAGTAAAAAGAGAAACATTTTTTTCCTCAACATCCCGGCCTCCCCTGAAACACTGTTTTTGAAAATGGTAAATGTGCAATATTCGTGATCGGACGGGTGATCTCGCCTGTGGTTGTTTGAAGCTGTACTGCTGTATAAGGCCATCATCTCCTGGGTACAAGCTTATGGAGGTGCGTTTGACTTCTTGATTAGCACCACGCTTCCAAGTGTTACGATTGGTAACTTAGAAAACCATTCTAAGCGTTGGTACTCCAAATACTCCTCTTGCCAACGCTTCCAAAATCCTTCAAGCATTTCCTGAATATGCTGCCAATAACTTAGTCGATTAGTTTGAAGTTCGCCATAACTTCCCTCTGCTACTGAGAGTCTGAAATTGCACATAGGGCTCGGGAGTTGACCACTGCTTCGATCTATGCAAGGAGTGCGTGCATCTGCTTAAAAGTTATGATCGTGCTGCCGATAACTCGTCGTAAATGGAGTTTGACGGAGCGTACCGCTGATTGCCACTTGCCACCCCAGTGTGGCGAATATGGAGGAATTAAATTCCATATAACTCCCAGCTCTGCGAGGGTCCTCGAAACGAAATTGTTATGCTTGTCAGATCTGTGAAGTGGAGTCATTTCATCCAAAGTGCGCCTTGCACCAATAAAGTTGCGCCCATTATAGTTGAACATTTCTGAGCATATCCCATGACTCCCACAATAATACCATCGTCGTCTTCAAATGTATCTAGCTTGTGTAGCTTTGATCCGGGCTCTAGTGGTCGGTTTTGCAGCTGCAACTGTCGATCAATGTTGAATAGGTTCTGAGTTTCCTTGCTGATTTCATCATATGTCAGAGGCCCCAAATGGCTCTGTTTAGTTGAACTGAGACGATGAGCAAAACGACAAACGTATGCGACGATTCGAATCAGTTTGGGACATAGTGATATCCTCTGAAATATCAACTCAAATAAAGTGGAACCAATATCTTTGGTGACTGTCATCAATGCATTTGTTCTAAACTCCACTTCAGCTGCTGGAACCAAAGTTGAGCAGCAATGTTTTGATCTTTGTAATATAGGCGAATTTTGGTACTCGTCGTTCAGCCAAAATGGACCATTCCAATATAAATCAAATTTGAGCAGCTCACTCGCGAGCACTCTTCGAGATGCACAATCCGCTGAATTCTCCTTTGTGTGTGTCTCCAAGCACTACGTGAAATGGTTTCCAGAATTTCCGCAGTGCGGTTGCCAACAAATGTTTTTAGCTTATGCAGTTGGTTAGAAAGCCATGAAAGTACGATGGTAGAGTCACACCATGCGTATATTTTAACTTCTTTCTGGCGCAGGCCAGACATTATTGATCCAACAAGCCGGGATAACAATAGCAGCAGATAACAGTAAAGATTTCTGCTTTACAGGGCAGACTCTCGTTCTGTACGTGACACTTCCATGCTACCATTCATATGTGTTACTCTGTTGTAGACAAAAGCAGAGTTAGATTTTAGCGGAGAGTCTGAAAATGCGTGTAATTTAATATCCTCGGTGTTGTTATCAATGAAACGTGGTAACCTTAGTTGATTCAATATAAAGATGACCTTGTCCTTCAGAGTCCCAATCCAGATCTAGCAACCATAGTTCCTAAAGCAGAATTTTAAACTGAGACACCACTGGCGCCAAAATGCCATGTTAAGGAAATCTTATACATCAATACATCCTCTCCTGGGTGCCAATGTAGCCCACGAGTATCCTAGCCGCTGTAGGAAACTCCTACTTATAATCAATTGTAAGCTGCTCCAGTACTCCGACTGCCAAGAACGGTGCGCAGGCAGTCCCATAAGAGACTGTACATAATTTAAAATGCTGTAATGGTGCTGCAGAATCTTCCCTCCAGAGGATTCGTTATCTGAACTTAAGAAAGTAGTGCATCGTTGAGCAATCGACCGTTCCGATCCGGGAATGAATCGTCGAATATAACTCGGAGCTTAGCGACCATTACCGGATGATGAGGCCAGAAAAAAGTCATCTCTGAGGTATCCGCATTTTCCTTATCATCGAATTCTTGTATATAGCCTAACTGTATGTATTCCTCATAAACTAAATATATTTCGATTGAAGGTTAGAATTCTTTAGTAAACGACGTTCTACTGCAAGAAAACGTGATCTTGCTCCGTGAAACGTGTCTGCGAATTTTGGGTGTTCCTCTTTAAACAGCAATTCGGCGATGTATCTTCTATTGGCATGATAAATTTAAATATCAATCGATGCATTAGAGTTAAATGCAGGATCCGCCAATTCGTAGCTGGCGAATGCAGAAAGCGATAATGCCTATATGTTTTGACGAGCCAGTGACGAAGTGATATTTCCAAGTACATGCGCCTTCATATCAAGGTAGTGATTTGATACTCGGTTGTTTCTACCTTTCTACCAAAACGGTGAACAACGGAGACCCATCATTTAGGTGCAGCTTTCCGAAATCTAGGAAAGTTCTGAGCCGCAATCTAACAAAATACGACATGCAGTAAAACTTCCTTAGAAGTTTTTCACGTGTACTAGTGCTGTTGGCAGTGTACTTCTGGTATCCGCATGTGGCTTGGCAGTGCTGCTACCACGGATGTATCGGGCAGCGGATTTTCAGCAGCTTGGCTTGAGATGACTTGCTGCTGTGACTGCATCTTTGAAGCATATATGTTACTCTTACACGAAGGGAATTGGGAACAAGCTGACCATATATGCTCATTTCTAAAACACATGGAACAGTTACCTGAATTGGCAAGCATAGTGCATGCTTGGATTATTACTTTGTCTTCTCTTTGTTTGCTGAATCTCTGGTAAGCAGTAAGATGTAAGATAGGAAATAAAAAAAGTTTTAAACTTTATTTCAACTAAAAAAAAATTAAAAATTATTGTTGTATTCATAATAAACAATTATATGTGCATTGTTTGAGTAAATAATAATAATAATCAATACTTTTTCCTTTATTATTTAAGACTAAGCTGAGTCGATTTGGCATAGAATTGACCAACGATTGTAAAACAGATGCGTCAATATTACCCCATTCGTGTTCTATAGCCAATTTAAGTTGTCGTACCGTCTCAAACTGTCTTCCATTTTTCAAAACACGAGCCGACAATATGCCCCAAAGATTTTCGATGGGATTAAGGTCCGGACTCAATACGGGCCACTTCAATACAAGAATTTTTCTTTCTTCAAAAAAGTCTTTGGTGACCTGTGCCGTGTGGATTGAAGCATTGCCTTGCTGATAAGTCCAATTATCGCCATAAAGATTTCCAGCGAATTCTATTAAAACACCATGTAGAAGCTCTACGTACATACTGACATTCATTCGGGTAGATATGAAGCACATAGTCTTTCCTATATAGCAGAACATGGCCCATACCATCAAGGTTGCGTCGCCAAAACCTCCCTTGTAGCAAGACAGTCGAACCTGGCGCGTGTCTCGCCAATATTTTTTGCAGTTTTCTGGGCCATCTAAATCAAATTTTTTTCGTTGCTAAAGATTATGTTGTGCCATTCCTTATACCAGAATCTGTATCTATTGGCAAATTTTTTGGCGCTCCAGTAGCTTTGGTTTAGGGACCATTGAGGTATGTTTAACAAAACGATTTTCGTTTAGAATTTAAACGATTCTACCCCTTATTATTTCAAGATCCAAGTGAGCCCTTATTTGAGCGCTGCTCATCGAATCCTCGACTGCAAGACGTTGAATCTGGCGTTTGCACCGTTCGTCAATGTTGGTCTAGCGTCCGCTGCGTCGAGTAGTACCATATTTTGATGGGTTTTTCAGGAACCTAGATACACAGTTTCTATGCCGATTGAGTCTGATTGCTATTTCAGAGCTCTTGGAGCCGCTTTCATGCATGCCGAGCATAATTCCCTGCTTGTGATCAGACAAGCTTCTGCCACGAGGCATTTTAGCCTGACAACAATAAATATTATGTTCATTTTTATAAATGATAAACTTACAATAGAGATTTAAGCAATTTTTCAGAAACAAGTCTTCAACAGCAGTACTTTAAGGAAGAATGTACGTCTAGAAGTGTTTTGCATATATAATTATTTACTACACAGAGCCAGATGAACTAAACCATTTTGCAATTACGGAACCACGAAAGAAATTAGAACGACAAAATTTTATACTTCTAGAAACCACAAAGAATACAATGATATTTCTACATCAGTCAAACTTTCAAAAAGTAACTTATAACAGTAAAACAAGACAAAAGAAATAATGGACATAAATTATTTTTATGACGTATTAAGCTGCGTGTATGTTTATCAAGTTTTAGATGTAAGATATATTGGATATTGGAATAAACATTTTAACACTAACTTTTTTTTTGCATTTTAGTCTATAAATTAAATTTGTACAAAAATAATACCCACCAAAATTGACTCAGATAATATATATAGTAATATATCCGCCTCCCCATATAATACCACTCTTATTACTTTATTATAAACAATTCACCCCATCTTTAAATTGCTAATTCAGCAAATCTTGATCCTCTTTTATTTTGTTATAAACAATTCACCCCATCCAGTTCCCACGCGTAAAAATGCAAGCTAAGCAAATCTTGACCCCTTTTTATATTATAAACAAATGACCCCATCTAACTCATACGCGCAGCTGCAGCGTCCAAAACAAGAAGATCACTTTACACCCTTTTCGTGGGAAATCATTATCCAAAACAAATCTTCGAAGTGACCAATCAGAATCGATCAGGCCACTTTAGCCAACTCCCAAAAATCACGCCACCCCCGAAAAATCTCCTATAAATAATCTTAGAACTTTAAGACATCAGTTCAGTTCTTCTTTACACTCGATACGCGAACAGTTCAGTTCTTCCTTACGCGAACAGTTCAGTTCTTGATACGCGAACACTTCTGTTAGAGTTTAGTTCTCCTTTACATTTTTGATTCGCGATTCCTTTTTATATTTAACACACAAGCATTAGTTCAGCATTAAGTGCACGTTAATATAAGTGTCCTTTGTAAAAGAACAACTCCGTTGAAATTAAATAAACACTTTTTTTTTAATCAACGTTAAACAAAAATATAAAATTATATATATAATTTTTTTTTTTGCATTTAAACTCAATTTGTACCCATACACAGTACATCAAGGATAAACAAAATCTGATAACTTCAATGGTGTAAATTAATTTTAAAAATCTTGTATTTGTTGTATATGTCGAAATAGCTTGAATCGTATTTGTTAGGTCGATCGTTCTTTTATTTTGAAATTTGGTTTTAAATAAAATAATTAAACAGTCTAAACCTACCAGAGTTTTGGGTTCGGCAAGACCAAAAATAGCTCCTCTAATATTTTTATACCCTCGCAGAGGGTATTATAAAATTGGTCAGATGTTTGTAAAGCAATAAAATATACGTCAGCATCAACAGCCTAGCCAGTTCCGTCTGTCTGTTTGTTTGCAGCTTTTAGACCTAAAATTTTAAGCTACATGGTTGAAACATGAAATTTTCAGTTGTTTAATAGATGGCGCACATCAGATTTGAAAATTAGCCGGATCGGATAATTATAACGTAAAATAAGCAACTTTTTTTGTCAGCAGAGAAACAAAAACAAATTCCAAAAAATACCTTACACCGAGTTCGAACTGGATCGGATAATTGTAAAGGTTACAAATCAATAATGAAATTGATCATAATTTCAATTTATTTTAATGCTCAGACCGAAATATTTGCATTATGTTCTTGCACAGAACGAAATTGAAAGAGCGAGATGCCCTTCGAGATAGTTTAATTGACGGTAGCGTTGCAGGTAGAGAAGGGTCGGACGAATTTTTTATTTTTTTTATTTTGTTAAACATTTATACCAAGCTGCAAGGGTATACAAACTTCGGCAAATCCGAAGTTAGCTTCTTTGATATTTTTATACCCTGTACCCATAGGGTAAAAGGGTATATTAAATTTGCTAAAATGTATGTAACAGGGAGAAATATACATTTCTGACCCCATAAAGTATATATATTCTTGATCAGCATCACTAGCTGAGTCGATTGAGCCATGTCCGTCTGTCCGTCCGTCTGTCCGTCTGTCCGTCCGTATGAACACCTAGATCTCGGAGACTATAAAAGGTAGAGCCACCAAATTTGGTGCGAACATGCATCTAATGCATACACAGGTCAAGTTTGTTTCAAATTTTTGCCACGCCCACTTCCGCCCCCGCAAATCGCGAAAACGTATTACTAGAGCTGTATTAAAGATATCGAATTCTTACTTGGCACACCTAATTATATACCCAAACTGGACCAGCTTACCAAATGTCGAAATCGGACAGTAAATATCGGAGATATACCTATATGAGTTTTGCACTGAATTGCCAAGGCGACATTGGCTGGCAAGAGTGAGCGAGACAGAATGCGTTTGCTGCTGCTGCATGTTAAAGAGAATTTTGCATGAAATTGATGACGATTTCGAGGATATTTTATTTTATTTAATATAACTAGTTGGTACAGGGTATACTCAATGTCGGCAGGGACGACTTGCTTGCTTCATTTACTCTATCTTTAAAACTATTGTATTGATTTTAATGCTTCGAACACTCGGAACAACCATTTGTTGACTTTTTTTCTGGACGATGGCGCTCACAATGCGAGGTACCTTCAAGTGGTCCAAGTGATATCAGGACAATTCCTGTTGAACGCAAAACCTTCTTTTTTTCTAACTTCTATTATTCGCGCTCGCATTTATCTCCTGTACAAGTGATTCGTGTATTTGTGTAGTGTTTAATTCTCTTAGATTCTGCACTAATTTTCTCTGCAAGTTTGACCCCAGTGTCGAATTTGCTTAATAAAACTGAGTGAGTTTTTTCGTTGGCATTTGTTCTTTGAAGATTTACTTTCTCTTTTGAATTATAAACTTAATTGATAATGTCCGTCTGTTCTAGCAAAAAGTGCTTTTCTCACCTGCTGGCTGTGTGACAATGTCATGCACGTTAAATGTGCTGGCTACACGGCCAAAGTGAGGGATAGTTTGGAGCAAAGAGGTGGCCTCAAATGGGGATGTGACGCATGCCGAGTAGTGGAAATAGAAATGAAGGTATTTATGAGGCAGACCAGGGTCAAGTTTAAGAAACTGTCATCCGGTTTTCGTAAATTTTATGATAAGTTTAACGCTTTGGATTTCAACAGCTACAAACTGTTGAAAGAGTCCCCTAAGCGTAAGAAAACCAGTATGCAGAATCTCTCTTTGCATCTGCCGGTACCTAATCTCGTCTCGGCCGCGATACCATAATCACCGTCGCTGCCCACAACCAATCCGCCGCAGCTTATTTCGTTCAATACCCCGTTCCTAAAGATGAGGCTATTTCCGTTTCTCCAGGAAATAGTCTCTCTTTGCAGACGAATCAAGCCGTAGTTTCCGATCAGTCCGGGCAAATATCAAATAATATTGATATTGCCAAAAGTTGTCCAGTTAAAGGTACACAAGTACTAAGGCCTCTAAGGCTTTCAAGGCTTGATCCCGAACATTCTTCGGATGACGTCTTAAGTTATATTAAGACAAAAGTTCAAGTCTCCAAAATTGCGGTGGAGAAATTTAAATTTAATTATTCAAGGGAGATATCTTCCTTTAAAATCAGTGTTCCCGTTGAACTGTTTAACTGCATTTGTAGTAACAGTTTTTGGCCGGATCACATTATAGAAAAAGAATATACGGCCAAAAGGAATTCTCGAGGTCCAGTTACGCTTACTATCCCCTCAATATTTCTCCTCCGGAACGTCAGCATCTGCTGACCACTAATCTCGTCCCTTCATCTGACCTATCATTATGTGAGAGGACTTAAATCCAAGCTTCCTAGACTCTATCCAGATAGTCTAGCATTTGAATCTAAAATTTTAGTGTTTACTGAGACATGGTTAAAGCCTGATATTAACGATGCATCTATTCTTTCCGGAGTTTTGATTGCTGTTCATTCACCGGACAACTCTTCAACTCTTTCTCTATCTACATCACTTGTTCTTACATCCCGCCACAATTCGACATGGCGTTGTATGCAAAACACTTAGATTCTATTCAACATATTTCTTCATTGCTTTCGGATAGTGATATTTTAATCGTCTTTGGTGACTTTAATTTACCAGAAACAGCATGGTCTCAATCTGATGAATCTACTATGTTGCTTCCTTCTATATCTCACTGCTTCGTTGATGGCCTTTTTGAGTTATCATTAGCTCAAATAAACCCTGTGCGAAATAACATAGGCAGATCCTTAGATCTGATATTTGTGTTGGATTCCACCAACTGTGCAGTTACTAGAACCGACCTTCTAGTGTTGACTGAAGACAATTTTCATAATACTTTGGATTTATCTGTAGATCTGTCGTTTCGTGCACCGATTGTTGGTGTCAGTCCTGTGATTAAATAACGTAATTTTCGCAAGACTAACTTTGTTAAACTGAATGAGCTCATTCTGAAAACTGTCTGGTCATCCTTAAACAGTTGCTCATGATACTCTTGGTTCGCTTTTTAAGGTTTGTGTTCCACTGAGGACTCCAGTGTCGTCTCACCGACCTCCCTGGTTTTCTCGTGAGCTATCCAACTTGAAAAATGTCAAATCCAGATATTATAAAAAATACAAGAAGTCGGGATGTTCCTCGGACTTTGCTCTTTACGCAGTTGCTCGCTCCAATTTTATGTTGCTTAACAAGCACTGCTATAACAGTTACCTCAAGCGTTGTAAACTAGAGTTTTTCGTGATCCTAAACAGTTTTATCGCTTTGTGAATCCTAAATTGTATTTGCAGACCTTCGATCGATGAAACTTCGCTTCTTAGCGTGCTTAATTTAGTAAAA
Source organism: Drosophila austrosaltans (assembly GCA_035045865.1). Taxonomy (NCBI): domain Eukaryota; kingdom Metazoa; phylum Arthropoda; class Insecta; order Diptera; family Drosophilidae; genus Drosophila; species Drosophila austrosaltans. The sequence continues at coordinate 10,195,482 of JAWNOQ010000003.1, forward strand.
CCTGCGTACACACTAGGTCCTGATGGAATACCTGGTTGTGTACTCAGATTTTGTACTGAGGCTCTATGTAAGCCACTTCAAAAACTTTTTTCGTTGTCCGTTAAATCTTGTCATTTCCCACCTATATGGTAGGAATATTATAATATTTTTCTTCATAAAAACGGCAATGAGTCCGACGCGTCTAATTATCGGGGTATTTCTAAATTGTCCGCTATCCCTAAAGCTTTTGAAAAGTTAATTACTGCTCAATTGCAACGTTTTTGTAAATCTATTATTTCACCATCTCAGCATGGGTTTGTGAAACGTAGATCTACTACCACTAACCTATAAGAATTTACATCTTTAACGATCGAAGGATTTAGGAATGCAAGACAAACTGATGTCATTTATACAGATTTCAGCAAGGCTTTTGATTCTGTTAATTATATTCTTCCTCTTTTAAAACTAAACAAAATTAGCTTCCCAAGCCCTTTAATTTGTTAGATTCGTGAATACCTGACAGACAGAATACAAAAAGTTTTATTCAAATCTTCAAGTTCAAGGACCATCCAAGTAACTTCGGGTGTGCCTCAGGGTAGTCATCTGAGACCACTTCTATTTGTAATTTTTATTAACGATCTTCTATCCGTTATAATACATTATCGTGTAATCATGTATGCAGATGATGCAGGCGCGTATACAGGGGGGGGGGGTTTCGGGGGTTCAAACTCCCCCCGAAATAGTCGAAAATTTGGAAAGATACTTTGAAGATAGATAGATATTTTGAACGAAATGGCGAAAACAAGTCGGAAAATAGAGGAAAAAGGTCATCCATTATATTATTAAGTATGAATATGTGTATTTAATATTTGCTGAAAACCCCCCCCGAAAAAATTTTCTGGCTACGCGCCTGAGATGATGTAAAGCTTTGTCTCAGCTACAGAGACATTATATCTCTTAAACCTAATTACATCTAAATGCAAGGTCATGACTTTCTTCAGAAATACTCCTCAGTTGATTATTGTTAAGTTATTATTTAAATTTGAATTTAATCTGGGAAAAAAAGTCGAAAAATATCAATATTTTAAAATGATATATTAAATATCATTTCGATTTTTTTCCAACAGCTAAAATATTATCAATACGATATTTTAAAAATAACTTAAAATACATGTTTTAGGATAGGTATAGAGAACTCTAATCTGAATACAGAATAAAAGCGGTTGTAGTCGGAACAGAGAACTCGATAAGGTTAATGCAAAGAATAGTTGGAAGTACACCGTGTTAAAGATAAAGGGACATAATTTCGGGTTAGCGTACAAGATACAGATACAGATAGATTGACCGGATTGAGTAAATTAGGACAGTCTATTTGTCCATTCAAAAGCTTGTGAATAAACAAAGTACCTAGCATTACTCTATTAAGGAGGCAAGGTTAATTAAATGAAGTCTTTAAGAATAGAAGGGCAAGTTAACATTTCAATTCCAGCTTAAACCACGAAGAGCAAAAATCGCTTAACGAAACCAAGTACACTCATAGCTTTATTGACAGTGATATTAATATGACGAGTAAAATTTAATTTGTGGTCCATGAGTACAACCAAATCACTAATCTCGTTCAAACGTTTAAGTGGGGTATTATTAAGAAAATACACAACTAATTCAAAAGGGGATCTATGAAATGACATGACGTTACATTTCGAAACATTAAGTCTTAATAAGTTATTTTCACACCAAGTCAAATAAACTATCAACCTTGCCGATCTTGTTTCTCTAGGCGCTCTCATTATTAATTTTTTTTCTGCTTTTATCGCGATTTTTTATTCTATTAAAATTTCTTAAAGGCTTTGCTACTTAAATATCAATCACAATTAATTGTTCTTGCTTTTTGATTTGTTGGTAAACATTAAATCAAAGCTATTGTTACTTTTTGTTTTAAACCAACAACAAAACACTTTCGTTTTTACTTCTGTTAGTTTATCTTTCTGTTATTAATATTTACTATCAATAAATATTCAAAATAATTTAACAATGTCGGTCTGCTCAAGTAAAAAGTGCCCCCATCCTCTTAAAGCCCAGGAAGATTTTTTGCTTTGTTGGCTGTGTGACAATGTGCTGGTTACACATTCAAAGTAAAGGATAGCCTTGGAAATGGTGGGGTCCTGAAATGGAGTTATGAAGCCTGCCGAGATGGAGATGCGTGTATTTATGAGGCGAACACGTGAGGGATTTAAAAATCTGCCTGCTGAAGCTTCGGGTTGAGCGTTCATCTTTGGAAACTCAGTTAAAAAGTTTTAAACTATTTATATATGACGGATTGGGTATCGGATTAGATTGCTCTTGATTGTTGTTCATCATAGCGTTTGCTTTTCTCTTAAACGAGTTCCGTAGTCTTTTGCTTATACTTTTTGAATGACCCCTTTCTCGAGTCGAGTTGCCCTTTTTATACAAATCTAGGCCCGAAATGTCACAAAGGCAAAAAGGCAAGGCCTACTAAGCAATACTACGGACCACGTTCAGCAACAGCTATCTGTCCAGTTCAATACGTAGGTTTGACTTATACCTACAGGCCTGCTGTGTTCCCAATCATTGTAACTGGACTCCACTGAACCAGTAAACTTATAACACTACGAAAAGGAACGATAAAGATTATAGACGACCCGACACGGCCATCCTGACAATTACACGTCCTCGTGTACTAAAACATTTTCTTACATAACATTTATACTTCATACAGGTCTTTCTCATTGAGTGTTACATACTGATTCTTTACAATGACTCACTCTTAACATAATTCTTATTAATACCATACATGGGTCTTCCGCCAGTTTATCAAGCAACCGCTCATCAATCACAATACAGTACACAACGTCATACTTATAACACAGTATCTAACTAAATGTCACATACATGTCATCACAATGTCATATACTCTGTTTCCGCTCCGACACGGCCATCCTGACCCTTACACGTCCTCGTGTAAGGAATTTAAATAGCCCTAACTGCATTGAACCTCTTTTTATCACACATAAGCTTAGCGGTTTCTATTTATTATTTTTATTATTATTATTATTTTTTTTTTCTTTTTTTTTTTTTCATTCGAGTTTGCATTACTTATTATCTGTACATTTCATGATTCTTAACAATTTAACTAAAGATATCACACAGCCCTCCTGATGACCACAGGTCCTCGTGTGTTACATGATTATAAAGGAGTCAATGGTAGTGACACGTATAGCTTAGTCTGAAAAGACAGTATAGTTTTGATCTTTGCTCTTGCGTTTGTACTTCTTACCGTTTTTAAAATCGCTCTCGCCAACTCATTGTTGTTACATGTGCAGTGCTGTTGGCTCTCCCGCTCTCCTGTTTTTCTAATTTTCTGATTTCTATTATTCGCGCTCGCATCTATCTCTGTCTCGCGTACAAGTGATTCGTGTATTTGTGTAGTGCTTAATTCTCTTAGATTCCACATTAATTTTCTCTGCAAGTTTGACCCCAGTGTCGAATTTGCTTAATAAAACTGAGTGAGTTTTTCCGTTGGCATTTATTCTTTAAAGATTTATTTACTCTTTTAAAAAACAAATAATTTATTATGTCCGTCTGTTCGAGCAAGAAGTGTTTGAACACCCCTGCGCCCCATAATGTGTTTCTCACTTGCTGGCTGTGTGACAATGTCATGCACGTTAAATGTGCTGGCTACACGGCCAAAGTGAGGGATAGTTTGGAGCAAAGAGGTGGCCTCAAATGGGGGTGTGACGCAAGCCGAGAAGTGGAAATAGAAATGAGGGTATTTGTGAGGCAGACCAGGGACAAGTTTAAGAAAGTGTCATCTGGTTTTCGTAAACTTTATGATGAGTTTAACGCTTTGGAGATGGAGTTCAACAGCTACAAACTGTTGAATGAGTCCCCTAAGCGTAAGAAAACCAGTATGCGGAATCTCTCCTTGCATCTTCCGGTACCTAATCTCGTCTCGGCCGCGATACCACAATCCCCATCACTGCCCACAACCAATCCGCCGCAGCTTATTTCGTTTAATACCCCCGTTCCCCAGGGTGGGCGTAAGGATGAGCCTATTCCGTTTTTCCAGGAAATGGTCTCTCTTTGCAGACGAATCAAGCCGTAGTTTCCGATCAGTCCGGGCAAATATCAAATAATATTGATATTCCCAATAGTTGTCCAGTTAGAGGTACACAAGTACTTAGGCCTCTAACTGGTGTACCACCAAAGAAACACATATTTGTTTCAAGGCTTGATCCCGAACATTCTTCGGATGACGTCTTAAGTTATATTAAGACAAAAGTTCAAGTCTCCAAAATTGCGGTGGAGAAATTTAAATTTAATTATTCAAGGGAGATATCTTCCTTTAAAATCAGTATTCCCGCTGAACTGTTTAACTGCATTTGTAGTAACAGTTTTTGGCTGGATCACATTTTAGTAAAAGAATATACGGCCAAAAAGAAATCTCGAGGTCCAGCTAGGCTTACTATCCCCCTAATATTTCCTCCTCCGGAACATCAGCATCTGCTGCTGTTTCAAAAAACTAATCTCGTCCCTTCATCTGACCTATCAGAATGTGAGAGGACTTAAATCTAAGCTTCCTAGACTCTATCTAGATAGTCTAGAATTTGAATCTAAAATTTTAGTATTTACGGAGACATGGTTAAAACCTGATATTAACGATGCATCTGTTCTTTCCGCAAAATTTTCAATTTTTAGATGTGATCGGAATTCTCGTGTAGGCGGAGGAGTTCTGATTGCTGTTGACTCGGCCTTAACTTCTGACCAAATTCATTCACCGGATATTCTGGAGATTGAGTTTGTGAGCGTTAAGGTCAGATTCAAGTCTTTCTCTGTCTACATTACTTGTTCTTACGTTCCGCTACAATCCGACATGGCGGTGTACGCAAAACATTTAGATTCTATTCGATATATTTCTTCATTGCTTTCTGATAGAGATATCTTAATCATCTTTGGTGACTTTAATTTACCAGAAATAGTATGGTCTCAATCTGATGAATCTGCTTTGTTGCTTCCTTCTAAATCTCACTGCTTCGTTGATGGCCTGTTTGAGTTATCATTAGCTCAAATAAACCCTGTGCGAAATAACATAGGCAGATCCTTAGATCTGATATTTGTGTTGGATTCCACCAACTGTGCTGTTACTAGAACCGACCCTCTAGTCTTGCCTGAAGACAATTTTCATCCTACTTTGGATTTATCTGCAGATCTGTCGTTTCGTGCACCGATTGTTGGTGTCAGTCCTGTGATTAAATCTCGTAATTTTTGCAAGACTAACTTTGTTAAACTGAATGAGCTCATTCTGAGAACTGTCTGGTCATCCTTATACAGTTGCTCAGACATGGATCTTGCTATCTCGTTGTTTTATGATACTCTCGGTTCGCTTTTTAAGGTTTGTGTCCCACTGAGGACTCCAGTGTCGTCTCACCGACCTCCCCGGTTTTCTCGTGAGCTATCCAACTTGAAAAATGTCAAATCCAGATATTATAAAAAATACAAAAATTCGGGATGTTCCTCGGACTTTGCTCTTTACGCAGTTGCTCGCTCCAATTTTATGTTGGTTAACAAGCACTGCTATAATAATTACCTCAAGCGTTGTAAGCTTGAGTTTTCCCGTGATCCTTAACAGTTTTATAGTTTTGTGAATTCTAAACGTAAGGTGGTTGTCCACCCATCAATATTATCGTTTGGAAATAATATAGCGGACTCTGATCAAGCCATTGCTGATTTGTTCGCTGATTTTTTCACAACAATATATTCCTCAACGGAATACCGAGCGAATCTTTTGTATCCTTATCAGATAAAAAGGTCTAATTGTATTTGTAGTCCTTCGATCGATGAAAGTTCGCTTCTTAGCGTGCTTAATTTAGCAAAACCTGTGTACACACCTGGTCCTGATGGAATACCTGGTTGTGTACTCAGATTTTGTGCTGAGGCTCTATGTAAGCCAATTCAAAATTAATTAAATCTTGTCATTTTCCGTCTATATGGAAGGAATATTATATAATTCCTCTTCATAAAAATGGAAAGAAGTCCGAAGCATCCAATTATAGGGGTATTTCTAAATTGTCCGCTATTCCTAAAGCATTTGAAAAGTTAATCACTTCTCAATTGCAACATTTTTGTAGATCTATTATTTCACCATCTCAACATGGGTTTGTGAAACGTAGATCTACTACCACTAACCTATTAGAATTTACATCTTTAACGATCGAAGGATTTAGGAATGCAAGACAAACTGATGTCATTTATACTTCTTTTAAAATTAAACAAAATTGGCGTAAAGCTTTGTCTCAGCTACAGAGACATTATATCACCTTCACGGTTGCAGTCTGACCTCCAAAACTTTCAATCTTGGTGTCGACACAACTTATTAAACCTAAACACATCTAAATGCAAGGTCATGACTTTTTTCAGAAACACTCCTCAGTTAATTACCTACTTTCTTAATAACGTTCCATTAACCAGACTTAATGAGATGATTGACTTGGGAGTACTTATGGACCATAAATTGACTTTTAAGTCCCATATAAGCACTACTGTCGGAAAAGCCATGGGTGTTCTTGGGTTTGTTAAAAGATAGTCAAAGGAATTTGACGATCCATATACAACCAAGGTTCTTTACATCTCATTGGTTCGTCCAATTTTAGAATATGCATCCTGCATATGGTCACCCCAATACGATTCACATAAAGCAAGAATAGAATCAGTTCAAAAACAGTTCCTTCTCTTTGCTCTTCGTGGTCTGAACTGGGATCGTAATATCAACTTACCTTCGTACTCTAGTAGACTTCTTTTACTTGACCTTCCTTCCCTTTCTTATCGTAGATTAATGCTTGGCGTCATATTTATGCACAAGCTTCTTAATAGGGATATAGACTCTCCCGAGCTATTGAACCGAGTAAAACTAACAGTTCCTTGTAGACCTACTAGAAACTATATTCCTCTAACACTTCCACGATGTACTACTAACTACCTTATGTATGAACCTTTTCGAGTTCATTGTTCTGATTATAATCGTCTTTGTCATGTAATCAGTTCAGAGCTCTCGATTGCTTTACTAAAAACTTCTATCCTTTCCTATCTAGCACGTAACTAGCTATAGTTTCGCTTTTTGTCTGTGTTTTGTGAATTGTCCCCGCTCCCCGCTCGAGCCGTGCGTTATGCGGCTTGCGCCCCTCGGTCGGTTAGGCGGGAGGTGTGGTCAATTAGTGCTCCCGTTGGGATTCGCGCAAAAAAAAAAAAAAAAAAAAGGAAAACACATTAATTCGTGCACCTAAAAAAAGATCAGTGGACTTGCATTGACAGTCACCCTCAGGAAAGGAGTCCAACATCTTACTCTGGTACACACCTGAACCTCTGACGTCTCTTTCAACGCCGTCTTTATTGACGTCTCTTTCAACGCCGTCTCTATTGACGTCTCTTTCAACGCCGTCTCCTTCCACATTAGAACATCTAATGCGTCTAATTCGTGTCCAACTCAGTGGGAATCTCTTCTGTCGGCATACGTCTTAATGAATCGTGCGAATACTTGTAAATTCGCTTACTAGACAAAGATTTTAAATTGTACCGGTTTCCTTCAAGCACTTCAGTTACTTGGAATGGGCCCCTGAACTTCGGATCTAGCTTCAACTGATGTCTTTCTTCATTCTTAAGCAACACGTAATCGCCTACCTTAAACTCCACAACTTTTTGTTTGTTTTTGTCAAATCTGTTTTTCTCGTAACATGCGTTTCTCTCAATATTTTCCTTAGCTATTCCTCTTACAAGTGCAACATCTACTCTATTGTCATTTTCGCAAATATGTAGCATACCCACATGTCGAACTTCCTTACCAATCAACAATTCTAATGGGCTGTATTGAGTTGTCCTATTGGTAGTACAATTTATGGCCAGCTGTATCTCACCCAACGCATCTTGCCAGGAGCGTTTACTACTTTCTATAGTTGTCAACATACGCTTAAGGACGCCCATAACTCGTTCCACTTGACCGTTCGCGCGACTAGCGCCCGTTGCAATAAGATGTAAATCTATTTTCTGCATGGTGCAAAAATTTCCAAAGTCTTTGCCGGTGAAACATCTACCTTGATCGGCAATAACTCTATTTGGACAACCGAACAAAGATATTGATGCCTGCAAAGCATTAATGCAGCTTTCGGTATTGATACTTGTGGTGTGATGCAAATAAACAAATTTGGTAAACGAGTCAATCTGTACTATAATATATTCCTTTTTATCTCTTTGTCCACTCAGTTTGCCCGTTATATCAATATGCACAATGTGCCATGGTATAGTCAATTTACGAGTTATACAGTTATCTATGAATTTGCGGACATACTTTCGCATGTTTTCAAACCAATAAAATTCGTACATTTTGTCTAACGTTTTTTCCCAACCAAGATGTATAATTGCCTCATGAACGTGATTTACAACAGACCACCTAAAGGGTCTTGGTATGACAGGGAGACACCGTGTCTTACCATACCTCTGAATTTTCCGAAAAAGCATTCCCGACCGGAGCTCATATGTATTTGCAAAGTCTTCCTCCAGTTCGCCGTTCTGAATCCTTGAAATAATCAAGGAAGTTTCCGAATATCTCAACTGCTCAGCAAGAAGCCAGTTGTCTGATAGCTCGGTTAATTGCACCCGCTTAATGGGGACATGAGAAGCCATTTTGCTTGGCAATGGATTCCGCGAAAAGAAGTCTGCGTGAGCCATTTTATTGCCAGGTCTATAATGTATTGTAAAGTCAAACGACTGCATATACGCCCACCAACGATGTACTCTTGGTGTCAGATCCACCTTACTGCGTGAAGCCTTCAAAGAATTACTATCTGTGTACACATCAAAATGTCGGCCTTGTAGATAATGGCGAATATGCTTCATGGCGTTAAATAATGCTAGCGTCTCTAGTTCGTACGAATGATATCGAGATTCTGGAGAAGTCGTACGTTTACTATAATATTCAACGACGCGAGGTCTATGTTCAATTTTATGTAACAAAATGGCTCCATATCCATCCATACTAGCATCAGTATGTAACTCAATTGGATACTGGGGGTCAAAAATAGTGAGCACTGGCTCATTCGTAAGAGTTTCTATGACTTTCTGACGAATTTCTTCATGTTCTAATTTCCACTCAAATGTTTTATTCTTGCATGTTAAGCTGTACAATGGCTTCATCATCTGAGAAAATCCTAGCATAAATTGGCGAAAGTAAGATGCTAAGCCAATGAACTGCCTAACTTGAGTAACTGACTGTGGGGGTGGTAAATCAATTAACGCTTGTTTCTTTCTGGGATTCGGTCTGATTTCACCCTCCCTAACTTCAAAACCCAAATATTCAACACTAGACTTTAAAAAAGAACACTTAGCGATGTTAAAAGAAAATCCTGCACTGGACAGAACTTCCAAAACAGTTCTTAGTCTTTCAAAGGCTTCTTCCTTGGTTTTGGCTATGATCACAATATATCGTCCATATAAACAATCACAAACGAGTGGGCGAGATCACCCAAAGCTTTCATTACCGCGCGCTGAAACACAGATGGTGCATTTTTGAGTCCAAACGGCATCGTTAAATACTCATACTGTCCCTCGGGGGTAGCAAAGGCTGTACGTTCAATCGAATCTGGATGGATAGGTATTTGATGAAACCCACTTGCCATGTCCAAACATGAAAAGAGATTTGGTCATTTATCAGTGGCAACGGATACTTGTCTGCGACAGTGTTTGAGTTTAGCTCGCGATAATCGACGCAAAGTCGGTTAGAACCATTCTTTTTTTAACAAGTAGTATTGGACTGGCAAACGGTGAGCAGCTAGGCCGAACAATATTTGACTTTAAAAGTTCTCCAATTATATTTCTAACTATTTCTTTTTCATCTAAACCAAGCCGATATGGTCGTCTTTGTACCGTCTTATATGGATCAATTAGATGTATTTCCAATTGACCCGTTGTAACACATTTTTTTTGGAATTCCATCAATAAACGAGTTGGAATATTCCTCCAAAATCTTTAACAAATAAGACTTGTCTGACCCAACCAATTCGGTCTCAACATTAGACAAAATAGAACAGTCATTTAAAACAGTCGTAGTACAAACAGATTTGGCTTTTGAAAGCTTGACCCTGTCAGATGATATCATGACATCAAAATTACAATACAGAACTTCTCGACCAATAATTATGTCGTAATTAAGACAATCGTCTAGAACAACATGGAAAAGAATTTCGAGAAAGAAATCGCATATTTTAACATTGGAAAGAATTTGGAGTGTACTAGTTACTGTGTTATTCCCAATACCCTTAAGTAAGACTAAATTGTTGTAACGCCTTCCAGACAGCTTATGAGACACAGTCTCCTTAATAAGCGAGCATTCGGCTCCCGAATCAAAATAAAATGGGTACGACTCACCGGATTGCATCATGGTACCAACTGGTTCTTTGACTTGGCATAAGTTTATGCGTCTCTCTTCGGCTGAATTTCGTGAAGTAGACGGTGCTCCTCTAGGGCAAGCTGACTTCACGTGTCCAGGATTCCCACAACCAAAGCAAATAATCGGCCCTTTCCTCGTCTCATATGGGCCCGTCCGTCCAGCTTGCAGATTATGTTCTTGTTGTGGTCTTCCTTGTTTTTTCGCTCGGCAATCCGCAATCTTATGTCCTTGTTTTCCACAATAGTGACATTTAACGACAGGTTGGAGTCGCATTTTTTTCTCGCCAGGGTGTTCCAGCATTGGATGGTCTCTCTTCCTTCCAACTGAGAATGCCTTCAGTTCGTTCTGCATTTCGTTTCGCGTTTTTGAATTTGTCGTAAAAATTGTACGTTGCAGCTTGGGCTCAACTTGAGCAGCGTGCGCAAGTACTACTGACATAGCGGCTTGCTCTATAGACATCCCCTTCCATTTTGTGACAAGTGATGTCAGGAGTCGATTACCGTACAACGCCAGACACTCTCCTTCATTCGGACGACCATTAAGAATGTTAAATAAAGTGGCAGCTGGAGTTTCGTTGCCTTCGAAATATTGCAGAAATAATTCTTTGAATTGAAGCCACTCCATACCAGCAATGGAAACTTGTGGCAACCAGTTAGATGCACTGCCTTCCAAGCACTTACTCAAGGCCATGAGAAGAGCGCTGCCTTCCACACAGTTCTCAGCCATGATAAGGTCCATCGTAGAACACCATGCAGCAGCACTTGAACCAGGGGCTTCTGGGTTAAATTCTGGAAAAATGACATTGTTCTTTTCTTACTGCAAACTGCCATTTTTCACAGATTTTAGGACTTCAATTAGGCTTCTATGCTGTGACTCTAAAATGAGACACAAGCTTTCGTCATTTGCTTGAGGCGCGAGGGATCCCACTTCTGATGACGGATTGGGTGTCGGATTAGGTTGCTCTTGATTGTTGTTCATCATAGCGTTTGCTTTTCTTTTACACGAGTTCCGTAGTCTTTTGCTTATACTTTTTGAATGACCCCTTTCTCGAGTCGAGTTGCCCTTTTTATACAAATCTAGGCCCGAAATGTCACAAAGGCAAAAAGGCAAGGCCTACTAAGCAATACTACGGACCACGTTCAGCAACAGCTATCTGTCCAGTTCAATACGTAGGTTTGACTTATACCTACAGGCCTGCTGTGTTCCCAATCATTGTAACTGGACTCCACTGAACCAGTAAACTTATAACACTACGAAAAGGAACGATAAAGATTATAGACGACCCGACATATATATATACTCGATTTAGCTTTTCCATCTGAAATTATTTTGTCCTCTTTTACTCAATGGTTTATTAATGTCAAAATTCTCTGCAAATCTTTTTCCACCTATGTTGCCTGCTCCTAGATTCCACCTCTATCCGACTTAATCCCATATATTATTCACTTGAGATAGAGATTCCCTCATCGTTCTTGGTGATCTTAATTTAACAGATATTTCCTGGTCCAGTTCTGAAGAGTCTTCAGTGTTGTTCCCCTCATCTTCGCATTGCTTCATTGATGGTCTTTTTGATTTATCCCTTACTCAAATTAATCCTGTTCGCAATTCAATTGATATACCACTTGATCTTGTATTTGTATTGGACTCATCCAACTGCGTCGTTTCCAGAATTGAAACTGTCTTTTTACCAGAAGACAAATTTCATCCAACTTTGGAAGTAACTTTTGACCTTTCTTTTTGTACGCCGACTTATAATACCCATCCAAGAAGCCACTGCTTTCGTAAGACCCACTTTGTCAGACTTAATAATATTATTTGGAACCTTGATTGCTCATATCTGTAAAATTGTAGAACAATAGACTCTGCGATTCGTTACTTCTATAGTATGCTTGATTCCGTTTTTAAAGTTTGTATTCCTTTCGGTGGATCAGTTCGGTCTAATAAACTCCCCTGTCGTAATTGAGAAATGTTAAGTCGAGATTAGAGTCATAAAAAGCCGGCAATCAGGTTTCTCTAAATGTGCTATTGCTCGTTCAAATTTTATGATATAAATGTTATAAAGATTATCTTCAGCGATGTAAACTTCAGTTTTGCAGTGTTTCTAAGCTTAGTTTTACATTTTTGTGAACGCTAAACTCAAGACGAGCATAATCCCAACCTGTTTAACTTTTGAAAATAAGATTGCGGACAGTGATCAAGCCATTGCCAATATGTTTTCTGATTTCTTCAAAGCCACCTATTCCTTAAAGACATAAAACACAAACACTCCGTATCGTTATGAGTTTAAAAAGCCGAATTGCATATTGAATCCTTTAATAGACGAAAGTTCGCTTCTCAGCGTGCTTAAGCAAGTCAAACCTGTGTACTCACCAGGTTCTGTACTCAGATACTGCGCTAAATCCTTATGTAACCCTACTCAGAAATTATTCTTGTTGTCCGTTGAAATCTCTGCCGTAATGTTGATTCGGAAGTAATAATTTATTATTCCTCTCCATAAAAAAGGCAGTAAGTCTGATGTTTCAAACTATAGGGGTATTTCCAAGTTGTCCGCTATTCCAAAAGCTTTTGAGAAAATTTAAACTTTTCAATTGCAACATATTTGTAGTTCTATAATTTCACCAGCTAATATGGTTTCGTAAAACGTAGATCTACAACCACAAGCCTTTTAGCCCTTTAGCAAACTGATGTCATTTATACTGAGTTCGATAAGGCTTTTGAATCTGTTAACCATAAGTTATTTCTTGTTGGATCTGACAAGCAGAACTCAAAAGGTCTTATTTAAATCTTTCTTTTTCAATTTCATCAATGTAACTTCAGGGGTGCCCCAGGGTAGTCAGTGTGGTCCGTTGCTATTCACCCTCTTCATAAATGATCTATCTCCCTTTCTTCTAGCAACATTCACATGTGCTCATGTATGCAGACGATGTAAAGTTTTGCTTAGCTGTAACAATACGGTTTCGTCCAGTAGATTACAATCTAATCTTAATAATTTTCAGTGTTGGTGTCATCACAATTTATTAAAGTTAAATACCACAAAGTACAAGGTTATGTCGTTCTATATGACCTCTCCTCAGATGACGACGTATTTCCTGAACGACACTCCAACAACGCCTTTATGAAATGAATGATTTAGGTGTGCTCATGGACCGTAAAATAACCTTCAACTCCCATATCTCTACTTTAATCGCTAAAGCCACAGGCGTTCTTGGTTTTATTAAGAGATGGTCGAAAGAATTCGATGAAACTTACACTATCAAAATTCTCTATACTTCTCTGGTCCGTCCTATTTTGGAGTACGGATCATGCATATGGTCACCTCAATATGAGTCACAACAAAAATTAGAATTAAATCTGTTCGCAAACAATTTCTGCTTTTTGCTCTTCGTGGTCTAAACTGGGATCATAATGTCAACCTGCCATCGTACTCTAGTAGACTTCTTTTTATTAATTTTCCTTCTTTTACTAACCGTAGAATAATGTTTGGTATATCTTTATGCACAAGCTCCTAACTGGTGATATTGACTCGCATGAGTTATTACACCAAGTATAGTTTTTTTTACACTTTTTGTACCATCTAGGCCTACTAGAAACTATATTCCCTTATCCCTTGCACACTGTACTACTAACTGTGCATTGCATAATTCCTTTCTAGTCCTATCAGCTGATTATAATCGACATTATTGTGTGATCAGCCCAGATCTCCCCTTCTTAGTACTAAAAACCTCTATCATCTCCTATTTAGCCCGAAAATAGCTGTAGCTTTCGTACTTTTGTTTGTTTTATTGTAAAAAAAAAAATGAGCATCGAGTCTAATCCAGAGATGCAAAACTGGATGACTTCTTCGTCGTCCACTTTGGATTAGCCCGAGTTGGAGCTCTATTACTTGTGAATATGTTAATTCAATGAAAATTACTGGCGAGTCATCAGACCGATGACAATTCTGCCAGTCACTCTGCCGTTATCAAGTTGTGCGTAATTCCCATGGTGATTGCAAAGTCTATAAGATCTGGGAGCTTACGTGGATCTGTTGGACAGTACGTAGGTTAATTCGGTGAAACGTAGCCCAATTTGTTTGCTGGGTTAATGATTGTATTGTACAGCTATTTGCCTTTGGTGCTTACCAGGCGGGATCCCCAATGAGGGTGGTTGGCGTTGTAGTCTCCTGCAGCAATAAATCGAACTCCGAGCGTGTTGGAGAAGTCAGTAAACTCCTTTTCTGAGATCGAAAAGCGTGGCGGGCAGTAAAGTGCAGCCACGGTTGTATTGCCGAAAGTGGTTTGGACACTTATTGAAGTTGTTTTTAGGTGTTGTTTGGCAAATCTACTGTGGAGACAGTATTAATTCCGTTTTTTTTTTATTTTTAATTGTAATTTGTGTTTCTGATAGCAGCGTCATGTCAATATCAGTTGAGTCCAGATACAGGGACAGTTTCTGTTTGTGTTTGGAAATACCGTTTGTATTCCAGAGGGGTATATGTAGTGCTGACATTATTTATTACTGTCCATAAGCTGTTGAGTAAGCAAGTTCTGGTTCCGCATAAGTTCCTGCATGCTTTTTTGCATGAACGTCATGAAATTTGTCATGTTTTGATTTAGCGAGATTAACAAAGTTTCGATCCCGTTGGGTTGCTGGCCGAGTACGGATGGACTTGGAGCCGCTTTAAATGGAATAATAACAGGATCTACCGTTGTAGTGGGAAGTCCAGGGGTAGCTGTTGTTGGAATGGCTGATGATCTTACAGCTCTTGACAAGAATGTACCCGGTGTGGTTTGCGAGAGATTAAATGTCAGGCCCTGGATACGAACAGTAGATTTATTCGCATTGAGACGAGCCTTCAGTTCCTTATAGACAAGACATTCTCTGTAATGTGCAATCACACCACAGCAACTTATATTGGCATTTGTTTTATTGTCGTAACCGACACAGCCGTGTTGAACTTATCTACAGACAACGTAAACTGGCCGAAGGCTGCGGAAAGAGCTTGTGTAGCCAAACCCCTGGCAGTGAGTGCATTGTAGAGGGTATGTCCTTCTGTGAGCTCCTCGATAGTGATTCTGCGATGTAGCAGTAGTTGCAGGTTGAAGATAGGGTGCACTGCGTCGGTTTTTAATATTCGTGCATTGGGCTGTGTTTCCTCTTTAACAGAGGTTGTGGTTTTTTTTGTTTGGACTTTGGTCTCTTATTGTTCCCCCTTATAAGTGGAGTCACAGAAAAATGGTTTTGACCAACTAGGGTCACAAACTTTGGGAAACATAAAATATAAAAGATTCCGGCTGATTTGCCAGTGATTGGATTTAAATGCTTTCCAAAGCTTTGCTTTGAACAGTTCTATTTTTGTTCATTTTGGGAGTGTTGTTTTTTTTTGTCTGAGGGCTAAGCTTTCGCTTGTTTATATTAATATATCTGTCCATACTAGTCTGAACAGATAAGTTCGTATTCAACACACTGGTTAGTCAGATTTTGTTGAGGTAGTCTGTCGGGCGGTTATCGAAGCTGTTGCAGACGTTGCTGCTGTTACAGTTGTTGTTAAAGCAATAGATTAGCATCTATTGCTTTAACATTGTTGTGAGCGCACTAAAGGCGGTCGGCGAACCCAATGACCCAATTAACACTTGAGGTGTAAGCGAATTTGAGGGTGAAGCGCATTGGGCGCTCCAAGACAAATTGTTGCTGGTTGGTGTAAGTAATTTGATCGTACTTGCACTTTTGGTTTCACCGCTTGTTGTTGTTGTGGTAGTTGGAGTTACTATTGAGAAGTATGCATTGTTGAGTTGAATGGATAGCCAACGCTCGTTTAGTTGCTGAAGAATTTCTTCTTATAGCTGCTGCTGGCGTGATTCTAGTCAAGAAGGGCCCAAGTCTTTTTACACGTTGGCATTGCTAGTAAATGTAGTTATTTACTGAGTATTGTCCTGTCACTTTAGTTAAACCCTGATTAAATGCTGAGAACCAACGCTTTGACGGTTGACGGTTTATGAAATGTGAAAGAGAATTTAACAACATATGTAAAGCTTTTATGTAGGTTGAACACTATATTGGCTACTGGCCAAACATTATACTTCGGCGGAAACACGAGGGCTGCTATTTATATGATGGGAATTTAAGTTTGTATTGAAAAATGGGTCGATGAAGTTAGAGCCGTTCACGCCAATTAGATCCTCGTCAATATATTGCATTTTGCATGAACACTTAGAGTTGTTATAGTTGGATACCCCATAACTTATCAGTCGCTGAAAAAAGGCTTGATTGGTTGGAATAAAGAAATGCTTAAAAAGGTTGACCGTGGTGCTTCAAGTCATAGATATATATAAGTGTATGACCAACGAGTATGTATAAACGAGCTCATCGAGATGACCACGGAGTACGAGAACGTCAAGCGGCAGGATCTAGCTCGATCGTCACAGTCACGAAGACTTGATATGGTTCGGCCATAGCCGAATTATTCAAATCCCACACAGCGACATTATCCTTTCCGAGATACAGCCCCTAGAAGAGAACCCATCTTACCCCAGTCAAGGAGTAACGAAACCAGTGTTGATTTAGGACTTGTGGATGTGCGTCGCGCATGCAGGCGATGCGGAAGGATAGGCCACATGAGTCGAGAATGCAACAATGAGCACAACTCGTTCTGTTGGAAATGTAGCCGAAGAGAAGTTACTTCATTGGAATGTTGTCGACGTAATGCAGCGGGAAACGTCAGAGGTCCTTCCCTAGACCGGGCCAGGGAAGCGACCAACCAGTCAGCGCCCAGACGATAGATACAGAACTTCGTGAGGTCGGAGGCAGGATAATTGCCCGGATACACCTAGCCGGCCTCATAGCGACGGCCACCCTAAATACGGGTGCTACCGGATGTTTTATCAGCGAAGATTTGGCACAGGAGATAGCGAATGCGGGAAGTATTTGGATATCCGCACTACCGTGTCTCTAGCCAACGGATCAAAGATGGAGATTACACGTTTATTTAGAATCATGGTACTGCTGGCCGGAAAGAGCGTGGTCATGCCATTCTTAGTAATGCCAAGTATGCTGGACCCAGTCATACTAGGAATGGATTTTCTTCAGGCAATGGAACCCCAGCACGAAAGGAGAAGAGGCACGATTGCGACCGGGTAAGACCCCCATCACTAATTCCACTGACGTCAGAGTCACCGGAACACCGAGGGTCACGTCCCCACAAAGCGCTCGAACGAGTCCCACACGTGCAAAGCACCATATACAACGTAGAGATGGACCTAGACGGATACCAAGGCCGATGGTACTAGAAGCAGTTACCACACAGAGAGATGTAAGAACGGCTTGTGAAAGATGAGAACGAGATACCCCACAGGGGTCACGGTGAAGAGAAGGTAACGGAGAACACGGACCCTCACCAAAGTTAGTGAGAAGAATGGAAGCCCTCCACCAAATCAAGGCAGAAACGGACAGCTAGATGGAAGAGACAGAAAACGTGAGTCCTGAACAGGTCCCTATAGTTCCCCAGATCCAACACATCCTCGACACCGAGTTGGCTAAATTCGACGGGATGACGGGAGTAACCCATATAGCTGAACATAACATCACCTTGAAGGAAAATAAGGCGATGAAGCAGCCGAACTACCCGAAGAACCCCGCAATGCTGAAAAATATCGATGCTCAAGTGATAGAATTACTACGCGAAGGTGCCATCGAACTTCCAATGAGTCCCCAAAGTTCCCCGATTGTTTTGGTAAAGAAGATGAAGGGCAAATGACGGATGTGTATTGATTGTAGGCAGCTGAACGCTAATTTAGTGAAGGACGCCTATCAAGTACCAAGAATTCACCATATACTGGCATCTTGGTACCGACAAATTGTTTCAAACTTTTCGACCATCGCCCAGCCCATGACCAGCCTACTAAAGAAAGGAAAACGTTGGAGTTGGGGAAAGGAGCAGGAAGAAGCGTTCTTGCAGTCTCACTACAGCACCAGTTCTTGCATGTCTGGATTTCGGACAGAAGTTCGTGTTGCAGACCGACGCAAGTGATGTTGGATTAGGAGCGGTGCCTACCCAGGAAATAGAAGGACACGAACGAGTGATTGCCTACGCCAGTCGTCGCCTGAGTGCAGCTGGGGAAAACTACACGACCACAGAAAAGAAGTGTCTGGCCATTGTCTGGGCCAAAAGAAAGATGAGATGTTACATGGAAGGTTACCGCTTTGAGGTAATCACGGACCACATGGCGATGAGATGCCTCAACCCCATACAATCCCCTTCAGGTCGAGTAGCACGATGGGCCCTAGAGCTCCAATAATACCTGTTTGACATCAAATACCGAAGAGGCCAGCTGAACGAATTGGCAGATACCCTGTCCTGTCAACCCGGAGACGTACTACGCCATATGCGGACCGAAGCCCCAGTGTGGCGGTGGTTAACCCGGATGATAGAAAAAGTTGCAAAGGAACCCGAGAAGTATGCCGATTACGCAATAGAAAACGCTCAACTATATCGCAATATCAGACATCGAGCCGACGACGACGATTATTGGCCCTGGAAGTTATGTGTCGCCAATGAAAACCGAAGGAAGGTCTTGCAAGAATGGCACGATCCCACAGCAGGACACTTAGGAGTGCGGAAAACAGTCACTAAAGCGATGCGGCGTTATTACTGGCCAGATATGCTACGAGATATAGCCAGGTATGTGAGAGGGTGCAAGTCGTGCCAAAAATACAAGATTCCACAGGTAAAGAGGGGAAGATGCTCACGAGAGTCTTTCACATAGTCCGAGGCAATATCCAAAAGGCCTCGAGCGATCAAGGAAGACATTATAATTTGCGATGTAGGGAGTAGCGACCTTCCCTCCAATCGTGGGTTTGATGCAGGCGGCATCAGCTGTCCAACGCAGCCGAAGGAGTTGCAGCAAAGCTGGTCTCCAAATTCGACGGACCCTTCCGAGTGGTGAAGTTCGTTTCGCCCGAAATCGTCCGTTTACGGCGATCTGGCGAGCACCAGGGGCGAGAGGCCCACGTCCTCAGCTGAAGCCGTACCACAACGAAGACGACCCAGGAAGCAACCCCTAGAGACGAAGAAGATGCGTAAGCCTACACGTATTAAGGTAGAATGTAAGATATGTATAGGAAAACCTTTGCGTGTAAATGTATTCAACCGAAAAATTGTTAGCTGCACCAGGGGTAAGAGTAGGGCTAGGGCTAGGACAGGGATGGTAGATAGAAGGAACTAACCCCAATTTTACTTCGCAGAATTAATGAAATTACCAAAGGAAGTCCTCTTAAGCCCACCCGGAGAAAGGGGGGTGTGACGATCTGGAAATTTCCATACCGCACATCTTTACATATACATAGCTATCTACGTATCATTAGCGAGGCGACGCAATTTTGAGCATTAATCAGGTCAGTGGCGCACGTTGCCTGAGTAAGTGTTGGGATAGGTTTTTGCGGGATAGACCTGGTGCAGTCCGGTCGCCATTTTGTGAAAAGAATATAAATTTGTACAGAAAGAATTTTTAAAGAAAATGAATATGATAAAGTATAAAAATTTAATGAAAAGAAATGAATAAAAATATAGGACATTAAAGTGTTTATTTCATTTGCATGTGACAGTATTGATTTACCCCTCCCTCCTTTCTTGACCCACTAATCCCGAAGCTAGTAGGGGACGAATCTCCCTACTAGTTTCTAACCCGTATGTTGAATCTCAAGAAAATCTAACCCGTGTGTGGATCACTTTCTCGCCGAGGTTCGGAATACCTGAGATTTCCTACCTCTCACACGCCCCCTTTTATCGTAGGTCCCCATGGTGAAGCGTAGTCTCCACGGGCCTAGTAGCGTCCAACTAACCCATTGAACTAGGTGTGGAGTTGCCCACTAATTACCCAATCTCAGTTACGGTTGTACAGCAGGGACGTGTAGGTGGGCATCCTGGGTACACCGTGACCCAGTGTGGTCAGATTCCCTATTAGAGACTAGCCAGGACTTGGCTGACTGACCACGTCCCGTCGGTCGAAGGTCTCGGCAATTACAAATTTCTTGTTTTGTGAACCCATGAAACTGGGAGTTGTACCCCAGCCTTAGAAGGTTCTTTACAGCAGTTGGAATAGTCCTTCATTTCAACTTAGAAATCCAATAATAAACACATACACCCCTTAATTCAACATACATTATTAAGGAAGTATTTTTGGTAGTCTATAATATGCGGAGACTTCCATAACTGACACCAAAGCTGGGGATCGTCAAAAAATAATGTTAAATGTCAAATACCCAACCAAATTTTCTCACCCTGAATGGTATCATACCAACCCACTCCTCAACAGACTGACTATTCCGAACTAGAAGTCACACACAAAATAATTTCCTTCTACGAGCCTCCCAAAGAAGCCTGAAGCATTGAGTCCGATATCAAACAGATCGAGTTTATGACAGCCTTAAACAGTCTCAAAGCTTGTCCCAGGGGACAACCGTATCTCATACCCCGGCTTTGAACTTAGGTTTTTATCGGCGTTACAATACCATACTTGTATATCCCACAAAACTTAAAAAAAAACAGCATAGTAGTCTCCTTCCATAAAAAAACCCTAATAAGCCAGCAGCTAATTCATACCGCCCCATCTCTTAAAGCCCTTGCATGTCTAAAGTTTAATAAAAAATAGTAGCAAACCGACTATGGTGGCTTGCTTCCAATATTGAGCTTCTAGATAGTCGGTCATTAAGTTTTCAAAAAGGTGAGCACATCTGAGAGGAAAAAGAAATGCAATTTTCAGCTAAGCTCCTAATCTTACAACCTCAAGTAAAGTAATACTAGTAAAAATCCTTGGTCTTATAATAACAAAAAGATACAGATAGAAACAACACATAGACAACTTAACAGTCCAAATTGAACAAAGAAAGACTTAACATTACAATGGTTAGCTGACCAAAAATACATTATTTTAGGCGGATGCATCAAAATCAAGGCAAGAATTCTCATGGAGCATCACTACTGAGTCAGATATAACTAAAACGGGCTTACTCTCTTACTCAACTGAAGCAGCAGCCATTGGCTACCTGTAAATATGCACTGGACCAAAAACAATATTTTGCAATTTGCTCAGACTCATTATAAGCGACACAGGCAGTAACTCTGGTCAAAAACCAAAATCCGTCTATCACTCATATACGAGATATGTATATTAACCCACCTAACACAGATCATACTGGTATTTATAGTTGAACAAAACTACAACTAGAAAAACACAATAATGTACATAAAGGACATCATCCTCAAAGACTACAAACGCGAAGTTTGGAGGAATACTTCAGAAAGCTTTAAAACAATAAATACAAGCCAAACCTCGGTAAGAGACTCGCAAATAAAAATAGACAATAACATTAAACGAACCGACATCACAACATTTCAAAGACTTCGATTCGGACACACGAAACTCACTCAAAAATACTTATTCATAAAACAATCCCCTTCACGGTGTTTACATTGCAACAAAAATATTAAAATTCTCCACCTACTCACACAGTATAATGAGCAGAGGAAAATACACAAATGTCCTAATCCTATTAAATCCCTATCCCTAAACAATTTTAATATCGTTTCTATCGAACAATATTTCAACAATATTTCACCTTTGTGAAATATTATCCAAACACTTGTAAATGTAGCTTAACAAAACTAAATCTACATAGATAACAATAAATGAAGCAAGCAAATCGTCCCTGACGACATTGAGTATACCCTGTACCAACTAGTTATATTAAATAAAGTCGAACACCCTCGAGATCTCCTTTGATTTAATTCAAAATTTTCATCGAATGCATGCTATCTCGCTCACACCTGGCAAAGCTAGTCTCGGACTTGTTGGTTCAGTACAAAAGGCACATTCGTATATCTCCTATAATTATTGTCCGATTTCGATTAAATTTGGTCAAATGTTGCATTTTGGTCACATTATTAGATGTGCCAAATAAGAATGTGATTCCTTCAAAACTGCTCTATTAATTCCTTCCTTCCTAGTAATTTTTTTTAAATTGCGGGGGTGGAAGTGGGCGTGGCAAAAATTTTAAACTATCTTAGTTTTCGTAGGCACTAAACAAAAGTTCAAATACTCTTGAAATCGCAATCAATTAAAAACGAAGTTCCCTTTAACATGCAGCAGCAGGGAACGCATGCTATCTCGCTCTTTCTTATCTGCCAATGGCGCCTTGGCAATTCAGTACAATGCAAATGGCTAGATTTCCGATGTTTATTATCCGATTTGAAATTTGGTCAGTTAGAACAGTTTGACTATATAATTATGTCCACCAAATAAGAGTACGATATCTTTAATACAGCTTTGGTAACTTCATTTTAAAATTTTCTTTTTTCATTTGCGGGGGCGGAAGTGGGCGTGCCTAAAATTTGAAACAATCTTGAACTGTCCAGGCACAAGACGGATGTTCACACCAAATTTGGTAGCTCTAGCTCTTATAGTCTCCGAGATCTAGGTGTTCATACGGACAGACGGACGGACGGACAGACGGACAGACGGGACATGTCTCAATTGACTCGGCTGTTGATGCTGATCAAGAATATATATACTTTATGGGGTCGGAAACGCTTCCTTCTGCCTGTTACATACATTTTAGCGACTTTAATGTACCCTTTACCCTATGGCTACAGGGTATGAAAAGCTGTATATTATATAATAACCACAACTAGCTTAAGAAAATAGCTTGTATAAGGACTAGAGGTAATTTATAAATACCCTCTTTGGCACTCGTAAATCGATGACCACTCAAAAAAAGTTTTTTTTGTTATATCTGACGCATTCACCCGACGCGCACACACTCACTTGCAAGCCTAACGGGACTTGCTCGAAAATGTCGAAGTTTCGCTTTTCTATGCTTCGTCCAGACATCGGTGCCAAGAAAAATGCGAACGTGTCGATTCTGACGCCGACGCTTGACACTTGTCGCGACAGAATCGGTCGTCGTGGCAATTTTTCATTGGTCTATCGCAGGCCGCGTCTGCTAAAATGCAGAGCTTGGGCAGCGATCATGGAAGGCTCTAGAAAAGAGTGGACGGCGACTGCGCAATAAAAAGTCAAGCAATTCACTTTTTTAATGAACCTTGAAGTGAACGGCAGCAAACAAGATTCTGGAAATCCTCAAAGTGAACAGTTACGAGTGGAGTGAGTGCAAATGTTGGTAAAATAAAATATCAAGGATACCAGACAAGCATACAAAGACAAGTCACGGATATACATAGATCCCAGTGTGAAAAAAAGGGACAGCGTGCAGAGAGAAGGAATAAATATAAGTGTGTGTGCCAAAGAATACCGGGTGAGTCGGCCATGAGGTCCCAATTGTCACCCCTCCTTCCTTTCTAGAAATTCGGAGTAGACAACGTGAGGTTAGGGACGACAAAATTATATAATTAATTTAAATTATAACGAGTTATATATTGATTGCATAATTTGTTGGGATGATATTAGGGCTAACCAACCAATTCCTCGATCCTTCCCCCTATCCCTAACCCTTTGTGCCTGTCGAGTAGTTAGTGCAAGTTCCTCCTTTGGAATCGGCATCCGGGTTACACCCTACCCGATGGCAAGGAGAACGTCTCGTCTATTTGTAGTGTGCCAAGTTACAGGATAGCTGTTGCACGTTGACTAGCGTGCGGGTTACACTCTGGTTGACTGGTACAGTGTCCTGATTCTATTGGCATGCGACCAGGAGTTATAGAATGATCGATGTCCGGGTTACACCCTAACCGATCGCGCTGTAGTTCCAGGGCCATCCCATTGTAGTATTGTTATAAGTCGGTGTCCGGGTTACACCCAAACCGACATATGCTCATGTCTCCTTTTTGATATCGTTCTTCTTGTGGTGAAATTACAAGTCGGTGTCCGGGTTACACCCTAGCCGACTTATATATCTATACGTAATGTATTATTGTCCCTCTTATTTCCTTGTGTATGCATGTCTTTTTTCCTTTCCCCCTTCTTTTCTCCATTCGGGCAATCGTCCACAATACCCAATTTCAGCAATATTAACCATCAAATTGCCGCTCAATCTTTGGTGTCGGCATTCTATTACAAAAGTTCTGTAATGGAAGACACTGGGGAGACTGAGATTTGTACCCCAGCTGAAGAAAAACTTCCTTACTGATGGAGCTCGAGCAGGGACCCGAGATTTGAATAGAATTTATATATATATTTTGGAAGTTTTCGCCCCATTTTGTAATATTACAAGGCGAAAATAATTTTTTTGTTATATACATATATATGCATGAACCTTTTTTTTATGAGCATGTCATCTGCGTGGCTTAAAGAATTACTATAACCCATTTCGCGGGAATGTATATATGCCCAAGGCATTTTCATATAACCTTTTGTAAAGCCCAAAATATTTTTTTATAATATTTTAATATCCTGAAAAAAAATGATATATCTTTCTTTTGTATTAACTTATATTTTTGGCTTGCTTACATATACCCACTGTATTCCCATATTTTTCCATATACCCGCATATACCCTTTATCCCAAGTGAATTACAGTTATCGTAGGCTAGATATTTTTTTCCTTTAAACCAATAAATACATTAAAGCAGGGAGAAAAAAAAAAAACACAGAGCTGGCAGACATTTAAAATGTTATTTGTCGCCGATAGAACTATACCAAGATGCTGCCATAGCTAATATACCCAGCAGAGTCACGATAGAGTAATAGTAGAATCACCAAGAGAAAGTAATTTTCCATAAGTCAGCGATAGGACTGGCTACATATTCACCGATAGAAGTAATATATCCTTGCAGAATTATGATAGAGTAGACATTAGAATCATCGACAAAAATGTTTTTATAGTCAGCGATAGAACGGAATACATAACCATCGATATAGCTAAACAATGCATCAGAGTCACGATAGAATATACGTGTAAACAGCGACAGAAAATTTCAATTCCAAGCCAAAAGACCCTGCAGAGTGACGGCAGATAAAGCAATAGAATCAGCGACAGAAAGCACCGTTAGAAAACACAGAGAATAGAGAAACCTACGGTAGTTCTATCGCCTGTGAGAGAAAAAGAAAGGTCACTTTTTGGGTTTTCATTGGTCGACGAGCTTGGGGTCGAGTCCCTTATTCAAATATTGAGACGAATAGCAGAATAATATAACCACTAACCAACGGCACAAGTTTCTTCAATTTGATTTTGAAGCAGATAAAAGGCGACCACCAGCATCACCAAGGAGAATACATCGCGAACCTCCTCTGAGTCCACAACAGAGAGTCAGTCTCGGACCTTCAAATAAGCCAACGTTCACCAGCAAGGATATTCAACTAAAATCAAGGATAACTAAACCAAAGTTCAGTATATTTAACAAGGATCAAAGATTAACTAAGCCAACGTTCATTGCAAGGATATTCAACCACGGCTAAGCACAGCAAAGATCAACGAATAAACTAAGCAACGTTCCAGTACAAGGATATTCAACCACGATTAAGCATTGCAAGAATCATCGATTAAACTAAGCAAGAATTTGTACTCAGCGTTCAGCCCATTCAGTCAACCAGAATGATACAAAAAAAAATATATATATATTCAGCGAATAGCAACAACTCATCTGCAGTAGTTAAACCAACAATCACAAATATACTAAAAATTTATATTTAAAATTTTACTACTGTGGTTGCAATTCTAGGCAATAACCAATCGTTCAGTGCTGATGCAATTATTTTACTGTCTCGAGTTTGATTTATTGCCTTTGAATGAATACTTCGCTTTCAGCTAGTGTTCAATTCAACCATGTTGGATAAAGACTTTAGTTAAGTGGGAGTCAAGTTAGAAAGTTTCTTCGCCGAGTTTGAGCTAACGCCTGGCGGTACAGTCGAGGAGATGGGAAGTCGATTCTCCAGCTTCGCATCCAGGAAAGACCATAAACCAGATTGTACCAACAATTTACCAGTGGACCTAGAAGCAGTACCAGCAACAGCAGAAGCACCAACAAGCCATCTTTGCCTCCTCCGGCGGAAAAACCAGCAAATTACCCTTACTTCTACCAGGTGTCTGAAGCACCAGTGGATACTCACCGTGCTTACTGTAACTGTGGCAAACCGAATCACTTCGTTAAGTAATGCAACAATCCAAGGAGGTTGTTCTGTTGGAAATGCGAAAAACGCAATATACGTACCATTGACTGCTAACGACGATCTGGAAACGCCCAGCGCATACGTTTGACAGTGGATCAAACGGAGAAAGCGCAGAATCAATCCCAAATGTAAGCATACTTTAGTCCAGGTCAACGGATGAAAAGTGAGTGCTACCCTCGATACTAAGCTACCAGGAGCTTCATTCACAGCTCACTGGCTAAGCAAATAGGTACTAAGATTGGAAACGAATACATACCCCTATCAACTTAGCCAACGGATCCAGAAAAGAAATCACCCAGTCTATCGAAGCTGAAGTACGGCTAGGGACGACACAGGTGAAAATACCATTGCTAGTATTTGGACCAATTGCCCAACGCCAGGCATCGCAGAGCACGTCATAACTTTGAAGGATACAAACAAAGATTATCAACGATACAGTGGACCACTTACTGTCAGAGGATCGCATCGAACCATCGAAAAGCACCTCATAGTGCCCCAATAGTATTAGTGGGTAAGAAAACTGGAGATATGCGTATGCGCATCGATTTCAGGCAACTCAATGTGCAGTCTATACGAGACGCGTATCCTCTACCATCTATTACATTCTGGAGATGCTTCGCAGCGCTCAGTTTATCTCTACACTGGATCTCAAAAGTGGTTATTGGCAAATACCTCAAGCCAAGGCGAGTCGAGAATGCCCAGCGTTCACAGTCCCAGGTCGTGGCCTGTTTAAATGGAAACCAATGCCTTTTGAGCTACGTTCCGCAGCTGCAACGTTCCAACGCGATATCCAACCCATTGTCTACGTGATTGGACCCGAGATGGATCCATTTGCTTCGCGTATCTAGACATATCATCGTCATCGGAAAAACCTAAGAGGAACACATGACCCATGTACAAGAAGATTTTCGACGCCTCGGGGAAGCCAAGCTACGTATCAGCAAAGCGAAATGCAGGTTCTTCAGACGAAAAATCCAATTCTTAATACATGTGGTCAGCGAGCAAGGTTTCCATACCGGCCTGGAGAAGGCAGCAGCCGTTTGCGAATTAGCTCCTCCAACCAATGGCCGCCAGCTTCGACGATGTTTGCGCATCGCTTCTTACAGCCTTTAATCGCCATGTTGAGGAAAAGCGCTAAATGGAAATGGGATGCAGAACAACAACAGGACTGCTACGAATTGAAGTTACGATTGATATCAGCTCCTATCTTAGCATGTCCCGATTTTAATTCTAAGTTCTACTTGCAGACAGATGCCAGCTATTATGGATTGGGCGCAGTATTAATCCAGTATCAAGAAGGAACAGAACGAGTTATCGCCTATGCCATTAGACGTACGACAATACGAATTCGATGTACAATACCGCAGAGGCAAGTTAAACGTCGTAGCCGACGGCTTGTCTCGACAACCATTAAAGGTGCTGAACTCAATACAGGATACTCTACCCGAGTGCCCCTAGTGTATTAAAATAAAGCTGCAAGTAGAAGAACAACCAGAACAGTTCCCCGATTTTCGCCACGAAGGTGGGCAACTGTACCGACGTAGGATTCATCAACCCGACGAAAATGACTCTGTACCACAGAAGCTATGTATACTAAAGAAAGCTTGCCAACGGGCACGTTACGAATGTCACGACGAGCCACCGCAGGACATTTGGAAATCAAGAAAACGGTGCTCAGAGTCGCCCAAAAATAATATTCGCCTAGATTTTCTTGCGATATAAAGCGACACGTGCGCAACTGTCTTCAATGCCAAAAATATAAAGTGGACCAAATGAAAACAGCTGGAAAAATGTTTACTCGTCAAGTTAAAGAACCACTCAACACCGTGTACGCTGACTTTGTCGGAACCCTCCCAAGATCGAAGCAAGGTAATACGGTTCTATTAGATTTTCTAGACGCATACAGTAGATGGGTGGAGCTTGCACTTCTGCATAAAGCTACCGCTACTGCATTAGCACACGAATTTCGGGGACGAATCATCGGACGCTTTGGAGCACCACGCACTTTGGTCTGCGATAATGGAACACAGTTTACCAGTCGCGCCTTCAAAGAACTTTGTCAACGAGCTGGAGTAGAGCTTCAGCACACCGCCCGTCAAAATCCTACCGAGAGGCCGAATTGCACCGTGAAGACCATGATAGCTCCAATACCTGTGAAAGCAGAACAGCTGGGGCAATGTTCTGCCCGAATTTACATTTATGACCCTTTCTCGAGCTTGCGATCGCTGCTTATTTGTGCGTCCCTTTGCCTACAAATTCGTTCATTCATGCTGCACGGGCTCGCGATAGCGACTGTTTTCTTTCCCCGGATTGATGTTTCCTGTAAATGTTGTTGTCGGCCTTACTTGCGAAATTTGTCTGCCAACCCTTGATTTAAAGTAAAAAAGAAATTTTTTTTGCTTGGTTTAAGTTAACATAATCCTTGGATATTTTATTTATTTAGTATAAGATAATGTGCTTAGTTTTTCAATACACTTTGAATTTTTAAACAGTTGTTGACGTAAATGTATGCCTAAAGCACAAACCACGAGTTTCTTACGCAGGCTTTACTTAGAGTAAAATTAACCCTTACATATTTTCATATACACTGTACTGGCACTATATTTTCATACAACACAAAATTATCTCCCACATTATCGAAATCTAACGGAAAATTGCATGGCAAGAATATACCTGTGTTCATTTTTGCAGCCCGCTTGAGCTTTGTTTGTTCTTTGTCATTGCAAATTCGAACTTCAAAGTGATCGAACGTTTGACGAAGTGGTCCGACATTAATAGTTTAAAGCGGATTTTGTAATTGAAGGTATTTACTTTAATAAGTGCTTATTTAAATATGAATTAAATTAATTAATTGATTTTTGTGTGTTTTTGACCGACTTAACCTTTTTTAAGTATTTCGTGTACGTCTTTTTTATGATTACCTAAAGTCTTAGTTGTGTTACCCCCCGATGTCCCCATTGAAAGTACAATCACTGAATTTTACAATTTTTTAAGGTAATAAACATGAAAATTTTAGTTACTGATTTGCTTAGATTCGTTGAAGAACTATAGTGGTCTTATTTTTTTTAGTTGATCTTCGTGTTGTTGCTTTCGTTTTCGTTTTTATCATTTGTGTTTATTTTTGCACAATTTTTTATTTGTTTTGCATATTTTATTTCTATTGTGTAGAAGCATCTGTGTGTGCCAAAAAAAGGGACACGAATGCCCGAAGAATGCTAGGGATAATTAATTAATTAATTAATAATTAATTAAGGCCCCGAAGTAAACACGATTGACCTTAAGAAATGCATTCAGTACATTTGCAAAAAGCTATTTGCCTACTGGATTCAGTGCAAGGGAATTAGGAGTTCAGTTCTACAATACCAAAATTGATCCAAGTTTTAGTCGTGGACGGCCCAAAATGGATTTCGCTAAGTCCTCAAAAAGGACGAAACGTCGCCAAATTGCGCCGCTGCAGTAGCATGATGAGTCTGCAGCTTGTGTTTTACGTTCATCAGACTCTCAGTCAAAACTTTATGCAACTGAAATTATATTGAAAGGGTCTTGTCGCTTGTCGTGGATATTGGACTATCCAAACTTAATACTTGGTCATTAGATCATTTATCAATACAGAACTACAAAATAAACAAGCAGCTAGCCTCGATAAGGGTCTAGATGCCAAACCACGTTCACGTCCCGTGTTAACAGCACGGCAGACTGACAAGGAGTATGCAGTCGAGAGCCACGTGTCCAAGCCACACTCCAAGTGTCAACGTTCACTAGCAACATTGCAACATCAGACATTCACCCACGGAGAACCACCAAGAATACCAATTATTCCAACATCGAGGAGAAGGTTTCAAAATGGGGTCTTCATTTTGGCGTTACTGCTTATCCACTATACTGCTTGGAAACAGTAAAAACAAGGGCTGTTACTTATCGCATCAGCATCGAATGTCGACGGACGAGCCGACGGATGATGACAAACCAGCGGTCTGATGAACTCCTCTTGGGCTAGCTTTAAACAAGGATTTTTGAATTTCTTTTTGCCTCACAGATACTTTGAAAGATTCTAACATGCCATTCGTAACCGCAGACAATGCTCTGGAGAACAATTCAAGGTAACCACGCCTCATGATGAGAAGGGCCCGCTACAGGAACTACAACATGTATATGACAATTTACTACCTGACTACTAATTGCACGCTCACCGTTTGGATTTTCGCAACCTGAACGAGTTGAGCCAGTTAATTGTAAATTTCGAGACCCTGCGTGGTCAAAGTTCTAGAAGATTTGATGCATCTTTTTCTCGTCAGGCAAGTACCTCAAATACCTTAGATAGCCATATGCAACAGTTTACCAGTGGATCTAGATGCAGTACCGGCAACAGCAGAAGCATCAACAAGTCAGCTTTGCGTCCTCCGGCGGAAAAACCAGCAAATTACCCTTACTTCTGCCAGGTATCCGAAGCACCAGTGGATACTCACCGTGCATCCCGTAACTGTGGTGAACCAAATCACTTCACTAAGCAATGCAACAATCCAAGAATGTTGTACTGTTGGGAATGCGGAAAACGCAATACACAACCAATTGGCTGTTGTCGACGGTCGGGAAACGTCGAGTTCCTGCGTTTGACCGGGGATCAAACGGAGAAGCGCAGAATCAATCCCAAATGTAAGCAGACTTTGATTCGACAAGGGTCGCCTCATAGCCTTAGTCCAGGTCAACGGATGTAAAGTGAGTGCTACCCTCGATACTGGAGCTACCAGGAGCTTTATTGGCTCAGCAGATAGGTACTAATGGACATTGGAAACGAATACACACCCCTATCAACTTAGCCGACGGATCCAGAAAAGAAATCACCCAGTCTATCGAAGCTGAAGTACGGCTTGGAACGGCACATGTGAAAATACCATTGCTAGTATTACCAGATATTATGGACCAATTGAACTTAGGCACCGATTTCCTCCGTGGCACTCTGACAAAAAACTATCTGACGGGGAAAACTATCTACAGCTGTAACTTATTCAAAACCCACCTCTTGAGTCGTTTGCCAGAGTTGATGTGACACCGGTTGCAGTGCTGCCACCCAACCTTCGATTTCTTTAACCAACAACACACAGGCCCAGTTAATTCCTGATGAATTTCCAAGCTCACAGAGGGAAAGATTGCCAGCTGAAAAACGAGTCCGAAGCGCTGCACTACCTCCTACATCAGACCAAGCCATGACTAGTAACCCCTTTCGTCAACAAGTCATCGAAAAATTAACAGGCAAGACAGACAAACTGAACTTTATAATATCCAGGCCCACGACAAGCATGGAAAATTCGAGGCGAAGTCTCACGATATCCCAAGAGCCAGAACATCCAGACGACGCCAGAGTAAATAATATTATCAACGAATTTCTATCGCAGGAATTACCCAAGTTCGACACATTACAAGGTGTCACCCACATAGCAGAGCACGTTATCACTATGAAGGATGATGAACCAATTAAGCAACGTTATTACCCTCGCAACCAAGCCCAAAAGAAGATTATCAAAGATACCGTGGACCAGTTATTGTCATAGGAACGCATCGAACCATCGAAAAGCCCTTATAGAGCCCCAATAGTACTAGTGCGGAAGAAAACTGGAGATATGCTTATGTATATCGATTTCAGGCAACTCAATGTGCAGTCTATACGAGACGCGTACCCTCTACCAAGGATCAATTACATTCTGGAGAAGCTTCGCAACGCTCAGTTTATCTCAAAACTGGATCTCAAGAGTCGTTCTTGGCAAATACCAGGTCATGGCCTGTTTCAATGGAAAGTGATGCCAACGTTCCAACGCGCATTGGATAGCGTGATTGGACCCGAGATGGATCCATTTGCCTTCGCGTATCTAGACATTTCATTATATGCTCCTAACGTGGCATGCCCAGATTTCAACTCTAAGTTCTACTTACAGACAGATGCCAGCGATTATGGATTGGCGCGTTATTATCCAAGTATCAAGAAGGAACAGAACGAGTTACCGTCTATGCTAGTAGGCGTCTCCTTGCGCCGGAAGAAAATTACTCAGCCACCGTAAAACAGCGTCTCGCCATCGCTTCGACAATCTGCAAACTACGTTGCCATTTGAAAGGATATAAATTTGAAGTCATTACGAATCATCAAGCGTTGAAGTGGCTCAATTCCATAGATAATTCCACAGGTCGCACCGCGAGATGGGTGCTTGAACTACAACAATACGAATTCGATGTACAATACGGCAGATGCAAGTTAAACGTCGTGGCCGTCGGCTTGTCTTGACAACCATTAGAGGTGCTGAACTCAATACAGGATACTCTACCCGAGTGTCCCTGGTGGAATAAAATAAAGCTACAAGTAGAAGAACAACCAGAGCAGTTCCCGAATTTTCGCTACGAAGGTGGGCAACTGTAGGAGGATTCATCACTCTAATGATTGTGTCCTATGGAAGCTGTGTCTACCAAAGGAAGCTCGCCAACGAGTCCTCCACGAATGTCACAACGAGTCTACCGCAGGACATTTGGGAATCAGGAAAACGGTGCTCAGAGTCGCCTAAAAATACTACTGGCGTTGATTTTTCCGGGACGTAAAGCGACACGTGCGCAACTGTCTTCAATGCCAAAAATATAAAGTGGATCAAATGAAAACAGCTGGAAAAATGTTTACTCGTCAAGTTAAAGAATCAATCAACACCGTTTGCGCTAAATTCATTGGATACCTTTCAAGATCATACCAAGGTAATACTGTTCTCTTTGTTTTTCTAGACGCATACAGTAGATGGGTGCAGCTCGTACCTTTGTGTAAAGCTACCGCTACTGCATTAGAACACGCATTTCGGGAACGAATCATCGGACATTTTGGAGTACAACGCACTTTGGTCTGCGATAATGGAATGCAGTTCACCAGTCGCGCCTTCAAAGAACTTTGTCAACGAGCCGGAGTAAAGATTCAGTACACCGTCTCTTATACACCTCGACAAAATCGTACCGAACGCGCAAATCGCACCGTGAAGACCATGATAGCCAAATACCTGGGAGAAAAGCAAAACAACTGGGACCATATTCTGCCCGAATTCACACTTGCAATAAATTTCAGCGTGGGTGACTCAACAGCGCTTACGGCAGCATTCCTCATGCTGACTAAAGAAGTCCGCATTCCTGGAGCCCTATATGAAAAGGTTACGCCTGAACTAGGCACTATAACCTGGTCTCCCGAAGTTCGAACACAACGCATGGCAGATGTGTTCAAAATAGCCCAGGAGAACATGCAACAAGCTTCAGTAGAACAAGGACGGCACTACAACTTGCGACATCGAGACTGGCGACCAGCGATTGGAGATCTGGACCTCCTGAAACAACATCACTTGTCGATGGCGTCGGAAGGGCCCTACAAGTAATTAAGTTTAATTCCAAAAACATCGTCCGACGGTAGACGTCGACGACCTAAAGTCTCTACAACCAGACGAACCAAGCGCCCGAGATGAAGAACGTGTTAACATTAGTGCAGTGGTAACGCTGCCCATTGCCGCCAGAGGTAAAACCCAGGAAACCGCTGAGATCATCCAAACTGAGACGAATTAATTCGCAGGGGCCACTTGTTGGAAGGTGTGCCTTTCCATCGCCCCTGTCCCCCGCTGGGGGGTCTTAAAGTCACGGCATGTCTGCCCTATTTTCTATATAAGATTTCTACAGAACCACTGCTCATTGTTATTTTTAAGCTCACATTGTACATTAGTCATAAGCTTCTCACTCATATAAACTACACAGGTTAGCTTGTCAGATCCTAGAGTCACAAGTCAGAGTATCTAATACTTTTCGTTCCCTCAGTCGTATGATGTCACGTCACTTCAGCGTGACCGAGATGGTCGGCGTCATCGAAAACGTTGTATCCATCTGGGAGTTAGAGTTCGCCAACCCATCGTCAACCAGAGAGCCTACTCCAGTGTGCGATCAGTGTACGATACCGGCCGCGTCTTCACTCACCCAACCAGAAAATGATCTAGAATGCTCAGCCTCTTCGTCTGGCGATGCCATCAAGGAAGAGCCCGTCAACTGCGGATAGTGGACGCACCAGCCAAAGCCATCGTTACCAGGGTGGATTTGTTGAAAGAGGCAATCGATCTTTCGGACATCGCCTGTTTTGATCCCGGGCATTTCCACGGATACCGCGGCTAGATACCTTCGCCCCCGGGAATGAAACGAAGTAACAGGAAGTGCGCACCTCGCCTCCATACCCCCAGAGTTTAGGTGGAAGTTCGCCCAGTCGCTCGCTATCGCTGGAGCGATTCCCCAGAATTTCAAACACCCAGGTCAAGTAGCCTTGTGAGCTACGAGGCTGAGAAAGTGGAACCCAAATTTGACAATGCTGAGTACGCCTCGTATCCGCACTTCGAGGATTTTTCTCCTTCCATGTCACCGTAGCTCCAGGTTGTCAGTCAGCAGAGCAATCATCGATCACCACCACAGGACCCCGATGACCTACCTGGCTGTAGTCACCAAGCTTCGTGGCGAATCATACCAACTGGATGGCGAACCAATGGGATGGAGGACTTCTGATACAACAAGTGGAAAACTACGCCACGCTACGCCAAAAGAGGAAATTCCGATGCGAAGTCACTGGCCGGCTATATATAGCGTACTGGTGAACCGGGCTCAAGAAGTCACTGTAACATTCCTGGGTTTCGTCTCCCCAAAGTACGGGGGGTGGTAATTATGGAACTCCGGATTTACTAGTTAAGTTCACATGCAATCTAAAGGAAAGGCAAATCCGAAGGAAATTGAACGTGAGTTGCATCCAGTCCAAAAACCAAAGTGAAGTGGAAATATCATATCAACTGAAATTCCTGATGCATGGACCTTACGGTGCATTAAATCCATTATCACCTTACATGGCTAATGGAAAGTGCACAAAAGAATATCCGCGACCGTTAGTTGCTCAAACAGTCATCGGGAGCGATGCATATATAGTTTATCGTCGGCGTTTAAAAAAAGATAATGGTCGAATTATCAAAGCTAAAGTTCAAAATCAAGAGATTGAGATCGGAAATGAATTCATTGTACTTTACTGCCCGCTGCTATCACGAATTTTCAAAACACATGTGAACGTTGAGAGTTGTCATTCGGCCAAATTAGTCAAATATTTGTGCAAGTACGTCACAAAAGGCAGTGACATGGCTGTGTTTGGTGTTGCGTCTGAAAATGCGAATGACGAAATCAGCAACTTCCAAATAGGCAGATACGTCAATACTATTGAAACAGTGTGGCGATTATTGTCATTTCATATTGACAAGAGTTATCCCACAGTTGTACATTTAACAGTGGAAAATGGACAAAAAGTTTACTTCACTGAGGCAAATGCGGAACAACGAGCCACCATCGATAACATTGACTAGCTTCTTTGCAATGTGGGAAGCAGATCCATTCGCAGCGACGCTGATGTACTTTGAAATGACCAAGTATTACACTTGGAATCAATCAACAAAGAAATTCCAACGTCGCAAACAAGTAACCCCAGTTTCAGATTGGCCGAAGGTGTTTTCCACTGATGCTCTAGGTTGCGTGTATACTGATCATCTGTATCATCACCACATATTTTCCTTCTCAACCAATTCAGTTGTAGAACAAATACAAAGACGACATATGTATGTATGTGAAGATATCCTGCATCGCTTGCGCATTCAAACAAAAAGTCCCGACATGCAAATAACCTATGAAATCTACAATGAAGGATTGGTTCTGATTAAGGATCAAAGCTTGACTATTGCAAACAAGCTACTGATTAAAGTAGAAATGATTGCGTTAAACTGATCGATGCACGATGCATTCAATCAATAACTAAATCGAGAGCTTCAGTACAATGTTCATGCCTTACAGGAATTCGTTCGAAATAATGTGCCGTTGCTGAATGAACAGCAAAAACCAGTATACGAAAAGTTAATGTAAGCGGTGAACAATAATACTGGTGGTCGATTCTTCCTAGACGCACCTGGAAGAACAGGAAAACCATTTGTTATTTCATTGATTTCGGCCACTATTCGATCAACATGTGACATATCTTGGCGTTAGCATCATCTGGAATTGCCGCGACTCTTCCAGATGGCGGTCGTTCTGCGCTCAAATTGCCACTTAATTTAAACACAATTGATACTCCAACATGCAATATTTCCCGATCCATTGCAATGGGAAAATTTTGATACAATGCAAGCTCATTGCTTGGGATGAGTGCACAATGGCACATACGAAATCACTTGAAGCACTTAACTTTACACTGAAGGGTCTTCGGCGAAATAGCAACATCTTTAGCGGTTCGATGATATTGTTGGTAGACGATTTCAGGCAGACGTTGCCAGTAATTCCCCGTAGAATTGATAATTGCAGATGAATTGAATGCTTGCCTAAAGTCAGCACATTTGTAGAATAACCAACATTATCGCTTACCACTAATATGAGAGTTCAACGCTGCAAGAGCTGCACAATTTTCCAAACTGTTGTTATCTATTAATTACTCTTACCAACGACTTTTGCAAATTCGTAGATTCTCAATTAACTCTTATTGAAAATGTTTTCCCAAACATTAGTGCGAATTATCAGAATCATGCTTTATAAAGTCAACGAGCAATTCTCGCCGCAAAGAATAATGATGTACACGCACTTAATTTCACCATTCAATCAAAATCCGATGGCGATTTGGTAACATACAAGTCCGTTCATTCCATAACAAATGAAGTTGATGTAGTAAATTATCCAACAGAATTTTCCAGCTCTCTGGAGTTATAAGGATTTCCTACACATAACTTGCAACTCAAAGTTGGCTCAGTTATAATAATATTGCTTTATTTGAATCCACCACGACTTTGCAACGGTACTCGACTTGTGGTGAAAAGACTTATGCCAAATTTGATTGAGCCAATTATTATTAATGGAAAGAACGCTGGTGAATATGTATGTATTCCTCGCATACCAATGATTCCAACGTATATTTCGTTTGACTCTAAACTGTTACAATTTCCGGTTCGCCTTGCGTTCGCAATGACATATAACAAGTCGCAAGGCCAATCGCTTAGTGTTTGCGGGATAAATTTAGAAAATCATTATTTTTCACATGGGCAGCTATACGTTGCGTGTTCACGAATTGGGAAACCAACCGCTTTATTCTTTATACAATTGGTCTGATGTTTGTAACGCATAGAAATATACGTTTCCGACCCCATAAAGTATATATATATTCCTGATCACCATCAACAGCCGAGTCGATTGAGACATGTCCGGCTGTCTGTTTCTATCATGTTGTAGACCTTGAATTTTAAGCTACATGTGGAAAGACGAAAACTTAAGTTCCTTAATCGATCAAGCAGGTTGAGTTTGAAAATTAGTCGGATCGGATAATTATCGC
The DNA here is from genome assembly GCA_035045865.1 of Drosophila austrosaltans. Taxonomy (NCBI): domain Eukaryota; kingdom Metazoa; phylum Arthropoda; class Insecta; order Diptera; family Drosophilidae; genus Drosophila; species Drosophila austrosaltans. The sequence continues at coordinate 10,233,390 of JAWNOQ010000003.1, forward strand.
CGGAGTTATTAAATAAAACGTGGAGGTACCTCATGTAATTTTTATTTTTTATTTGACAATTAAAACACCTAAACGTTTGTAGTGTTTAAAAGTAACCCCACAAAGTTTACATATGTTTCAAGACGAGTCGATATAGCTATGTCCCTAAAATCAACCTTTAATACTTAATTTTTTTTTTTTTTTTTGATTTTGTAAACATTAATACCAATTATTTTAAAATTTTGGTTTCAAAGTAAAATAATAAACCAGTGAAGCTACAAGGGTATGCAAACTTCGGCAAGGCCGAAGGTGGCTTCTTTGATTTTTTTTTTTTTTGAGTTGAGGAATAACGCATTACAAGTCCTGGAAAGTGTGGGTTTTGGTATGTAAATATTTCGCTGTAAAAACTAACATCTGTGTTACACTACCGAGTTTAGGGTATAGGATGTCATTGAACGACATTGAACATATACGGATAATGAATAAGATAGTTTGGGTTTGGTATATTCTCTGGCAGAACCCGTTTCATCAGACCCAGCTCTTTGTATTCTGCATTTGTGTGGTCCAGCTTTCCAGGTATCAAATCTGGGTTCATCTGCTTTTTATAGTGAAAAGAACCTTCATGCAAAATGCTAGCATATATTTTAGCCACCCTTTCGATACTTTGTAGAGATTGACTATCTTCACAGTCCTGTACCTTCGTACTTCTAAAAGACCAGCCACAGGTATGTACCTAGTCACTAACTTTGAGCCTTTCAAATTATTTTAAGAAATCTGTTTAATAAGTTGTAGTTTTTTTATGTTCCTTAAAGTTTGTAAAAATTTCATTGAAATCTATCAATCGATTTTTGAGCTATAGTGGTAACCAGTTCAGAAAACATAGTTTTAAGATAAACGCATTTTAAGTTTCAGAAGTTTTTACTTCATTCTTTTAAAAAATATAAAAGCAAATGCTAAACAATTTTATTTTCTAACACCCGCTTTATTCGAAATAATTAAGTTCATAAGTAGTTGAGGCTGAATTATTCAAATAAAAATGTTGAAATTGAAAAAAAAAACATATAAGATTATGACTTTATATTAAATATATGTGTGGGAGGAAAAAGGAAACAACCTTTATATATATTTTAATTATTTGTGCACACTTTTATTATTGCTACTGCTCAGCTTCGCAACTTCACAACGACTGACTCCTCTCTTGATCGCGCTGTCGCCTTGCCACACTTCCGCACTCTTCTCTCAACGAGCCAAAGGGCAACGCCACAGACTGGTGTAAGAGCTGCCGTAATGTGACCGTGCTTACCCCTCCTGCTACAACTCGGCCGTCCTGACTGTAAGATCCCCTGATCCTTACGTGGCTAATTTAACACTTAAGGCTAACAATTCAGTCTTAACGATACAGTTTTACAATACTCTTTTTTTTTGTTTTCTCTTAATCTATTCTTTACAATTACAATTTCCATTTTTTTTTTTTTTCATAGTTCATTACAAATTAGTTTCTTAGTTTTTTTTTTTTAAACACTTTTCATTTTCTTTTTACCAAGCCAAAACCTTAAGTTCTGACCACTCCAAACGCCTTGATACGGGTTGCGTGCGAGCTGAAAGCCTTCCACATCCTTGATCAAAAATCGGTCATTTTTGAGGACTTTATCTATTACTTAGGGCCCTTTGTGCTTTGGGATTAACTTCCTTGACGCTCCAGGGGTGCAATCAAAATTCTTCACCATGACATAATCTCCTGCCAAATAACCTGAAGATGCTTTTCTTTTCTTATTGTACTGTTGCTCATTATACTTCTGGATACTTTCTTGATGTGCTTCTCCTTCTTTTCTAATTTTCTTTAGGTCCCTTGGTGTTATTTCAACCTCTAGCTGTTGTATTGCTTCTCTTAACTCGTCTATAACTCTCTGCTCAATACCAAAAAGCATTCTACTCGGCATCTGTTTTATGCTCCTATGTATTGTGTTGTTTAAAGAATACTCAATGTTTTCTATGACTTGGTCCCAATGAAGCCCCTTTTTGGGTTCGGAAATCTTGGCCAACATGGGGCCTAGGCTACGATTCACCCTCTCAACCTGCCCATTTGCCTGTGGAGACCCCGTGGCAATCTTTATATGTTTTACATTATTAACATTCATAAACTCCTGAAATTCTACCGAAGTAAAACAACTTCCTCTCTCCGAAATTATAGCAACCGGCCGGCTGTATGACCTAAAAAAGTCTCTAAGCGCTTGCACTGCTTCTTTTGTGGCCGTCGTTTTTGTCGGGTATAATCGAACGAACTTGGTAAAACCGTCTATTACTACAAAAAGATGTTTTTTTACTCCTGCCTGAGACTATTGGGCCACAGTGGTCAATATGAACGAACTCGAAGGGTCGGTTTCCTTTCGGAATGCTGTGCAATATGCCTTCACTTTTTCCAGAATGAGGCGAATAAGCCACGCATTTCAGACAGTTGTTTATGTGTCTCATAACCTTCTCCTTAAGGTTCGGAAACCAATAAGTTTTAGAAATAGCATCCATTACCTTGTCTCTTCCAACATGACCTAGTTCATTGTGGTACTTATACAAGATCGAGTCCTCCATTTCTTCCGGTACGTAAAATAATATCCTACCATCATTACTTTTCCTATAAACTATTCCGTTTCTCATTTCAAACAACTTGTCTTCCGCAGCTTCTAGTTTTATTTTTATATCTTTTATTTTTGGATCCCTATGCTGGCATAAGACCAAATTGTCTTCAAAGCTATTTGTCTCCACAACAAGTATATTAGTACTTCTGCTTAACGCGTCCACATGCTGCATTTGCTTTCCTGACCTGTGTACTACTTCATAATCAAACTCCTGTAGCTCAAGCTACCTGGCAATTCTAGGGTTTAGTTCTATTCGATTTAGAGTAAGTGTTAAAGAGTTACAATCTGTCACCACTTTAAAGTGTCTGCCTTGCAAATATACTCTGAATCTTCGTACTGCATATACAATAGCCAGGGTTTCCAATTCAAAACTATGGTATTTTGACTCAACATCAGTTGTACGCTTCGAGAAGTAGAAGACAGGATGCAGTTTTTTATCCTCTTTTTTCTGCATCAGCACAGCTCCGAAGCCTAACGCGCTAGCATCGCAGTGTAACTCTACCTGGTCCTTGTGGTTATAAATGGCCAACACTGGCGCCTATAATAACTTATTCTTAAGCAAGGAGAAACAAGCTAACTCTTCTTCCCTAAAAACGAATTCCTTATCTTTTTTAAGCAAGTCGTACAGAGGCTTTGCGATTGTGGAGAAGTTTTTTATAAAACGACGAAAATAAGAGCATAGCCCCAAAAAGCTTCTTACAGCATGAATTTTTGTCGGAATTGGAAACTGTTTTACCGCCTCTAGGCCCTTATCATCTGTTTTAATGCCATTCTCTGATACGCAAAATCCCAAATATTTTATCTTAGATTGCAAAAATTCGCATTTATCTACTCGTAACTCTAGTTTGTTTTCAACAATTCTTCGAAAAACTTCTTCCAAAATTTTAACGTGCTCCGCAGCAGTTTTACTGGCGATCATAATGTCATCCTGATAAACTGTGACCTTGTTGTCCCTTATCATATCCGCAAATATTCTGTTCACAAATCTCTGAAATACTGATGAAGCGTTCTTAAGACCCATCGACATCCTTAGAAGTGTAACGAACTGATTCTTCTTCCATAAAAACATGAAAATAACCATCTTTTAAATCTAATTTTGAAAAATAATTCTTATCGACAAGCTTGTCCAACAAATCGTCTATTAATGGTATTGGATAGTTGTCCCTAATTAATACCTTGTTCAGTCTTCTAAAATCAATACACAATCTAATCTCACCAGATTTTTTTGGCACTAACACTATGGGTGAGGCGTACTCTGACTCACTTGGACGAATAATCTTTTTCTCTAAGTATTCTTCAAGCAACACTTGCAACTTCTCTTTTTCGGAATATGACAGCCTTCTGGGTGAGCAGCTAAATGGTTTTGAATTGTCCAAGTTTAACTTCATCTCACATTTCACCTTCGGAATATCTGGTCTCTGTGCTTTCAAATAAGCCTTTTCAAATAGCTGTGCAAATTGTTTTTGAAGTTTATAGTCAATTTTCTCATCTATTTTATAATCAACCTCCCCAACATTTGTGTAGTTGATATCTAAAAACTCTCGTTCTATTTCAGCCAACGGTTCTACTTCTTTGTTTATCTTTTCTTGAAACGCTTGTCTAAAAATTGCATCCCTTTCTATATCAGCATTAGCATCTTCCGTTTTGCTAACAATTTCGTTCTGCTCTAGACCTGTATTTCTTTCAATTTTTCCATCTCCAGTTTTACTTACAATCTCATCCTTTTCCAGGCTTTTATCATTATCGGACTTTTCATCTTCAGTTTCACTAACAATCTCCTCAGCAATTTTGTAACAATTTCTTTTAGGTTCAGTGCGGAATTTCCTCCTGACATTTTCTACGCCCCTCTGTAATGACAAAGCCTCATCGTTTGACTCCAAATCAAGTTGCCTTCCGTTTTCCACTTTTTCTACGCCAACCATCGTCAAGTCACCTAAATCTAGGTTAACATTGCATGCTTTCATAAAATCTCTCCCTAGGATCACGCCATGACTCATAGACTCATTTTCAACAACTACTAAATCAAAGAATATTTTTATTGACTTTTTTAGAACATAACAAACTATCTTTCCATAAGTTTTTAACGGGCTCTTATTTAGGCCATGATAATTGTTTTTAACTGAAATTAAATTAACTTCCTTCGGTATATGTATTCTTTTTACGAAGGAGATAGGACTACCTGTGTCTATGAGGCATGCTGCAATTATATGGCTATCAGTAAAATTCTTAAAGTAAATAACAAAATTTCTTACATATTCATTCCCGACTGCTGCTGACTTAGCTCTGTTGAGTGGGCATTTTGCCACCCAATGGTCCACTGACCCGCATCCATAGCAAGTTCCCGGCTTTCTTTCAGGTTTCTCGCAGTCCCTGCGCATGTGTCCCTTCGAGTTGCAGTTAAAGCACCGAATTTCGGCTCTGTTGCGTCGCCCCATAGCTGCTACTTTCGTATCAAATTTGGCTGCTTTATTCACAGGTAACACCATGCCTGCAAAGGCACGCCGTAGGTCGGCAACGCATCTGAAACGCTGGATCCGCGCTTGAACACGCAGACTCTCCAGTGGAATTCCCTCGATGGCCTTGTCCAAACTTTCTTCTTCGTCAATGCATATGGCCTCAGACAGTCTGATTTTGTCATCTATATAATTTACAAATTTTTCGGAATTCTGCCATCTTCGAGCCTCAAAAAGACGTCTGGCCTCAGCCTTGGATATAGACGTCCCAAATGACTCAATCAGCTGCTCACAAATATCATTTATGGATCCTAAAATCCGTGAAGTATTGGCGTGTAGCCACTCGTGGGCTTTTCCTTTGAGCTTGCACACCAAGAGCATATGCATGCGTTCTCCCTTGACATTATAAACTTCGCTTATGTTAACCAATTGAGTAATCCACCTCTTAGCGCAAGTAGTTCCATCAAACTCGGATAAAGCTTCTTTGGCAAGATGAAAAATTGTGCCAGATGATGCCTCTCTTTTATTTGCATCAGGTATCGATAAATCTGCATCAGAATTCTCCAACAGATTTCGCCACGTCGATTTTCATCTGTTGAGATTTCTTGATCATGCATGCTCTGGTTGAGTTGCAAGCGTATTGGCTGACCTTGAGTCGCCAACATCTCGCTCAACTGTGGACGAAGCAATTCGCACAATTGCGTCAGCAAGGCGTTTGTGTTGCCATCTCTCTCTAACGCATGGGCCGGTTTTGGGAATTGCGCATTAATTCCCTCTTCAACATTTTCTGCAACTTGTAGCTGGGCACTTTCCTGGTCCGCATCCGGTGATGAGTCTTGTCCAAAATTTACGGAGCAGGCTCCTCGACGTTCTGGAGGAATCTCGTTCAGGCGCGCCACAAGTTCAGCTTTAGATCCAGTGGTTGGCAGATTTAAAAGTTGCAACCACCTTTTCAAAGTTGGCAAATTGTGAGACTCAATGTTTATCTCCATTGCGATAAAGTTCACCACTTCTGATATTGTGGGAGGAAAAAGGAAACAACCTTTATATATATTTTAATTATTTGTGCACACTTTTATTATTGCTACTGCTCAGCTTCGCAACTTCACAACGACTGACTCCTCTCTTGATCGCGCTGTCGCCTTGCCACACTTCCGCACTCTTCTCTCAACGAGCCAAAGGGCAACGCCACAGACTGGTGTAAGAGCTGCCGTAATGTGACCGTGCTTACCCCTCCTGCTACATATGTGAAATCAATTTCGTCATAACTACCATTGCAACCGAAATTACTAAAATTAGAATCATTGCCTAACAAATTGAGAAGTTTGGCAAACTAAGTTAACACTTGATAGTAAAAGTGAACCTTTTCGGAATTTCAAGATTGCTTCTATAAATTTCGGCTATGCCGTACTTACGAGTGACTTAAAATCCAATGTTGTATGTTCAAGGTTAAGTTGTTTGATGATTAACTGCACGCAAAACTATATGTATTAGAAAAAAGTTTATATGTATTAGAGGTTTCACATTAAATTAAAAAAAATATATCGATAGATACGAAATCGCTCAATAAAAATATATTCCAAAACAATAGAACTATTACACGTGGACCACAGATTTCTCTTGGTTTTCCTACAAGCCGCAAGTACAAAAGATTGGAAATAATTCAGGGTCTTAAAAATTATTAATTTTTAGAGAATGCGACACATCCAATCCTATACAATTTCGTAGCCATTAAGTTCTACTTCACATCGACGGCGTCAAAGGGAGTTTTTTACTTATGAAACGAAATGAATATGTCGTCACTAAATTAATAAGGCATCAGCGTAACGCGTCGATTAGTTCTGCATGGATAAACAATGCACAGTGGGGCCTTTGCTCGGATAGCTTACCAAATATCATTTTTTCACCATCGCGTTGGGTAAAAGTGAATTATGAAACAGATAATACATCAAAGTTTATGGAGCCAAAATTGTTTGTCCGCTAAGAATTGTGGGTGCTAAATCATCTCAAAGGGGAGACATTTTTAGTATGTGAGAAAAATGTACAATTTTTACAAAAAAATCTCAATTTTGAAACTGAGAATTGGCCGAATGAAACAATAATATGCTCTTTGTAATAACTGCCTCAACCTTTTTTGCTTAACTTGTAAAGAATCAAACCGCTAATAAATATTAAGCTGATACCAAAGTCATTAAGCTAGGGCAATTCATATTAAACATTGACAATGTTTATTAGGTGTTTTATGGTATCCAAAAAGCGACTTTTTCATATATTACATTACAATAATGTATAAATTTGAAAAAGACCTACGAAGTCCCAAAGTCTCACCAACAACGAGCGTTATACGCTTCTTCAGAAGCGTATACAAGACGTAGCTCCCAGGAGAAAGTAACTGGCATTATGATGTGGTTTTGCACATTGGGCACAAATGCCGATTTGCCGACATAAAATCCAATTTTAACAACTATTTGTCTTTTTAGTGTCTGTTTTTTGTCATTTTTGTCATTATCATCATTATACACTTGCCATTTCACAATACCAGTTCGATATAAAATGTTCAATACAATTACTAATAACCGAATCCTTGTGTGTACAAAACTGACGTCGAACTGCAAAGTATTTGATTTGGCCAAGCAAAGCAAATTCGACATGATTGGGTTGATGTTGTCCCAGTTAATATATCAATGTACATCTACATACTTATTTAAAACTTTACCGTCTATAAGAATGATGTGTTAATCGTAATTCCTCACACAATGAAGCAATTGTGCAATACGGTTAGATAGTGCATAATCGCCACAATAAGAATGTATGATTCCTTAAAAACTTCTCTAGTAAATCGTTTTTTCTAAATTGTAGGGGCGGAAATGGGAGCGGCAAAAATTATATACTAACTTGATTTGCGTAGACACTAGATGAATGTCCAAACCATCTTGAAATCGTGATTACTCCGAAACAAATTTGCTTTAACGTGCAGCGACAGCGAACGCATGCTATCTCTCTCATTCCTGCCAGCCACTAAGCCAAGAAATGACATAAGGCTTAACAAGTTTGTGGGTTCTACATGTTCTTGTATGCAAAGAAAAAATTTTGTTTCCTTCTGTGCTACTCTCATGTTGTCATCAAGTAAGCATTTCAGCACTGTGTCTATATACGGTCGACTTTATTTTCTGAAAAAATGATTACATCGTCCACGTAAACGTTACATATTTTGGCCATATGTTTTCTGTGGACATCGTCAATAGCCCTTAGGAAGATGCTTCCCGCATTCTTCAAACCGAAGGGTGGGATGTTTTCTAAGATAGATTCAAAGGTATCCGGATTTTAGATCCAGGGTTGTGAAATATCTATCCTTTCCTAGATTCGCTAAAATCATAGGGATGCTTGACATTGGGTAACGGTCTGTCATAGTTCGCTTGTTAAGCTTCCTATAGTCAATGACCAGGCGTTTTTTTTTGTTTAAGCCCATGTTGGGCAGAATGATGCTCTTTTAAAAGGTGTTTGATTTCGTTGTTTACGAAATCTGCTACTCCCATGGGGTGTGGGTAAAGTCTGGAAAATATCGGTTCATTGGTTTTCATTCGGATCGTGGCAACGATGGATGTGCAAAAGGGCAACGCTTCGTTAGAGGTCGACAACATCTTGTTCCTGTTAAAAATTGATCTTTTTTTAAACCTTTCCTAACAGAATCGGGTACAGCAATTTCTTTGAACCCTGTAGATAGAGATGTGATAGAGTAGTTTTTCCAATATGTTTTGGTAACATAACATTAAGAGATCAAAGCCTACAATGGCATCAAACGAATCGAGTGTGTCTAATAAAAAAAAATTAAGCAAGCAAGTCGTCACTGCCGACATTGAGTATACCCTGTACCAACTAGTTATTATATTGCCTAAAGTCCAACACTCTCAAAATCGCAATCAAGTCAAAACAAAAATCCCTTTTACATGCAGCAGCAGCGATATGAGGGGTTTTTAATCAAATTTTTTTCCCAACCATCCCATTGTATATGTATTATCGTTAAACATTATACTTGGGTAGCTCATGAGTGAGTGAGCCAAAATGAATACTTTACTGAACTGAACCACTGAGCTTGTTCATTCAATATGGCTCAGTGTGGCTCACTAGCTCAATTTTGCTCACTAGCTCAGTTTGGCTCTCTAGCTCAGTTTGGCTCACTGACTAATTTTGGCACACTAGCTCATTTCGGCTCACTACCTCAGTTTGGCTCTCTGACTCATTTTGGCACACTAGTTCTTATGGCTCGTTTTGCGTTCTTCTCAATAGGCGATCGCGAAGTGAATGTTCACTGTTTTCTAGTGAATCGAGTTTTTCAGATAACTTGCAATGTCGTTAATTAGAAAGCATAGCGAAATTTGGAATCATTTTGAGGAAATAGAAATGCAACAGGTTAAATGCAAGATTTGCAAAACTGTCTTAAGCTGCAAGTCACAAGGGAATTTAAATAGGCATTTAAAAAACAAGCATCCAGCAGCTCTTGAGACCGTTATAAAAACGACAAAACGTGGAAAGCTCAGTTGTTTTGGAAACTTCTCAACAAAAAATTACTTCATTTGTCTGTAAGCCAATTCCGGCGAGCAAATCTTCGCAGATTGACCAACAATTGGTCAAAACGATTGCCATCGCCATGCCTTGAGAATGGTGGAGGAACCTAAATTCCAAAAACTTATTAAAGACGTCTCACACTCTCCAGACTATACCCTCCCGACAAGGAAGACGTTAACTAATGTTTTGCTCCCCAAAATTCGGGATGAGTTTGCTGGTGCTATTGTAGATCAGCTCAGTGCAGATACAGCGGACATCAGTTGCCAACGAGAGCTACCTTGCAATGACAGCGCTCTTTATTAAAAAAGAGCAAACGGTGCTGAAATTGTATACATTAGCTGGCCAGGAATTTTCCGAATCCCACACCTCCGAAAATCTTTGTGAATAAATTCAGAAAAAATTAAACAACACCGTTGCAAAATGGGACATAGAGAACAAAATAGTGGCAATAGCATCTGAAACCGCCCCTATTATTGTTGGTGCCATTCGAATGGGAAATTGGAGTCATGTCAGGTATTTCGCCCATACCCTTAATTTGATTGCTTAAAAGCCATTGAGAAAAATGAGTAGCGTACGCACAAAAGCTAAAGCGATTGCTGAATATTTAAACCGCAGCTCATCTGACCAAAAAAAAATTGAAGGAAATGCAAACTTTGTTTAAGTTGCCTCAACTAAAAATAAGCCAAGACGTGCCTACACGTTGGAATTCAACGTTCAAAATGTTCCAAAGACTGTCAATCTCAAAGGAGGCGGTTGTAGCAGCACTGTCCACCCGAACCGATTTAATATTGACACCAGAAGAGTGGAATTTTATTCATGGAGTTCTTCCTATTTTGCAGCCATTTTATCACATAATTATTGGCTTAATGCAAAAAAAAATGTTCACCTTAAGCCAAAGGTTTGCAAAGAGATTATATTGCATATGAATGACTGGTTTCAGAATTGAGAGGCAAATGTGTAGTTAGCGGAGAGCACAAGTTTAGATCCCAGATTTAAATAAAGGTGTTTTAAATCTGCGAACGCTTTTAGAAAATCGATAGCAGGTATTAAAAAAAAAATTAATATCAATGTGTCCAGACGCTGCACAAACCGCAATTGTAACTGGCAATGACGATACTGACACAACTTCAAATGGGGACGACGTATGGGCTTAGTATGACAGCTCCTTTCTTCAATTCAGTCAGCCCAGCAGCACCACAGCAGCAGTTACACGGGAAATGGATAAATATCTTGCCGAGGAGTATATTTATCGAAAGGACGATCCCTTCGTATGGTGGAACCTGCAAAAATCGCAGTATCCCTTACTTTATCCGTACATGTTAAAACGGCTATGCATAGTCGCTACATCTGTGCCATGTGAGCACATTTTTTCCAGCGCAGGTGAAACACTGCGAAAAAGAAGGTCTTTACTAAAACCAAAGAACGTCGAAAGCCTGATTTTTTTGAGTGAGGATTTTTTAAAATCACAAACCGCATACCTAATCAGTTCCTTTTTTTATAGCCCTGGTATAATCTACATATATAATCTCTCATAAGTCGCAATGAATGGAACTCAAAGAATATTTTTTTTTTTTAATTTTCTGTTATATTTCATCTCATAATTCTTTATATTTCCAAAGAAGCGAACTAAAAAGTAAATACTTATATATATAAGAAAAAGTGTTTTTAAATACATATGTAAGTTTCTTAAAAAGCTTAAAATGTAAGATATTTTACTTCAGTTTTTTCAAACTATTTGCAGCAAGTGAGCTACTGAGCCATATGAGTGAGTTGGCTCACTTCAATGAGCTGCTTTTACCCAAGTATATTAAGCATCAATGTCTAGCAAATTCTTTCATATTTAAGTAGAAAATGCCAATGCAACATGATCCCTTAACCCTTAGAATATTACCCTCAGATATTAAATGTATATATCAATATAGGTGAATAAATGAATGAATAAACGAATCTTCGATATTTAATGACCGATTTCGACTAAAGACTGGTTAGATGGTTATTAATTGTGATTCCTTAAAAATCGTTTTTTCTAAATTGCGGAGCGTAAGTGGGCGTGGAAAAATTTTTAAACTCTCTTGATCTGTGTAGACACTAGGCAAATGTTCGAACACCCACGAAATCAGCATCAATTTAAAACAAAATTCCCTTTTATATGCAGCAACAGCTAACGCATGCTATCTCGCTTTTTCTTATCTGCCAATGTCAGCCAAAACGGATATGAGTATATCTCCGATGTTTATTGTCCGCTTTCGACTAAATTTGGAAACCTGGTGCAGTTAACTCCTTTAACTTTGCTCATTTGTACCTCTAATTCTATCATTGTACGCCTGCAAGCTCATCTTGAAAATGTTAAAACAATGTTAAGATAATGTTAATTCTAAGAAAAATTGGTACGAGTCAGAACGACACTGAACTCAAGGATTAAAAAAGTAAAAAGAAAAGAAAACAACAGTGAGTGGAAAATTTCTCTAGAAGTCAATAGGAATCGCCTGAGACGTTTATTTGTCAACACTTTGGAAGCACCGTTCTTCAGCCGAGAACTTCGGCAACACTTGGCGACCGTGACAGGATTTAAACTCCAAGTTGAGTTTCATTCCAAGTGCTATCATTCAATGTTCATATTAATTACATCACTCCCATTAGTTTTTGACAGACTCCAGAGATCGGGGATCAACATTTCATCGAAGATTGGTCATCGGATATAACCTAATAGGGTAATACACGTGGAAGACCCCGCACCACGCAACTCTCCAGTAGGCAACATTGCTATTGAATCGTAAGTATACATCACTATGCTATCCATCAAAACCAAAATGCAAGGTGTGTCAATCGAGTCATTATACACTCTTAAACATATACGACGTCGGGCTACTCGCAAGCCATGCCATGTTTTGGAGATGCCCAACTATTAATAAACACCTCCTTCGAAATCAGCATCAATTTAAAACAAAATTCCCTTTTATATGCAGCAACAGCTAACGCATGCTATCTCGCTTTTTCTTATCTGCCAATGTCAGCCAAAACGGATATGAGTATATCTCCGATGTTTATTGTCCGCTTTCGACTAAATTTGGAAACCTGGTGCAGTTTGGCATTATAGTTAGGTATCTTTAATACAGCTCTAGTAATTTGTTTTTTTTTTAAATTGAGGGGGCGGAAGTGGGCGTGGCTTAAATTTTAAACAAATTGGATCTGCCTTTGCATTAGACGGATGTTTATGCATTTAGTAGCTCTAGCTCTTATAGTCTCCGAGATCTAGATGTTCATACGGACAGACAGACAAGCTCCTTTACGGGCATTACATAATTTTTTCCGCCCCTGTATCTATCAGAATCTTTAATGTTCTTTTAGCTAGCTGTCGTTTGATATACAGCAGCCGGCGCGTTCCCTAAAAAATTTAACAAGTCGTGATCTCCTATTGACTCATTGTCGTAGTCGATATCAGCCACTTTGGTTGTTGCTAACTTATCATATTCCTATTCTGGTTTGTTGTCAGTATCTTGTACAACGTTTTTTAGCCGTTGTCGTTTTTTGCCAGTGGCGCGATCAGACCAGTTCGGTCTTTTTTGAGCTCCCGTAGTATTTGCTTGAGGCCTGGCAACATAAGAACGGAGCCGAAATGTGGACGAGGACTCAATCTCCATTGGCTTTGGGTTTTGACACTGATCGTCTGTTTTATTTTTCTCTTGAAAGTTTTTGCTTTTCGTCAAAATAGGGATTTTTTCATTAACGTCCCTGCCATTATTCCTGCCTTCCTTTGGGTAAGTGGGTTGCCCTTCGCGAGCGTGTGCCCTCTCCTCGATAGCTTTGGCATACGAGGCTGAAAAGGCACTTCGTTCAATACTTGCTTCCGATTCTCTTGCTAGAGCAAGCACGGACGGCAAGTCTTTGGGCTGGACCGGGAAAACGTTTAAGTCCTGAAATAAATGCATACAGAGCATCAGCGCAAACCTCGTCCTAAGGGGTCTCTATGCGTAAGCTAGCAACTTGCTGTCGAATTTGTTGAAACTTCTGTTGAAATCTGGCTTCATGCTGTGCCAATGCGCTTTGTATCAGGGCTTGAACTTGGCTTGCTTCTATTGTGTTATTTACAGTATTTTGTATACGATTATATAAAAAAAACTAAACATAAACAAATCAAAAAGAAGCAAGCTAAAAGGTAATGAATTTGATTTTGTAGTTTAAATTATTAATTTGTTTTTTTTTTTTTGTAGATTGATTGATGTTGTGGGCACGATGCTCTTGTATAAAAATGAAATTTATAAAGAAATATTTATGGAAAGACTTTTCTTTTACCCAATAAAAAAATGACATTGTTACAAAAAAAAAGAGCCGAAATGTTGTTACTAAAATTTCGATTTATAGAAAACCGTGAAAAGTTAAATTGTTTTTTATTATTGCTAGGCGAATTAACTATAACGAATTTAACTAAAATAACAAATTTGAATCAATCATCAAGTTTTCTTTTAATATCATTTCTTGTTTGAAATACTCTAACAAAATCAGAGAATACTATTTAAATTGCCTTTCTTTGGCTCGTGGTTAATAATATAATTGAATTAGCAAATAGGCAATAGAAATCGTATAAAGTTAAAATTAAATGTAATAATTATTTCATTTATTTTCATTTATTTCAATTGTGCAATACTTTGTTTTTGTATGTTTGATTTTACGTGTTAAGATTTATAAATTTGGTTTTATATAAATGTTTTTATATGTTTGCTGTTTGGGGGGAACATTATTGAATTATTACTAATAGATATTTAAACTACTTTCATGACTATAACACCCACAGTCTCGTAACTCCTTTAGCTTTGCTCATTTGTACTTCTAATTCTATCATTGTACGCCTGCAAGCTCATCTTGAAAATGTTAAAACAATGTTAAGATAATGTTAATTCTAAGAAAAATTGGTACGAGTCAGAACGACACTGAACTCAAGGATTAAAAAAGTAAAAAGAAAAGAAAACAACAGTGAGTGGAAAATTTCTCTAGAAGTCAATAGGAATCGCCTGAGACGTTTATTTGTCAACACTTTGGAAGCACCGTTCTTCAGCCGAGAACTTCGGCAACACTTGGCGACCGTGACAGGATTTAAACTCCAAGTTGAGTTTCATTCCAAGTGCTATCATTCAATGTTCATATTAATTACATCACTCCCATTAGTTTTTGACAGACTCCAGAGATCGGGGATCAACATTTCATCGAAGATTGGTCATCGGATATAACCTAATAGGGTAATACACGTCGAAGACCCCGCACCACGCAACTCTCCAGTAGGCAACATTGCAATTGAATCGTAAGTATACATCACTATGCTATCCATCAAAACCAAAATGCAAGGTGTGTCAATCGAGTCATTATACACTCTTAAACATATACGACGTCGGGCTACTCGCAAGCCATGCCATGTTTTGGAGATGCCCAACTATTAATAAACACCTCCTTGTTAATCCACAAGTCGGACATATCTGTACTTCCGAGCGCGCTAATTCAAGTTCAAGACAGCATCGAAAACTTTCATGTAACTCGTTCCCTTCTAGACTCATGCTCAGAAGTAAATCTCATTACAGAAAAAACAGCAAAGCGACTTAATCTCAAAAAACAGTTTGTAAATCAAGAAATTGCTGGAATCGATGACTCGAGGAGCAGGATCTTCTTTACCAAATATGCAACCTTAAAGTCAAGGGACTATGCGTGGTCATCAAATTTCTCTATAGTGAAAAAGATTTCGGCTAAGCAGCCACCTCGAACTTTCGACATAACAAACTGGACCATACCTCTAGAAATTTAATTCGCGGAGCCACATTTTTATGAGTCACTTAAAATTCAAATACTGATTAACGTAGATGGGTTCTTTGATGCTATTCGAAACGGAAAATTGAAATTGGGTTCGAACAAGCCGTGCCTTTTGCACACCGCACATGGCTGCATTATCGAAGCCAAATTAGGAACAGAGCCCATCAGAACCTCGCCCAGATGTTTTCTAACAGAAAGCAAACGCGTACTGAGCTTGTTAGTTTAAGCTTTTTTGGGAAAGAAAAAAATTCAAAACAACAAGTCCAAGTTTACAGAAGACGAGCGTTTGTTTGAAGAACGAAAGTCAAACAGTTGGTAAATGGTCAAGTCCGAGTCAGATTACCATTTTAGGAAACACGCTTATACTAGAAAACTCATCTAACACTGCTCTTCGACGGTTCCACTAGGTCGATCAATCTAGATCGAGATAGTCTTCTAAGAAATTCATACAGCACGTTCATGGAAAAATACATCTCGTTGGGACGCATCCAATGCAGATCACACAGCACCACATTATTATATTCAGCACCATTGTGTTCTACGACCAGAAAGTTTGACGACAAAACTTCGGGTCGTGTTCGATGCATCGGCTAAAATATCTTTTGGCAAATTCAACACGATTTAATGACCACATTTTTATCGTTAAGGCTATGTCGATTTGCAATCACTGGGGATGTTTCAAAAATGTATGGAGAATTTATAGCAGACCAAAGGGATCGACGTTATCAATGGATCCTCTGAGCATTAGAAGAGCATGACGTCACTAAAACTCTTTGTATGGCATGGAAGCCCTTTAGTGACGTTTTTAAATTTTAATTGTGAACATTAACTGTATACAAAACGATCCATACTTTCCAAAATCGCTTGATGATTTGATCTTCTCGGACTCGGGAGCCCAGTACTCATCCGTTACAAAATTCTTCTGCAAGACAAGGGGCGTATACAGGGGGGGGGGGGGGGGTTTCGGGGGTTCAAACCCCCCCGAAATAGTCGAAAATTTGGAAAGATACTTTGAAGATAGATAGATATTTTGAACGAAATGGCGAAAACAAGTCGGAAAATAGACATTCTTTTGTAGAAAAAAATTTGAAATAAAGGTCATCCATTATATTATTAAGTATGAATATGTGTATTTAATATTTGCTGAAAACCCCCCCCGAAAAAATTTTCTGGCTACGCGCCTGGCAAGACATAACTCTAAAGGGTCTCGATTGGGACACACCAGTGGACGAAAATTTAAAAGACCGCTGAGTGGAGTTGCAGGAGGATTTTAAAGAATTGCCATTGGTAGAAATTCCTTGATTTGTTTTCACATTTTTGCATAAGAGCTGCGAACTACATGGATTTGCAGACGCATTGAAATGTGCTTACGTACTTGCGAGCACAAGTTCGCAATGAAATACAAGTAAATTTACTAATACCAATATCAAAGGTTGCCCAAATCACTTCCTAGACTCGAGCTACATACAAGACATTGGAAGACTATGTTGAACGAATTTCGCAAAACCAGCGGCCGTATACAAAACAGTCTCAAATAATTTGGCAGGTGTTTGTTTGCAAAAACATCGAATAGGTGATTTAAAAGAAAAACTTTGAAGTTAACGGGCTATATTTGAAATAACCACTTGTATATCTCAATCAAACGGCTGCTAATACTGAGAAACTATATGGTTTATAGCCACTGAATTGCTGGGAATGTGCATAAAAATAAAAAACATTTTGTTTCGACCGTGTAAGGAAGCTTTTCTCATCTGGGGTACAAATCTCAGTCTCCCAAAGTCTTCCTTTACAGAATATTTGTAAAAGAATGCCGAGACCAGAGATTTGTATGAGCAGCAATTCGATTGTTAGTATTGCTGATGTTATCGCGGTCAATGGCTCGAAGGGAAAAAGAGGAGGGGGGAAAGGAGAAAGAAACATACATACACACGGGACGAGGAAGAATAGCCAGCCAAGTCAGATATTGTATTACCCGGATACTGACTTTGGAAGTCACTACAAGTACAAATGATAACAAAAAAAGAAACATGAACGTAAGTCGGACACCGACTTATAACGACACTACAATTGGATACCCCAGGAACTACAGCGTGATCGACTAGGGTATAACCTGGACATCAATCTCGCTGCAAATGAATACATGTGGCCTTGGGCGATGCTGTGTAGATGTATGTATATATGTATGCGTTTGGGCTTGGGCGCCGCTATGTAAATATATATATATGCCCGTGTACCTGTGAACAAACATGTCAGAGTATTTCGATTTCATAACAAAAATTATTATTCCTTAAGAAAATATCGGGAGATTCATATTGTGGCAAAGCGTTGGACTAACGCTTCGTCACACCCCCTTTACTAGCGGAGACAAAACCAAGGAAGGCAACGGTGACCGGTTTGACCCTTACGCTATATGACCGGCCAGCGGCTTCTCATCTAAATTTCCTCTCTTGGAGTTGTCCGTGGCTGACTTGTTGTCCACTTGTTGGATCAGACTATGAGGTAGCAGATCAGTAATCCCTTTGGTTCGCCATCCTGAGAGTATGGTTGCCACACAGCTTGGTTGCTTCACCCTGGTACGTCATCAGGATCATTCGCTGGAGCGCTATTAACCTTACGCTGTGGCTCCTGCTTGGTAGCAAAGGTTTCCAGTGAACCGGGAGGGGAAATATTTTTAAAGTGAGGGTAAGGGGCATACTCAGACTTGTCCGAATCGGGTTCCACTTCCTTTGCATCGTAGTTCACAAGGCTATACGACCTGGGTAGGCCCTCGAAGTCCAGCTCGATCTCTGCTTGTGGTAACCGCGCGGTTTCGCATGTTTCAGGATCCGTATAGTCCAGATGCGATGGGTAGGACGGTTTATCCAATGTCTTGGTGTCGAAGTCACGTCAAACAGCATATTGGGGCTCATATTTTGAGCTTCCGGTAAATCACACTTCCGTGATAACGAACGACAGGGCGAACATCCAGCCGAACACTGGGGATAGAGAGGCGAGGTGCGTAGGTCTTGGTGCTCGCTTCTGATCATTCCCGGGGGCTAGGGTATCCACCCACGGAAGCCGCTGAAATGCCCGGGGATCGAAACAAGCAATAACTGAAAGTTCTATATTCACGATCTCGACCACGCTGAAGTGAAGTGACATTATACGACTGAGGGAAAGAAAAGTGTTAGATACTCTGACTTGTGAAGTGTGTGGTTTACATGAGTGAGTGACTTATGACTAATGTAGAGCGCGAGCTTAAAACTAACAATGAGTAGAAGTTAGGTAGAAATCTTGCCTGCCGGTAAATTTGACAGACCTGGCATGACTTTAAGACCCTCCAGCAGGGGACATGGACGTTGGGAAGGCACACCTTCCAACAAGTGGCCCTTTCGAATTAATTCGTCTCCTGTTGGATCATCTCGGTGGTCTCCTGGGCTTTAGATCAGGCGCCAAAGGGCAGCGTCAGTTCTGCAGTAGGGTTAACACGTTCTTCATCTCGGGTGCTTGGTTTGTCTGGTTGTGGAGACTTCAGGTCGTCTACACTCGCCGTTCGTCGACGTTTACCGTCGGACGATGTTTCTGGAAATAAACTTAATTACTTGTAGGGCCCTTCCGAATCCTCAGACAAGTGATGTTGTTTTAGGAGGTCCTGATCTCCAATCGCTGGTCGCCAGTCTCGATGTCGCAAGTTGTAGTGCCGTCCTTGTTCTACTGAAGCTTGTTGCATGTTCTCCTGGGCTATTTTGAACACATCTGCCATGCGTTGTGTTCGAACTTCGGGAGACCAGGTTATAGTGCCTAGTCCAGGCGTAACCTTTTCATATAGGGCTCCAGGAATGCGGACTTCTTTAGTCAGCACGAGGAATGCTGCCGTAAACGCTGTTGAGTCACCCACGCTGAAATTTATTGCAAGTGTGAATTCGGGCAGAATATGGTCCCAGTTGTTTTGCTTTTCTCCCAGGTATTTGGCTATCATGGTCTTCACGGTGCGATTTGCGCGTTCGGTACGATTTTGTCGAGGTGTATAAGAGACGGAGTACTGAATCTTTACTCCGGCTCGTTGACAAAGTTCTTTGAAGGCGCGACTGGTGAACTGCATTCCATTATCGCAGACCAAAGTGCGTTGTACTCTAAAATGTCCGATGATTGGTTCCCGAAATGCGTGTTCTAATGCAGTAGCGGTAGCTTTACACAAAGGTACGAGCTCCACCCATCTACTGTATGCGTCTAGAAAAACAAAGAGAACAGTATTACCTTGGTATGATCTTGAAAGGTATCCAATGAATTTAGCGCAAACGGTGTTGATTGATTCTTTAACTTGACGAGTAAACATTTTTCCAGCTGTTTTCATTTGATCCACTTTATATTTTTGGCATTGAAGACAGTTGCGCACGTGTCGCTTTACGTCCCGGAAAAATCAACGCCAGTAGTATTTTTAGGCGACTCTGAGCACCGTTTTCCTGATTCCCAAATGTCCTGCGGTAGACTCGTTGTGACATTCGTGGAGGACTCGTTGGCGAGCTTCCTTTGGTAGACACAGCTTCCATAGGACACAATCATTAGAGTGATGAATCCTCCTACAGTTGCCCACCTTCGTAGCGAAAATTCGGGAACTGCTCTGGTTGTTCTTCTACTTGTAGCTTTATTTTATTCCACCAGGGACACTCGGGTAGAGTATCCTGTATTGAGTTCAGCACCTCTAATGGTTGTCAAGACAAGCCGTCGGCCACGACGTTTAACTTGCATCTGCCGTATTGTACATCGAATTCGTATTGTTGTAGTTCAAGCACCCATCTCGCGATGCGACCTGTGGAATCATCTATGGAATTGAGTCACTTCAACGCTTGATGATTCGTAATGACTTCAAATTTATATCCTTTCAAATGGCAACGTAGTTTGCAGATTGTCGAAGCGATGGCGAGACTCTGTTTTACGGTGGCTGAGTAATTTTCTTCCGGCGCAAGGAGACGCCTACTAGCATAGACGGTAACTCGTTCTGTTCCTTCTTGATACTTGGATAATAACGCGCCAATCCATAATCGCTGGCATCTGTCTGTAAGTAGAACTTAGAGTTGAAATCTGGGCATGCCACGTTAGGAGCATATAATGAAATGTCTAGATACGCGAAGGCAAATGGATCCATCTCGGGTCCAATCACGCTATCCAATGCGCGTTGGAACGTTGGCATCACTTTCCATTGAAACAGGCCATGACCTGGTATTTGCCAAGAACGACTCTTGAGATCCAGTTTTGAGATAAACTGAGCGTTGCGAAGCTTCTCCAGAATGCAATTGATCCTTGGTAGAGGGTACGCGTCTCGTATAGACTGCACATTGAGTTGCCTGAAATCGATATACATAAGCATATCTCCAGTTTTCTTCCGCACTAGTACTATTGGGGCTCTATAAGGGCTTTTCGATGGTTCGATGCGTTCCTATGACAATAACTGGTCCACAGTATCTTTGATAATCTTCTTTTGGGCTTGGTTGCGAGGGTAATAACGTTGCTTAATTGGTTCATCATCCTTCATAGTGATAACGTGCTCTGCTATGTGGGTGACACCTTGTAATGTGTCGAACTTGGGTAATTCCTGCGATAGAAGTTAGTTGATAATATTATTTACTCTGGCGTCGTCTGGATGTTCTGGCACTTGGGATATCGTGAGACTTCGCTTCGAATTTTCCATGCTTGTCGTGGGCCTGGACATTATTAAGTTCAGTTTGTCTGTCTTGCCTGTTAATTTTTCGATGACTTGTTGACGAAAGGGGTTACTAGTCATGGCTTGGTCTGATGTAGGAGGTAGTGCAGCGCTTCGGACTCGTTTTTCAGCTGGCAATCCTTCCCTCTGTGAGCTTGAAAATTCATCAGGAATTAACTGGGCCTGTGTGTTGTTGGTTAAAGAAATCGAAGGTTGGGTGGCAGCACTGCAACCGGTGTCACATCAACTCTGGCAAACGACTCAAGAGGTGGGTTTTGAATAAGTTACAGCTGTAGATAGTTTTCCCCGTCAGATAGTTTTTTGTCAGAGTGCCACGGAGAAAATCGGTGCCTAAGTTCAATTGGTCCATAATATCTGGTAATACTAGCAATGGTATTTTCACCTGTGCCGTTCCAAGCCGTACTTCAGCTTCGATAGACTGGGTGATTTCTTTTCTGGATCCGTCGGCTAAGTTGATAGGGGTGTGTATTCGTTTCCAATCTCCATTAGTACCTATCTGCTGAGCCAATGAAGCTCCTGGTAGCTCCAGTAGCGAGGGTAGCACTCACTTTACATCCGTTGACCTGGACTAAGGCTATGAGGCGACCCTTGTCGAATCAAAGTCTGCTTACATTTGGGATTGATTCTGCGCTTCTCCGTTTGATCCCCGGTCAAACGCAGGAACTCGACGTTTCCCGACCGTCGACAACAGCCAATTGGTTGTGTATTGCGTTTTCCGCATTCCCAACAGTACAACATCCTTGGATTGTTGCATTGCTTAGTGAAGTGATTTGGTTCACCACAGTTACGGGAAGCACGTTGAGTATCCACTGGTGCTTCGGATACCTGGCAGAAGTAAGGGTAATTTGCTGGTTTTTCCGCCGGAGGACGCAAAGCTGACTTGTTGATGCTTCTGCTGTTGCCGGTACTGCATCTAGATCCACTGGTAAACTGTTGCATATGGCTGTCTAAGGTATTTGAGGTACTTGCCTGACGAGAAAAAGATGCCTAAACCTTCAATGCATGCCTGAAGGAAGCTATATTTCCGGATAGGTGGAAAAGGCAAAATCTAACACTAAATCCAAAACCAAATAAAGAGCCAGGTGACGCATCATCATACAGGCCCATTTGCCTGCTGGACTCAGCAGCCAAATTGTTCGAGAAACTAATAATTAGCAGACTCGAAGGTGCCCTTAAATTTGCCGGTGATCTTTCTCCAATGCAATTCGGATTCCGTAAAGGCAAGTCGACTATTGGTGCCCTAACAACTGTACTCGATATTGCTGCCAAGGCTATAGAAGGCCAGCGCTGGAAGGGAGGCCAGAAAAAATACTGCCTAGTCACTACACTAGACGTTAAGAACGCCTTTAATACGGCAAACTGGAGCAGCATTTTACGGGCACTTAAGGATTTCAGAGTTCCAGAATACTTAATCCTATTGGTAGAGGACTATTTCCGAGGCAGAATTCTGCTATACAACATAGAACGTGGCACCCGCAGGCATGTAGTACGTGGAGGAGTCCCACAGGGATCTATACTTGGCCCTTTGTTATGGAACGTCATGTATGACGGCATTCTTCGTTTACAACTCCCGAACGAGGCGAAACTTATAGGCTTTGCCGACGACGTGGCACTTGTGGTCGTGGCCAAACACCTGGAGCAAGCCGAGAGCATAACCGCGACAGCAATAAAAATGGTAAAGCAATGGCTTTTCTCTGCTGGACTACAACTGGCCGATCAAAAGACAGAGGCAGTACTAATAAGCAGTAGGAAAGTTGTTGAGGTGGCAAACATCACTCTAGACACTTGCACAATAGCATCGGCACGGGCTATAAAATATTTAGCCGTTATGATCGACACTCGCCTTAGCTTCAAGGAGCATCTTGAATATGTAGGCGTCAGAGCAGCAGAACTCGGAAGGTCATTTAGTCGAATTATGCTGAACTCCAGAGGACCAAAGCAAGGGCGTCGTCTTTTGCTCATGAATGTAATGCAATCAACCATTCTCTACGGGGCACCAGCATGGGCCAAAGCTATGGAGTGCAAATCATATAGAAGGTCACTGGAAAGCACATATCGTTTGTCGGCGCTACAAGTATGCTGTGGATTTCGCACTATCTCGGATGATGCTGCCCTAGTCATTGCGGGCATGACGCCAATTGATCTGCTGGCTCAGGAATCGCAAAAGGTATACACGCAAACCAGGGATCCATTGATGTCCCCCATGCAGAAAAAGAAATCAAAGCTGCAGCGCGCTTAGATAGTTGGAAAGCTTGGCAGAATCGCTGGGAAAACTCTTCGAAGGGTCGATGGACCTTTCGAATTATACCGGATCTTCGGACTTGGCTAGAACGCAAACATGGAGATGTTACCTTTGAACTGACACAGATTCTAAGTGGTCACGGCTGTTTTGGAGAGTATCTTTTCAGGTTTAATCACCAATCTAGCCCAGAATGCAAAAATTGCGGAACTGGAGTAACTGAGAGCCCCGAGCATGTCATCTTTGTCTGTCTCATGTTTCAGGCAGAGAGGTCGGCGGTTCATATGGCATGTGGTGAACATCTAACAATTACCAATTTAGTGGCGAATATGACTACCAAACAAACTCACTGGTCAGCAATATGCAGCTTTGCCGCCCAGGTGATGACCAAACTACGAGCACTGGAGAAGCAGCGCTCAGAAGGAGGGGCATAAGCCGCCCGCCATGTTCCTGCGATGAAATACTCCCAAGTGGTCCCGCAGGATTTTCATTGGCATTCCTACTCTTCTCTCTTACCTTACCTTTGTCTCATCTTGTAAATATTACCTTACTCTATGTTGTTACTCCTCTCTTCCACACTGATTATTTAATTAAATATACGAAATAAAAAAAAAAAAAAATTAACAATTCAACAAACATAATCTAGAAAATATGTTTGGTAGCCCGAGCAGTAATACCGAGCATTAATACCATAATAGACTTTAATAGTTGGCACCAAAGCTGGGTATCACCAAAAAACAATGTTAAAGGGAATATAGTATTCAAATTTATTTCTCAGTCAAACTTCATTACCCTAAATGACGGCACACCAACTCACTACTCTACGCACCACACGATGACACATTTAGATCTCACTCTGACGACCCCGAATCTGCTACCTCATCTTAAGTGGAAAGCAGACACAGACCTCCATGGGAGCGACCATTTCCCTATCTATATAACTATTTTTGGCAGTACAAGCTATGAACACCAAGATAGACGTCCTAAATTTAGACTTGATCTGGCGGATTGGCTAAATTTTGCTACCCAAAACGAACTTTTTCACTTAAAGAGGCCAATTAGCAATGAAATAAACAAAGAAACAGCGAATGTAGTTAAAATAATCAGACAAAGTGCAAATATAAGCATACCACAGACATGTCCAAAATTCAATAAAAGGTTCTCAGTCCCATGGTGGAGCAAGAAGCTAGAAGAGTTAAAAATTAGCAAAAACAAGGCATGGAACAAACTTAGGGAAAATATAAACACGGAAAATATAGTAGAATTCAAAAAGGCCAAAGCACTCTTTAGAAGAGAGTTAAAACAATCAAAAAGACTTTCACTACAAAAATTCACTTCCGAAATCAACCCAACATCAACACCTTTGAAAATTTGGTCAAATGTCACAAGTAATAAAACTGTACAACAAGATTCTTAATTCTCATATCCCACAAAACTTCAAAAACAGCGTAGTAGTCCCTATCCATAAACCAAATACTCCAAAAACTGCAACAAACTCATACCGCCCCATTTCACTAAACCCGTGCCAAAGTTTTGGACAAAATTGTAGCAAACCGACTATGGTGGCTTGCTACCAATAGTAAGCTTCTGGATAGTCGGCAATTAGGCTTCCGAAAGGGCATGTCAGTGTCGGAATGTCTAACTCTCTAGACTACTTCCGCCCTATCCACAAGAAACCATCTGTCAGTCATGAGCCTCGTCTTCGAAAAGGCCTATGACAAAATAGGAATCCATACAATCATTGATGAGTTAATTAATTGGAAAATAGGACCTAAAATATTAAACTACGTCAAAAATTTTATGACAAATGGGTACATCAAAGTTCAAGTAAACAATCAATTTTCGGAAAGTAAACCGCTTCAAAATGGCATACCGCAGGGATCGCCTTTATCCGTAATTCTTTTTCTCATAGCTTACAACAAACTGTGTCGTACCATCTCAGTACACAAAGGCTTCGACTTCGTTGCATATGCCGACGACTTCACAATAATAAAAAAAATTAAAAAAAACACAATAATGGTAAACATAAATCCCCTTTTCACAGATATTCTAAACTGGTGTAAATACTCGGGAGCAAAACTCTCAGTTAATAAATGCAAACACATGCACATTTGCAGGAAAAAGAAATGCAATTTTCAATTAAGCTCCCAAACTTACAACCTCAACGCAAGTAATACGATAAAAATCCTCGGTCTGGTTATAACAAAAAGATACATATGGAAACAACACATAGACAACTTAACAGTCCAAATTGCACAAAGACTAAACATAATAAAATGGTTAGCTAAGCAAAAATATAGTTGTGACATTAGATCACTAATGAATACAATTAAAACTTTAATCATGTCAAAAATAGACTTCTGTTTACCTTTGTACGGCAATTGCCCCCCTTCCTACAAAATAAAACTTAAGTCCATCTACCATGATGCATTGACGAAAACTTTTGGAGCCTTTCGGTCTGCCCCAACTAATAATCTTCTGTATGAAGCCGACCTTATGCCAATCGAGTCGAGATTTTCGCTAGCAACAGCAAAACTGTACAAAACTCTAATGCTCGCATCAAACACACCTCTCCAAGAAGTGTTAAATAAAATAAAAAAATCGAAAAAAACACCCAGAATACCACCCCAATAAGAAGTAGAAAATTATTAAAACCGCCATGGTCCCTCCGTAAAGAGTCAGTTAATCTCTCTCTTCACTATATGAATAAGTCATCTACACCCCCCATAATATATCGCAAAATGCTCCTTAGCCTCAAAGAGAGATATGATAGGTATAAATTTATTTACACGGATGGATCAAAATCAATACAAGGAGTATCATACAGCATCACAACTGAGTCAGACATAGTTAAAACGGCTTTGGTCCCACCTCACACCTCGAATTACACAGCGTAAACGGCAGCTATACTGGCTGCCTGTAAATATGCACTAAAAGAAAAACAACATTTTGCAATTTGTTCAGACTCACTGTCGGCAATACAGGCAGTAACCCAGATCAACAACCAAAATCCGTACATCTCTCATATACGAGACATAGTAACTCACCAATACCCCAAAATAATTTTGATATGGGTACCAGGTCACACTGGCATTCAGGGCAATGAAACAGCGGACCGAGCTACAAAGATAGCTTACAGTGTCCCACATATAGTTGAGCAAAACCTTAACCAAAAAGATACAACAAAGTACATAAAGGACATCATCCTTAAGAAATACAAAAGCAAAGTTTGGAGGAATACATCAGACCACTACAAGACGACTAATATGAACCAAACCTCGATAAGAGACTCACAAATAAAAATAGACAATAACATTAAACGAACAGACATCATTAAATTTCATAGACTACGATTCGGACAAACAAAACTTACCCACGAATTCACATTCAAAAAACAACCCCCCCCCCCCCACAATGTATACATTGCAAAAAAAAATTTACAATTCTGCACATACTCACAGAATGCAAGGAATATAATGAGCCGAGGAAAAAATTCCTACACCCTATTGAATCCTTATCCCTAAGTAACCCCAATATCGTCGATATCTCCCAATTCTTTAAAAAAATCAACCTATACCACCTATTGTAAAATATTATTCAAACTCATGTAAATATAGTTTAACAAAGAAATGTAAATAATTATAAATTATAAAGCTGTATAGTATATATATTTTACAACTAGCTTAAGACCATAGTAGTTATAGCTAGCACATGGATTAGAGGTAATTTGTAATTACCTGTTAATCATAGTCTAAATAAATAATTAAATAAATAAATTTCTTCCTCTTTCCACAGCCCCCGATCAGCTGATCCGAGCAAGTGTTGTTCAGCGAGATTACAAGGGTCTCCCTAGCTTTACCGGAAGGTGGCGCCTCTGCATATTTTTAAATTTCAAAAAGTAACGCATCTAGTGGCGGTTGCCTACTAGTCTTCAAATTTTTCCTGCGAGCGTAATGGAAAAATTTGCGGCATCTATGGACCATTTTTCACGCCCTGAAGGCGTGGACGCTGATCCAATAAGTGAAGAGGCTATATTCGGCAGGCACTCCAGGCTGAGAGAGTCACCAATCCTCCTTCGATCCAGAGCCATTCCTAGGCCTACATTGCCAGCGAAAGAGCGCCCACTAGTTACAGGAATTGCTGAGCTAGATGAATTGGGCAAACTTCTAGAGGAGATGGTTACCACTTTTAATAAAAAAGAGGAAGGCAAGCCGCCTGTGAGACACGTCAACCTGAACACGAAACAGGCTATCACGCGGATGGCAGCACTCCATGAACAGCTCTGTCTGAAACTGCAAGCAGGTGAGATCCCGAAAATAACCGAAAACGGAAAACCTCGGAGTGAAAGAGCCAGTCAGACTGGTCCAGTTATTCATAGTGAGGGTAAAAATGCGGCCATACACGCCCGCAGCGATACACCCAAACGCCCGAGAGAAGAACCGATGGAGCAGCAGTGTAACACACCACCCAAACGGCAGCGAGGCAGATTGCACACAAAGCCCTCATATGCAGCGCAGGTAAGGGTTGAGCAAACGAGCTCACATACCAACAATGAGCTAATAAAATCACAAGAAGTAGCACCGTCCGAGTGGCAACAGGTTACCCGAAGGCGCGTTGGCAAGCACCCAAGTCGCAAAGGCAGGCTCGAGGCTATACTTATAAAGCCCAATGAAGGCTGCTCCTATGCCCAAATCCTCGGCATAGTCACTAGGAGAAAGGACGGAAAACTGAGCAAAGTAAAAGACAACGTAAAGCTGGTAAGAAAAACTGCCAAGGGAGAGCTGTTGCTCGAATTAAATAAGGAAGCCGGTGGCATCGACAGCAACAGACTAAAGGAGGAGATCAGCCAAGTCCTGGGTTCACAATCGTCAGTGCGCGCAGTCGCTGATGAGGTATGGGTGGAAACAAGAGACATTGATTGTCTGACAACCGAGGAAGATATCCTTGCGGTAGTAAAAACCGAAATTGGGAGCGAAACAAACCAATTGACGGTTAAAAATGTTGGTCCAACGTTTGGCGATACACAGTTGGCCATACTATGTATGCCACGGGAAATTGCAAATGCGCTGATAGCCAAAAAACACATAAAAATAGGCTGGACAAGCTGTCGCATACGTGAGCGACAGTCTCAGAGACGCTGCTACAAATGTCTCAATTTTGGGCATATTGCAGCCAAATGCAACAGAACTGTTGACCGCACCAATTGGTGCTTGAGGTGCGGGAAAACGGACCACAAGGCAGCTTCATGCATAAACCAGCCGGTTTGCTTTAACTGTAAGGCCAAAAAAAGTGAAGATGTAAGCCAATACACTGGTAGCAGAAGATGTCCATTGGCAAATTTTGAAGATAAAAGCTCCACACTAATATGAAGTTACTGCAGCTTAATTTAAATCATTGTGCGGCGGCGCAAGACCTGCTGAAACAGACAATAAAAGAGCTAGACATAGATATTGCGATCCTCAGCGAACCATATAAGACCCACAGCGTCTTCTCCTGGGCTACTGACGCATCCGGAGAGGCTGCAATTTGGTCATGTGGCAAGGAAACACACGTGTTGGAGCATGTACAAGCCGAAAACTGCTAGGTACGAGCACAAATAGAAGATTTCTGGTTATACAGTTGCTATCTACCACCAAGTCACTCTCTTAGAGATTTTGAGAATATTATTGATAACCTATCGGCAGACATCAGAGGTAAGCAAAACGTCATAGTTGCTGGCGATTTCAATGCCTGGTCAGAGGCATGGGGTAGCAGATCATCAAATCCTAGAGGACGCAGCCTACTTGAAACATTTGCTAGTTTTGACTTGGCACTGCTAAACTCGGGTACAACTTTCACCTTCAACAGAGCTGGATATGGCTCAATCATCGATGTCACTTTCGCCAGCGAGCAAATGTTTCGTAAAATCAGATGGGAATTATGCAAGCAGTATACCGCCAGCGATCACTCTGCTATTTTGCGCACCATAGGGAGTGCCAGTAATGGAAGTAAGCCACCTCAACCTAGAAGAAAAATTTACAAAGAAGGCAGCCTAAATCCTGAAATTTTCGCTTCGACTCTGGATATCCCGCCAATGACTGGCGATGCAAATACATGCGCTGAAACACTCATGCGCGCTGTGACAGAAGCCTGCGATGCCAGCATGGTAACCTGGAGGAGTCATAGCCGACACCATGCTCCAGTGTACTGGTGGAATGAAGACATTTCTGAGGCCAGGAGAAAATGCCTACGTGCCAGGCGTAACTACCAGAGAGCGCGGGGCACGGAAAACTTCGCCAGGCTGCAGTTGGAGTATACCACCAGGCGTAAGGAACTCAAAAACAAGATCAAAGGGAGTAAAAAAAATTGTTTTCTGGCTCTTTGCGACGAAGCAGAAAATGACATTTGGGGTCTCGCATACAAAGTTGCTATGAAAAAATTAAAAGCAACAAAACCAGCAGCACCACCCAAGGACCGCATGCGCCACATTGTGGAAAAGTTATTTCCCAATACATCCAGTATGGAGCCCAAAAACTCTATGCAAGTCGCCCCACCTGACGCTTGCATTTTTAACACGGAAGAGATTGCCTCGATTACTGCGCAATTGCAAGACAACAAGGCATTGGGCCCAGACGGAATCCCAAACATAGCACTAAAGTTAGCGGTCCGTTTGCAACCTAACAAATTTGCAGAAGTTTTCAGCAGATACATTGCAGAGTGCACGTTTCCAAATATTTGGAAAAAACAGGATCTGGTGCTAATTCCAAAGCCCAAAAACCGTTAGACGACCCATCGGCTTATAGGCCAATATGCCTATTGGTCTCAGTTGCCAAAATATTCGATAGACTGCTGAGCACAAGAATAGAAGCTGCTATTAAATGAACTGGTGATCTTTCGCCGAGACAATTTGGCTTTCGGAAAGCTAAGTCTACACTTCACGCCCTTACAACAGTAGTCGACATTGCAAAAGAAGCAATTGACGGACAACGCTGGAAAGGTGGTAATAAGAAGTATTGCCTGATAACTACCCTGGACGTTAAAAACGCGTTTAACACGGCAAACTGGTGTCGCATCATAGAGGCGCTACGCACGTTTCAGGTCCCAGATCACCTAACTAACATCGTCAAAGATTACTTCCGAAACAGGATTTTGCAATATAATACACAAAGCGGTACTCAGCTACATTAGGTACAGGGAGGTGTTCCACAGGGCTCAGTGCTAGGTCCCCTACTGTGGAACATTATGTATGACGGTATCCTGCGCATCCAACTCCCACCGGAGTGCGATATAGTTGGTTTTGCTGATGATGTGGCGCTAGTTGTTGTGGCCAAACACCTACATGAAACAGAGGAAAAGACTTTTTCTGCTGTCGGCATCGCCAAGCGTTGGCTCTCAACTGCGGGTCTGCAACTGGCAGACGAGAAAACTGAGTCGGTTCTTGTCAGTAGTCGCAAGAAAGTGGAAGTAGCCAGAATAGCACTGGTTACGTCCACGATTCAATCAGCCAGATCAATTAAGTACCTTGGCGTTTTATTGGATACACAACTCTCATTCAGAGAGCACCTTGAACGAGCCAGCAACAACGCTGCGGAAATAGGCCGATACCTTAGCAGAATTTTGCACAATTCAAGAGGTCCAAAGCAAGGTCGCCGCATACTCTTGATGAACGTTGTCAAGTCAACTATGCTATATGGAGCTCCAGTCTGGGCAGAGGCGATGAACCAAAAATCGTATAGGAGAGGACTCGAGTCTACATATCGCCTTGGTGCCTTACGAGTGTGCTGTGGCTTTAGGACCATTTCGGATGATGCGGCTCTTGTAATTGCGGGTATGCTGCCATTAGATCTGCTCGCAATTGAAGCACGAGAAACTTTCGAGAAGATCCAGACCATCGAATTGGAAAGTGCAAGCCTAAGTGCTTGGCAGACAAGATTGGAAGACTCGCGGAAAGGTAGATGGACCTATAAACTCATCCCAGACATTAAAGTATGGCACAATAGGAGTCACGGGGGAGTCACGTTTCACCTAAGTGGCCACGGCTGCTTCAGGTCTTACCTGCACCGATTTGGCCATGAGAGAAGTCCCGATTGCCCTGGGTGCGGCGAGGGAATACAGGAAACCCCGGATCACGCGTTCTTCACGTGCCTAAGATTTCAAACGGAGAGGCACAACCTCGAGATGACAACGGGTACAACACCCACTGCAGCGACCATAGTAGGGGAAGGCGGGGTATTGTGAGCCACATTTTTTTATTGCCAGAAATTTTCTATTTAAACAAGTTTTACTTCAAATTTGAGTGTTGGGTGTTATAGTATGAAGATCTAGCTTTCATTTAGTCACAACAGTTTAATGGAATATTTGAAAATTAGGTGATTCTAAGGCAATTTCCAAAAATACCTTTTTTCGTGATTTTCAAAATTCTCGGGGTATTGTGAACCACTTTTAAAATTGAATAAAAACAATGATTTATGTTAGGAAAATTTTATTTATTTCACTAAAATAGAAATAATAATTGAAAAATTAGTTGTTGTAGTGAACAAAATTACACACGTCAGCCTTAAATGCAATTTATGCAAGTCCAATAACTTTCAGTTATTCTGGCACTTTTCAAGTGCACTGCACGATTGCAGACGTTACAATGTATGGTATTTCGCCGATTCATTTTTTTCGGCATGTTTTCCATACACAAGCATTCAACACATTAAAAATGTCGTTAAATGGCAAGAAACAAGTGGCTCTTAATTCCCCAAGAAAAAAGGTTCACAATTCCCCGAACCCTCATTTTTAGAAAATGGCTGCAAAAAACAACAACAATAACAAATACATGCAAAATCCTGTTATAATTTTTAAAGCTAATATACACACGAATATTAAAAACATAGTTACCTCCGTCGATTCACAGGAATAAAAAAAATATAAGGACATTCACGGAGTGTAAATTATACATCGAGAGCATCCAATTTCTATTTGTTAATAAAACAAAGTACCAATGCCGGTGCCCACACTTGTTCATTATGGAAATTATAGGGTATCATAAGACGAGTCGATAACAGTCATTCGCACCTGTCATAATTCATTGGGAAAAAAAAAATGGCGCTGGTTCACGATTCCCCGTGGCCCAAAATACCCCACCTTTCCCTACCAATGATGCTGGCCACCCGTAAAGCATGGTCAGCAATATGCATTTTTGCGAGCCAAGTACTAGAGAAGCTACGCTTGCTGGAGAGAGAGCGCAACTCTAGAGGGGCATAGGTTGCCCACTAAAGACCCTGCGATGCAATGTTTCCAAGCAGTCCCGCAGGATATCGTTGGTTTACCTTACTTTTTTTCTTTCTTTTTTACTACTACCCTCTTCCTCCCCCTTTATCTATTATACACACCTAAACTACATTTGTTTAACTCCTACATATTTCATACACATTGTTAAGTTTTACTCCTGCCTCTATATACTTGTTCTAGTACTTAACTCTTTATCTTTTCTTAATATACGAATTAAAAAAAAAAAAAAAACACAATCGAAATAACATATGCAAAACACATAAAAAATTGCACAATTGTACAAAAATGTAGAAACACAAAAGATAAAAACGAAAGCAACAACACAAAGAACAACTGATTGCGTTGCATATCTCTATGAAAAAAACACAGGACCACTTTAGTTCACAAACGAATCTAAGCAAATCAGCAACTATCAGCAACTAAAATTTTCATGTTTATTAAATTAATACAATGTAAAATACAACGATGGTACTTTCAATGAGGACATCGGGGGGTAACACAACTAAAACTTTAGTTACACATAAAAAGACGTACACGAAATACACAAAAAAGGTTAAGTCAAAAACATACAAAAATTAATTAATTAATTAAATTTATATTTAAATAAACACTTATTAAAGTAAATACATTCAATTACAAAATCCACTTTAAACTATTAATGTCGGACCACTTCGTCAAACGTTCGATCACTTTGAAGTTCGAATTTGCAATGACAAAGAACAAACAAAGCTCAAGCGGGCTGCAAAAATGAACACAGGTTTATTCTTGCCATGCAATTTTCCGTTAGATTTCGATAATGTGGGAGATAATTTTGTGTTGTATGAAAATATAGTGCGAGTACAGTGTATATGAAAATATGTAAGGGTTAATTTTATTCTAAGTAAAGCCTGCGTAAGAAACTCATGGTTTGTGCTTTAGGCATACATTTACGTCAACAACTGTTTAAAAATTCAAAGTGTATTGAAAAACTAAGCACATTATCTTATACTAAATAAATAAAATATCCAAGGATTATGTTAATTTAAACCAAGCATAGAAAATTTTCTTTACTTTAAATCAAGGGTTGGCAGCCTTCACAAGTAAGGCCGACAACAACATTTACAGGAAACAACAATCCGGGGATAGAAAAAAGTCGCAGCATAAATGTACGAATTTGTAGGCAAAGGGACGCACAAATAAGCAGCGATCGCAAGCTCGAGAAAGGGTCATAAATGTGCGAGTTCGAGGATACAGGGACACACAATCAAATGCGGGACGCACTCCCAACTAAGAAACGCACATTTTTGACCTGTCCTCGAGCTCGCGATCGCGACCTTTTTCTCCTCACATAATGGAATAATGCTTGGAACTTTGTTTATTCACAAGCTCTGGAATGACCTAATTTACTTAATCAGGTCAATTAACCTGTGCCTGGAAAATTAACCCGAATTTACATCCATTTAACTTTAACACGATGCTTTTATAACTATTCTTTTCGTTCCGACTTTAACGGCCTTTGTTCTGTACCGTTCTTGGCAGTCGGAGTATTGGAACAGCTTGCCATTGACCATAAACATGAGTTTCCTACAGCCACGAGGACACTCTTGAAAGATTTTTACGTCGATGATGTTTTAACAGGAGCAATAAATGAGCAAAAACGTATCAGCATTAAAGAAGATCTAAGTTTACTTATGGCACACGAACAGTTGAAACTTAGTAAATGGGTATCAAATAGCAATCAGAACGATAACGCCCAAGGCAACGTGATTGTTGTTTCAGGATATACTACAAAGGTTTTTGGGCTAAATTGGAGAAGATGAACTATCGTAGAAAATTTTCTCAACGCAGAAACCAAGCGACAAGTCCTTTTAGACACGGCAATCATTTTTGATCCATTTGGCATTTTGTCGCCAGTGGTGGTTCAATTTAAAATTCTGCTTCAGGAACTAAGGTTGCTAGATTTCGACTGAGACTGTGAACTTAGGTTAACCCGTTCCATTGATAAGAACACCGAGAAATTTTTAGACGATTCGCTAAAGGCTTACTCTGCTGTTGTCTATAACCGAGTAACACATATGGATGCTGCTATTGTTATCTTGGCTTGTTGAATCAATAAGGTCTGGCCTGCGCCAGAAAAATGTTAAAATAAAAAAAATAAGCTAAAAACATTTGTCGCCAACCGCACTTCTGAAATTCTGGAAACCATTCCTTGTAGTGCTTGGAGACATGTGAGCACAAAGGAGAATTCGGCGGATTGTGCATCTCGAGGCGTGCTCGCTAGTGAGCTGCTCAAATTTGACTTATGGTGGAAAGGTCCTCCTTGGTTGCACGACGACCATGCATATTCTGTACTATACTAGAAAGATCACAACATTGCTGCTCAACCACAGATCCAGCAGCAGAACTAGAGTTTAGAACAAACGCAATGATGGCAGTCACCAAGAACATTGGTTCCACTTCATTTGATCTGTTGTTTCAGAGGATATCATCGTCTTAGATCAACTAAACATCCTCTGACATATGATGAAATCTACAATGCAAGGAAACTCTGTCTGCGCTAGGCGAACAATTGCTGCTAAAAATCCGATCACTATAGCCCCGATCAAAGCTACGCAAGCTAAATCCATTCAACGAAGATGATATTATTCGTGTGGAAGAAATATTATAGAGATCGCAACTGCTTGCCGATGCCAAACATCCACTTGTTTTACGGTAGCAACATCGGCTCATTGAGCTCCTACTACACCACAAAAATTACGTCATCCTACATCCTGGAGCTTCATCAAAAATACTAGATTTTTAGCACACAAAGTTTACTGCGACGAATCACCCATGAAAGCCTAATTGCTTAATGCAAAGTCCCCATACTGCAAATCAATTTATGGTCAACTTGCCTGCTGTTCATGTTGGACAAGCCTTCTCATTTTTTCCTTAAGACCAATAAGGGCCGAAATCCACACAAGGAAAAGGATTACATCTGTCTGTTGTATTGTATGGTGACTTCCGCAATTCACCGGGAATTGGCAACCTATCTAAGAGCAGACACATTCTTGGTGGCATTAAAACGATTTATGGCTCGGCATGGGAAATGCTCAGAAGTGCTCGGCGATAATGGTCACAACTTTGTTGGTGCAAAGCGCACATTGAATGAAATAACACAACTTCACATTTCTAACAAGCATAACAATATCGTTTCGAGGACCCTCTTAGAGTAGGGAATTAATTGGAGTTTTATTCCACCATATTCGCCAGATTGGGGTGACAAGTGGGAGTCAGCGGTACTCTCTTACGCATTACTTGTCATTTCCTCGCAAATTGTGAAATTAGCAGGCTCCAGTCAGTCGCCCGATTGTTAATTTGGTTTTTTTTTGAGCCGTTGAAACGGCAGAAATAAATATACAAACGAACGATCAAGACAATTTAAAACAGTGAAAAGTGAAAAAAAGTTTTGCTTCTTATGATATATCAAATGCATTGGTTTGTTATTTATCAGCCATTGCTAAACCCAAAAATCTAAGAGATCTAGAGGCTTTCCTTGGACTAGCAGGGTACTAGAGACTGATTTTGACAAGGAATTTCAACTAACTACATATGCTTACGACTTCGCCATAGGCGCCGTACTTTCTCAACGTGATAGATTAGTCTCATTTCTCTCCAGAACGCTTTCTAAAGCTAAAGAGAATAATAACAAATTTTTTGTTATCAAAGAACAATTTTACGAAATACCAAACAATTGTAAAAATTCCATTCATACTGCAATATGTCATAAGATCTAAACTGTTAACTTAAGCAATACTGATTGTATACCAAAACTAGTGAAGAGCAACGCAGAACACCTAAATAAAGACCAAAAGATTGGCATTATTATACTTAACAGTTTTAACAACGCTCAGTGGGGCCTTTTCTCATTTCGCTTATCAAAAATCAAATCTTCCAAAGTAGTGAAGCGATTTTCAAAATTTAAAAAGCATTTGATAGCTAATTGTTCAAGCTACAAATGGAGTTATTACCGAGGTGCCACGTGCTCGGGTTGCTTAGATATTCAAGGTCAAAGTTGAAAAATATTTCTAGGCATATTTTACCCTTAAAATTCACTTAAAAAACGCTTTTTTGATGACAAATGAACTTTATTATTCTAATTTGATAAGATAAATAAGATTTTTTAATGTTTTGTTTTAATTTTTTACTGAAATTGCGAAAAAAAAAAATTTATGATTTTTTTTAGGTTAATTTTAAAAATTTTATATTGGTGGCTCATTTTCAGCAAAATAATCTTCAACATTTTTATATTTATATCTAATAAACTTATCATTTCGGAACTATAATTGCTTTCTTCTATGTTTTTCCGTGTTCGTACTTTTCTTATTGAGGCAATAAGTGGATCCGATGAGGCTGCCAGCAGCATGTTGAAAAGGTCTTCATTTTGTCTAGTCCGAGATATATTGAATGTATTAGTATTTCTAAACTTTTTGTAGTCCTTGTTCTTACATTCCTGTGCTTCTTCAGACAGCTCTCCAATTGGTAAGCACTGATACTCGATTAAATCCTTTCCATGAGCCAAAATCCTATGTACTGTGGGGGTTAGCTTCTTGTGAGGGTACAATTCAGTCAAAAGTTCTGCTGTTTTCGATGCATATTCGGCAAATTTAGTACCATTTATCATTTTCTTGCAGTTTAGAACATTTAGGATAACAGCCAACCTTTTAATGATCTCATGATTAACACCTGTTATCAATGATGTTATGTGATCATTTTCGAAAAATTTCCTCGGAGTATTTCCTTCATTCGTATTCCCGTATCCGTACTTTGGGCAGTCAACTTTTAATCCAAGCTTGCGGGAGAACTCAGCTTGTATAATTTCCTTTCTGCTTTGCATATCCTCTCGAGGTGTATTCTCGGTTTTTGCTTCTCCTGGCCGAGGAATTGTGTAGGCTAACTTCAAAATAAATTCCATGCAATTTATCCTGCAATGCAACGGAGAAATTCCATATTCATAGCAGTTTTCCTCATCCGTTGAACTGTCTTAATTGTGAAAGTCTTTTTGAGTTTTTTTGCATATGGGGCATCTTAAAGTCGAGGTGGTGTTTGTAATATCCTTTAACACTTTTCCATCAATCATTGTGAGGAAAAAATCAAACTTAACCGTTATCGTCCTTCCACTCTTGGTTTGAATAACAGTTGGTTCCAGATGGCTAACTTGATTTTTTATGTCGCTGACAGTTGATTTGATTAATTCCGATGTTTCCTTTGCATATTTAAAGAAAATAGGCCGACAATAGTGAATCGAAGATGGTCGAACATTTGTCCAATGTTCAGAAGTTTCACTTCTGAGACGTAAATGAACTACAGAAGCCATAAACATATTTTCATCAGAAATTGTCATCGGTCGGTCGTCATCGGTTTTTATGACTTGTTTGTAGGCGCTTTTTCCTTAATCCTGGTCATCCGCATTGGACTGGCAGTCAGAACAGCTTTTGTTGCAGTCGATTTAGTTTTTTCCTGTTTCTTGAATATTTCAAAGATAGCGCTTGTGACAGATTCTCTGTTGTAAAGCTTTCTGCAACATTCCCGAGCTTACGTTTCCTTGTAACAGATGAACACTCTTCAATATTCTTAGGTGGCCTTCCTCTTCCTTGGCTAGTAGATGGGTAAACTTCTTCCTCTCTTGAATCCTCTATTGAATCCTCTATTGAATCCAATGATGTAGACTACTCAAGCCAGTTTTCGTAGATCCCAATAAATTCAGAGTTTATTCTTTGAGACCCACTCCATTTTCGTTTCACGCATATGTAGGTGTTTTTAAGTTTCGTCACAATCTCCTTGCTAACGTCTTCGGGTACAAAGCCCATCACTTTAAGCAATTCTGATACAAATTCATTTTGATTTTTAATGGCCCGAAAAACTTCAAAAATCTTAGAATTCTTCAAATCCATTTTTCCACTTTAAATTATAATTGAATTATATTCAAAAATACTATTCAACAAAAAAGCTGTTTCCTCTTATGAAGTTAAGAACAAACTGTCTCGAACAAGTGCAATAGTTTGCAATTTATACCATTTTTTCTTAAATCATTAGGTAAAAAAACATTTATATATACCATTTTTTCTTAAATCATTAGGTAAAAAAACATTTTTGCATCATTGCAAACTATTGCACTTGTTTGTAATAACCTTTTTCGATTAATTAGGTAACGACAAAATTGGTTTCCAAATTGAAACAGCTAATCGGGGATATCCAAAAAATTAACAAACAATGTAGGTAGACCCGATTTTCTATGACCTAAAATATTATTTACCTATTTTCTAAGACCTTCTAAACATGTAAACATCGTCAGGTAGTATTTCGGACGCGATTTTACACACACGCTGCTGACTAATTTGCATGCGCTCTTCTTCTTCCTTGTACCTGAAACGCATTTTTAACGCGAGGTTGCATTAGTTTTTTGAATTTTTGACAAATTTGCGCAAAAAAGGCGCAAGACTACTCTATATAGGTCTGATTGGTGAATATTTCCTCTATCACGTGTATATAATTATATCGTGAATCTCCGTGAATCTCTGTTGTTTTTCCTTCACTAAAGTTTAAAAAATGCGAAAATTTAGTGTATTTTTGAAACGTCTCCAATTTACTGAGTATTTCAAATTACATTAAATTTTTTACAACAAATAACTAAAAAATGATATACTTTTTGAATAAATTAAAAATATTCAAGATCAGTTGTTTAATTCGGCCAATATACAGTTTCAAAGTTGCAAGTTTTTTTTAAAATTCTAAATTTTTTTCTTACATGAAAAATGTCTCCACTTTAAGACGATGTAGCACCCACAACTGTTATCGGATTTCAATAATATTTTGGATCCATAACATTTGAAGTATTATCTGTCGATTTCACTTTTCATTTTTGCCCAACGCGATGGTGAAAAAAATGATTTTCGGTCAGCTATTCGGGCAGAGGCCCCACTGTGCGACGTGACTTGGAATGGGAATACAGATCACTTATAATACAGTTCGAAAATATAAAAAACAGTGGTAATGAAACCAGTTATCCCAATCATACAAATGACGCCTAAAGAAGTAATGCGAGTAAAGGTGTTATCTCTACAATCAGAAGAAGCACTTTATCTCAACAACATTGGACAACTCTGTAAACTCCTTCTTCAATCCAACATAAATAGAGTCACTCCGGTTGTACTGGTCCTATACTCAACTACTATAGTCAACTGTATCGTCCTCTACATGTTACAGAAGAAGAGAAATAGAGTCACACTCCAAGTAAATAGCATACTATTGGAAGGCAATCAAAGCTCAATAAAGCCTACTGTACCAATGAGTGAACGTCATCCGCCAACCCCTTCATTCTACGATGCCCCATATTTTTAACATCTGCTTTGGGACAAGCAATCTAGAGGGGAAGAGTTACCTCCTAAGACTATTTTCCAAAGTTATAGAAGAAATTTATTCGAATAATTTTTTCTTAATAGTTGAGCATACTGGTCCTATACTCAACTACTATAGTCAACTGTATCGTCCTCTACATATTACAGAAGAAGAGAAATAGAGTCACACTCCAAGTAAATAGCATACTATTGGAAGGCAATCAAAGCTCAACAAAGCCTACTGTACCAATGAGTAAACGTCATCCGCCAACCCCTTCATTCTACGATGCCCCATATTTTTAACATCTGCTTTGGGACAAGCAATCTAGAGGGGAAGAGTTACCTCCTAAGACTATTTTCCAAAGTTATAGAAGAAATTTATTCGAATAATTTTTTCTTAATAGTTGAGCATACTGGTCCTATACTCAACTACTATAGTCAACTGTATCGTCCTCTACATATTACAGAAGAAGAGAAATAGAGTCACACTCCAAGTAAATAGCATACTATTGGAAGGCAATCAAAGCTCAACAAAGCCTACTGTACCAATGAGTAAACGTCATCCGCCAACCCCTTCATTCTACGATGCCCCATATTTTTAAACATCTGCTTTGGGACAAGCAATCTAGAGGGGAAGAGTTACTTCCTAAGACTATTTTCCAAAGTAATAGAAGAAATTATTCGAATAATTTTTTCTTAATTAAATGAGGCTCCTGAACTCAAAAAATTGTGGAAGCTTTTCTTTACCTGCAAGGTGAGAAAATGTATGAGTGCCTTGAGGAACTCTTGGGTCTCTGAGTGTTTAAAAGAAGTTACCAAATAAAATGGTTTTTTTAATTTTTGTTCCACTTTAATCCTTTAAATAATTTTAATTTTTGTTATGGTATTCAGCAAAACAGTTTTTGTTGGATGAACAGCATAAATACAGGTTGCATTTTGTGCAAATGCACTGGGTTTGCGAAGACTTGTAATGCTTGCACCATCTTTTTCCACTGTCGCGACCCAACCATTCAGGAAAATGATTTAATAGGTCAAACCTCAAGTCAGTTATTGGATGGCTCAATTTTTAACCCATTAAAGACTGACCATAAAACGGCTCGTACGATTTTGATCAAATTTTTATTGACGTGCCTGGTGCATCATAGAAGTTGGAAGAAGAAATAATTAAATTTTTACCTGCCCCCACACCTGAGATATAGTATGGGTATTTAAATACCCAACAGGCCATGGTGTGACCTATTTTCACTAAAATATTTGTTTTCAAAAAATAATATGCAGTATTTTATTTGCGTGCTTGTGTGTTTTTTATTTACAAACTGATGCCTCAAGTGGAATTCTAAGTGACGGTCCTCAAATCCATTATAGTAAAGGCTATTTTTCATTACCCAGGAAAAAAATTTTCTTTCGTTGTCGGTCTAATAAAGGGATACAGTATTTTCTTTGTTTATTATCGTTACTCTAAACAAATTTAAAACTTAAGCATAAAAGTTAAGATTTCTTCTTCCCTTGTATTTTCTATATGGCATCCATGAAATCTTCATGCGCTACCGAAGTGACCGAACGGCGCTTGGCAATCACGCCTTCCACACAGACAACCTTGTATTGAGCACCATGGAGTTGGATCGAGAGAGCTCCTCACTTTGGTTCTTTAATTTTTTTTTCTTTCGAATGGATTTTCAAAATTTGGACTCGAGCCAATAATCAGATCGTAACAGAGCAGGATCCAGAATATCGTCACGATAGGTTGCAATTATGACCTTTTTGTCAGCTTTGGAACTGAAATCATTCAACTGGTTCAATAGCTCCAACATTGTACGTTGGACTTCGCGATCACCAAATTTTTCGAATTCGAACTGTTCGGTGCGAATGGCAATCGATTTCATCAATAAATAGAATATCAGGTGCCTTTTCCTTAACCAAGGCAATAGCATCGTTTACCAATTTGGCGCCTTCACCAATGAACATTTGGACAAGCTGAGGGCCTGCCAGTTTGAGCAACGATGACTATTTAGTCTGATCAGCACAGGCACGAGCAAGCAGAGTCTTGCCAGTACCGGGAGGACCACACAAGAGGGTAACTTTGCGAGGATGATTGCCCATGGGAAGCACAACGGCTTCAATTAACTATAGGATTTGCCTTTTCAGACCACCAATATTTAAGTACTGCCTATCTTTAAGCGTAAAAAAAAATTATTGCGATATCTTTTTCCTAATTCGAGGAATAATTTTTTAAGTTTCAGAGTTTTCTTGGGTATTTAAATACCCACTCGGCTAAAATGGGTTAACCTAACTTGCGCTGTGCAGACAAAGATGAAGATGGTGAAGATAAATTGCAACTATTGAGTGGACGACCTGGCAAGTTTAGAGATTGAAGACCCGCAGCAACAGACTCGCGAAATTTTGGGAGCTCAATAAATTTCTCGCCGCTTACGTTCTTCATCTACAAACGCCTATATAAAATATATGCATTTGTCGCTGCCATATCTACAAATTTACTAAAAATATGGGTTAGAGCATCCCGCATTTTACCTCTTATATGGTAACGGTCCATTAGCCCATCCGTCAGATCTACGCCTCCCATATGAGCATTATATTCCTGAATAATTTGTGGGCTTTATCGTTTGGGAGCTTGTTTAGTTTATTGAGCATATATTGACGCAAATGGTGCTTTGTGCTACATATTTGTTCGTCAACACAAAGTCGAGCTTGCTTAGGCACTGAGTCAAATCATTCATTTAAAATATCAATTAATTTTCGCATGCGAAACAGTGGATCGTAACCAGGCTCATCCTTTTTGATCCGCTTATTCTCATCGCACAGTGAGAAATATTTATTAATTGCTTCAAATTTGTTCGCCTCATACAGTTTTGAATTGGTGCAAACGCATTTTTCCCCAGTAGCCAGTAGTCAAATTGGGGTTCCGATATATTGACATGCAAATTAAAATACCAGTTATTTGAGATGGCAACGAAGAGTTGCTCTGAACCACCAGAAGATGGTAAAGATACGTATGTTGTATCTTCGAATAGTGGTAAAGGCCTTTTTAGTGTTTTTTGGGTAGGCTCATAACTCTGCATACTATTTTCAATTTTTTCTGGATTGCTGCATATAAAAGATACAATATCAGCTCCCTCTAAAACAGTATTAAATGCTTCTACCACGTCGTCGTCCTCGTCGTCACTTAATATTATTGACATGTCTTCATCCCATGGGAATGATTCAAACAACTCCAGGAGTTGTTCATCCGTCAAAACAAACCATTTATAGCGAACTCTTAAAGCCATTTTTGAAACAATTAATAAAAATCTCCTAAGAAAGTGCAAGTAGTTTTAAAATAGCTTCTGGCAACAAGTGCTTCCATGGAGACCTACAAGTGCCTCAAGGCACTTATCACTTATGACACTTTATGTTAATAGTAAATTAACTATTATTATATTATATATAATTATATTAATTAAAAATATAATAAGTGCCTAGAGGCACTTATACAGCTTAGAGGGTTAACATAAAAAAATAATATTTGTGATCCGACGCACAGTGGGGCCATCGCTCATTTCGTTTGTCAAAAATCATATCTTCTAAAGTAGAGCAGCGATTTTCAAAATTTAAAAAGCATTTGATAGCTAATTCCTTAAGCTTCAAATTGACTGGTTGTCGAGATTAGGTGTTACTTGCTCGGGTAGCTTTGATATTCAAGGTCAAAGATT
The DNA here is from genome assembly GCA_035045865.1 of Drosophila austrosaltans. Classification (NCBI taxonomy): domain Eukaryota; kingdom Metazoa; phylum Arthropoda; class Insecta; order Diptera; family Drosophilidae; genus Drosophila; species Drosophila austrosaltans. The sequence continues at coordinate 10,277,077 of JAWNOQ010000003.1, forward strand.
ATTTCTAGGCATATTTTAACCAAAAAATTCACTGTAAAAACGCTTTTTTGATCACAAATGAACTTCATTATTTTAATTTTAATGACTAAATCAGATTTTTAAGTAATTTGTTTTAATCTTTTATTGAAATCGCAGAAAAAATATACCCTCGGAAGGGTATATAATTTTGGTGTTCTCAACGACCTTTAATGCTAGAGAGCTGAAATTTTACACACAGGCTTTATTTTACCGCAGGCATTGTATATCTTGAATTCATTCTGATCGGATGACTGTATCACATAGCTCCCATAGGAACGATAGGTCGAGAATAAAACTGAGCTTCCATAACTTCGTTGTGTTTCAATCCAATATTACGAAATTTGTACTCTATTAGTTTAATATACTTTCTAACATATTTGCCAAGTTTCATCAGAATCGGTTGACTATATCATATAGCTCCCATAGGAACGATCGGCCAAAAATATAGTTTTAGAGCATTAACTCGAGTGTTTTTAAAGCGATTGTTCCGAAATTCTATTTGAAAGTTTAGTACATATAGAAATGTCTGTGCTAAGTTTCAGCCAAATCGGTTGCCTATATGCTATAGCTGCGGTAGGAACAATCCGATCAATTATTTTTTTTTCGTAAAATTACATTTTTTTCTTAAGATCTTAACATCTAATGTAGGTTTGACTTGTTTTTTATGCTCTCCAATGAGTTTGTTAAAATATAAATATGTAAATATTAAATAATAGTTTGCCAATTTTGCATGCCAGTGCCTCAATCCGGAGTTCACCTCGACAGAAGATTAACTTGGTGGAAGCATATCGAGGCTAAGAAAAACCAACTAAAGCTTAAAGCAATTGGACTACATTGGCTTATCAACGCACGACCGCCCCTATGCTTGGAATTCAATGTACTCCTCTACAACTCGGTGTTAAAACCCATCTGGACGTACGGCTCTGCTCTGTGGGTAAACGCAAGCAAGAGCAACATCGAAACCATACAATATGCTCAATGCAAGGTTCTCAGGCACTGCAGGCACACCCGAATACCCTGGCCAAATCATTAACCCGAGTACGTGAAAGTACTCGTCTTCAACGAAACGACCTCCCAACCCTCTAGCAATTAATCAGGGCCATAGATCAATGTAGCATCTTTCAGATGTTAGGTTATGTGTTAGATTAGGATAAACCTAGAAAATTTTTGTTAGTCTTATAAGCCTATATAAGAGATCCAACAAACAAATAAAACGTTACAAAAAAAAAAAATTTTACAAATTTATCTTTATGAAAGACTTTGGAAAACTAAATTTCAATAAAAAAAAATGAAACGAAAAAATTAAATTAGAGAATTTCATCATCTAAATAAAACAGTTCAATTAACGAACTGTTCGGTCTTCGGGCTATAAAAACTTTTGCCCATCGATTCATCAGGAAACGATAGCTAAGTCTACAATCTACATTTGCATAAGTGCAACATGCAATATCTCAAACGACAGGGATTGTCGGATTTCAACTAGTTAAAACTTGGTAGTAAAACTTCTTAACAACCGCTTAAGGGATAGTTAGAATTTGAAAACATCAAAAATTTTTTTGCTTTTTCTTATAGTATGATATTTTAAAAATATTGTGTAAAATTTTAAGTCACTCCGATAAACATTGTTCGAGATAAATCTGCTTTTGTAAGGCCATGTCCACTATGCGCAAGGTACTACTTTATATGCGTTTTTCTTAAAACTATGTTTTCCAATTTTCACAGCTTTTGCACATTTCATCACGAGATGTGCATAATCGAAAGATTTCTATATTTTTTTGAAAATAAAAAAAAAAATCCAAACCCACCATTTTGGTATTTTTAAAAAGAAGAAATCAAGAAGCTTCGATTAGGCACGAGATTATTGAATTATAAAACTAATTCTGTTTGTTTGATGGATTTTAGATAAACCCTCAAGGAGCTATGGTGTTCATGGCAAAGTCCTTTTTTTAAAAAAAAAGGCCAGAACAAGTCGCCATAAATTTTAAAATTAATATATTTTTTTTTAAATATGTGAAATTAAGTTAAATCATTAAAAAATAATGCTAAATTGTTACATTTTGAGAAAACTTATTTTTACTACAAAAAATTTGGTCAAGTTTAAGAATTTTTCGGATTACTAAATGACATATTCAATATCGGAATAATAGGTGTAAAACTAAAATTTTCCTTTTGCCCTGTTAACCTTATTTACACCAAAACACTATCCACATAGTTTGACTCAAATCGGAAATTTATTACGGGTTTAAATCAAAATAATCAATTCACTTCAGCATCAAAAGTTCTAAGAACTCTGTTGTACAAAGCCAAACGACCCCAGTTCGAATCCCCGCTGAAGCCAATTAAAGTAATAAACAAAAGTCGTTCTCCTTTTTGCTGCATTTAAATTCAGTGTGTACACCCTACACAAGGTTTGAACTATATAAATAAGGAGGTGCAAATTAATTAAAATAAATCTCCAATAAAATCAATTTATTTTAATGCTCACACACACATTCAAAATTTCTTCAACACGCGATGTGTGAAAGAGATAAAAATATTGTGTGTTCCGGCAGAGAACGAAATTGAAAGATCACGACGCCCTGCGTTTATTATATTTGTCGGATTAGAAGCTGGGTCGGTGGTGCAGTTGATAGAGATCAGTTGTGCACAATTGCGAAAGTTGCTGGTTCGACTTCTGGTGAAGGCGAATTTAAAGCAGATTTTTTAAAACGCTTATAGCATTTATTTTAAAATTTTGCTTTTAAAAAAGTGGCACGGCTTTTGCATTTCAGTGTTGTTAGTGCATACAAGTCAACTTTTCGACTATTTTAAATATGACACACATTAACAATATTTGGTTGTGAGACAACAGGCTGTGTCAGCACTTTGCGAACTAGTCAACTTGGCGACTAGAATCACATCAAAAAATTTGTTTGCAAAAAAAAAAAAAAAAAAAAAACAAGTTAGCTCCTTATTGATGAGCAAATAAAAAATTATAATTTAAGTTTCTAGAGTAAAGATGGCGTTGACTTGATCAAAACGAACTATTTTTTAGGAGAACAAAAGTGTACATTGAAATTCCTTAATTGCATGTAAAGAAGAAAAAACACATTGAAAGGTACACATAATCCTAATCTAAGTACATACATATATCAAGCCGAATTGATTAAAATTTGTCGCCTGTCCATTCATCCATCCATCCATATAAACACTTAGATTGCGAAAATTATAAAAATCTACAGCTATCTAATTTGGTTTGAATATCCGAATAGTGTCTACGCTAAATTTTGGCGCGTTCAATATGTATACACTTCGGCCATTTTAATTACTTTATTATAAATAATTTTACGCCGTCACCGGTAGTCGATCCCGCACTTTTGAACATATTTAAAATATTAAAATCAAATTTTTGAGTATTGCCCTTACAATAACAATCTTTTCAAAAAGAGTTTTAAGTATTTAAATTAAACATACATAGGTACATATATGCATTCAAACCAATTAATATAAAAAAGGACGCACATTTTTCTAAATATTGAATTTCAGTAACAGAAGGGCCTCAGCATATTCTAAAGCAAAAGAGAAAATTAAAAACGATTAAGTGTAAAAATTTCCCAAGTGAGCCACCCAAAATTTGATGGTTGATTATTTATCAAAAGCATACATCAATTCGAGAAATAAAAAAAATCATTTTGCGCAGATTTGGTTTTCATTTTTAAACCAATAAAATGCAAAAGAAAAAACTTAATAATTTCAGTCGCAATAATTTCCCCGTTCACTTGCTTTTAAAAAAGTTCGGTTTTGAGTTATATAAAGTTAGCATTTACTTGATAGAGTGAGGTAAATTCGGATAACTTTTGACTATTTGAGTAAATTAACGCGACTGGAAATTAGTAAGTTTTTTCTTTTACATGGTTTATAAATAAAAATAAATGTTTAATAAAAAATGCAATTATATTGACTGGAGAAGTAAGAATTTTGTACAATTTTTTAAGTAAATTGTATATAATTTCTTTTAGCTTGGGGGGGTATCATGGAAATAAAGAATATTTATGGGAACCCAATCTTAATTAAATGCAACAGAAAAGAAATGATAAAAAAAAGCTACGAGTAAAGAGAAAATAAATAATTAAGAAACTTATCCGGGAAAATGTTTTTAAAAATAACTGTTGGTCGGCTTCAATTTTACCAAAACTGCGAAACATTTTTTTTTTTATTTCTTCTTGTAAGGCGATTGATGCATGCTTTTGGATAAATAATCAACCATAAAATTTTGGGTGGTTCACTTGTGAAATTTTTACACATAAACAAAAATATTAAATCAATAATTTTATTTAAACCAATTCCATTTTAAAAAAAAAATAAACAAATAAATATACAAGTAAAAGCACTGTAATGCGCCCAATAATATAAGCGCACATTAAAATACATATATGTATATGGGTGAGTTGTAACTCACATACATACATACATGTGGACCACAAACACAAATTGTTTGCCTTTGCTTGTGTTAAAGCTTAATCCTTACAGTAGCTGAGCTGACACCAGGACCACGACCAATTCCATACGTATATTTTGGACGCGGATAAACTACCCATCCAACTTTGAATTCCGCACTGCCTTGAACTTGTCAGTATGTTCATTCAACTGATGGCCCGACTGTCCACCATGAAATTCCGCTTGTTCTTCTCTTCCTTTATTCTTCTTTACGCCGTACGATTGTTTTTGGCCATTTCGTGCCAAAGAGCTGCCATCAATTTGAAACGCTGTCGCTGCCACCACTTTACTCTCACCAGCCCTAGAATTGGGCCACTGGGCCTTTCATCCGAACCCCCAATTTGAGTGTAAACACATAATCCATTTAAATTGTTTGTGGTTTTTCTTATTGTTTGCTTCCCTTCTTGCTTTCATAGTTGTAGAATTTTTTGACGCTTCTACTGTCGAAACGCTAAATGCGAATTGGGTTAATATTTAAAGTCCAGGCAATATTTTATGAAATTCTATATTACCGACAAAAATTTTCCGTATTTCTTTGTTTTTCCCGATAGTGTTTTTATACTCTGTACCCATAGGGTAAAAGGGTATATTAAAGTCGCTAAAATGTATGTAACAGGCAAAATATACATTTCTGACCCCATAAAGTATATATATATTCTTGATCAGCATCACTAACCGAGTCGATTGAGCCATGTCCGTCTGTCTGTCCGTCTGTCCGTCCGTATGAACAGAGCCTTCGAAGGTTTTTTTTAATGTTGGTACAGGGTATACTCAACGACGGCATGGACGACTTGCTTGCTTCATTTTTTATTTTAAATTAAATTTAAAAAAGTTGATTAAATTCTAAAAATGTTTTTAATAACTGTTTAATCATTACTACCAAAAAAAAAAACAGAAATTTAAACATAAATGGTTATTCCCAATGTCTTGCACATTAATTGTCATACTATCTTTCAATAAGTGTTGGATATAAGCAATCGACCACTACAACAAATTTATTATTATTATTAAAAATAGCCAATCGTTAAATATTTATTTTTTATACCATTGTGTAATAAAATTATTTAGATGTTTAGCATAGAAATATAGGCTTTCGACAGCTTCTTAAATATGTACAAATCAATGAAGTATATCGTCAATATAATCGGCTAACTTCAGCAGAAGAAGTTTCAAAATATGTTTGTATTTTTGGTTGCGTTCAAATTCAATTTGTACCCAATAACCTTGCCCCAAGGTTAAAAGAGATCGGACAGTTTTTAAGATTACAAATCAATTAAAAGAAATCTCACAAAAACGCAATAATTTTTCAACAGGCAGTGTGTGCAATAGATCAAAATATCACTAAAATTCTGCGATCAACAACAGGTCGGTGATGGCGGAAAATAATTTTTTTTTGTTTTATAAAACATTTACAATATTCATTTTAAAAGTTTGTTTTTAAATAAAATAAAGTAATTTAATAGTCCAAAGATGCAAGAGTATAGTACATACTTCGGCAAGGTCGAAGTTTTTAGCATTTAGCATTGTGTAGTTAGTCACACTCAATCATTTAATCAGAAAAACCGTTAAAATATAAACATTTTCGAGATTAGTAAATGCAAAATAATTTAGTGCCGTTAGCTTAAGTCTCTTTAAGTATATCGATAATAACGCAGTAAAGAATTTTTGTCTAATAAAACAGGTGATAAAAATTGTTGGACCGCCATTTTGAACAGAGTTAAAAGCAAGAGCTACACAAGGAGTTTTAAATTATTGTAATTATATGGTCGAAATATAATTTAAGCCTAATATTTTAAAGCAACTTCCGCCTTGTCGAAGTTTGTATACCCCTGCAGCTTTGAACTATTTAATTATTTTATTTTATTATAAAAAAAATTTAAATGAGTGCTGTAAATATTTTTCTTAAGTAAAAAAAGGGTGGAAACAAATTATAACAATTCCTACGACATTAAATCATCTTTGTTGATTGAGCGATTGCCCCTTAGCTACATACCACCACTATGACAAAAAGAATATTTGGGCATTTCCTGAAAAAGGTCAACCTCAACCCAAAAAATTAAAAGTACACCTAAGTAATTTTTTTTCTTTGATTATGAAAGAAGAAAGTTCAAATATAAATAAATCAAAAGGTTTAAAGCTTTTCGAAGTCCCGATGGCAAGATTTCGAGCCTCAAAGTTGAAGTTTAGGTATTTCGCCTATTTTGATTATTTCTAAGACCATCTTATATATTATTTTTTTTTCGGTTAAGAGTAACTGTACGATTATACTCATATTGCAAAACTTTCTTTATCGTTACAATTTGCTAAAAAAAAATCCAGAACAGCAAAGATGTAACAATGGAGGGGAAAATTTTCATTTGCCTTTTATCAATGTTCTAATGTACCGTCACGCCAGAAAAAAACACACTTTTGTTTGTTATTTCGAAACTGACGATACAAATTAAGGGAAACTTTAACTTTAAAGCAAGTTTTAGTTATCTTATACAAATCAAAAAAAAAATCCGAGTTTAAACGAACCGTTTGGTTTTTTTTTGAGTTCGAACATGCGTAACGTCACGCCAGATTGCGAGAATACGAAAAATTCTTGACATCTATCGGATGCATTTTCTTTCATGTGGAGAAGAAAAACAGCTAAAAGCAGCTAAAACTGCATTTTTTTCAAAAACTGATACTTAATATCGAATATTTTTCTATATTTCCATACTATAATAATATTCCCATTTCCACCAATATGGTGCCTAACAATATTATGGATAAAAAATTTATTTCTTTAAGTAGTTCAATTTTTTTTAATTTTTTGTTTTGTTTTGTTTTGTGTTTAAAACAATGTTCTAGTTTTGTTTAAAAATGTTTTTGGAATAATTTTTAAAAAAATTTCCCTTGTAAATTTTCGTAACGTCACGCCATGTAACGTCACGCCAGATTTAGAATTCGAATAAAAAAAAAACTATAAACTTGTTTTTGATTTGCTAAACTGAAAAATAAACTTATAATATTTAAAAACATTATAAAAAAACATTTACTCAAAAAATCTTAGCCAATTCGCAGAGTTTTGATATTATGTCTGTGAAAGTCAAAAACACCATTTCGTGCGAATAACGTCACGCCAGGTCTTATTTTGACTATCAAATCAAACCCTTACATCCGATTGTTATCAAATTTTTTGTGAATATAGTTCTATATAAGTACTACCGATATATGAAAAAACTTTTTTTCAAATTCGTCTTTTTCATATTTTTTTTTAAAGTTTAATCGTGCGAACGTAACGTCACGCCAGTTTAGGAAATGCCCATTTGCATTTAAATAAATTGATTTTATTAGAGATTTCTTTTAATTAATTATCCAATCTGGTTCAGTTTTGGTGCATGGTGTATTGGGTACAAACTAAATTTAAACGCAACCAAATAACAAAAACAAATTTTGTGTATATATATATTTTTTGCTCTCGCGGAAATTTGAAGCCGGGTTCTTTGTATTTGATACTTGAGGGATAGAGTTTTGCTACAAATTATATTTATAGGGCAAAAGATAAAACAAAACAATATTTCTTAAACTTGGTAAACATACATATTTAATAATCTTAACTACTGTTTTTCAATCACGTAGCTTAATATATAAGGTCTTAAAGCTGCGATGAAATAGACAGTCATACAGACGAACATGGCTAGCTCAATTCGTCTATTAATTCCGAATAAATATATGTACATACATACATATGTCGGAGGTGAAATAGGTTATTGCACTGTTGTGAATACCCTTTGGTACCGTATCTTATATCTTTTCCCATTTGAGGACTTACAATGTTGGTCTTGTAACATTAGTTACAGTTACAGGGAACTATGTCATGTAAGTGTACCAGTGATTATTGTCATGTTAGTTTGACATTGATTACCGAGTCATAGAATTTTCACATTAACTGCTTGGTCATGCAGGTGTTGGAGTATTGGTCCATATGTGACTGAGTTTGTGAGCGAGATGACAGCCAAACTGTCATCGAGTGTGGTCCGGTGTGATGCCGTGGCAGTCAAGACTAGTTAGTCAGTCGGGGACTAAACGAAGAACACGGAACTCGCTGCGCTCATCATTCGTAATAAAAACCCCTAAAAAGCCACTTTCACCGACATCAGAAGTGAGATATGGCCCTCAGGCTACAAATTTCGATGGACCACTGCGGAAAATTATGCAGTTTCAAAATCAAAACTTGCTCGACATAGAGCAGGCAATAAGAGGAACGGCATCCTCCTCGAGACAAGCCGAGTGCCAACGCTTAATCTGTCGAAATTATTTTGAAAGAAAATGCGTCAAAAGGCGTTGTGGCCTTAAGTTCGGCGATAGAAGGGAACTCTTCGCAATGGCTGTCTCAAATGTGTTATGCTGACATTACCTGGCCCGAGTTCCAAAAATTGTTCATACGCTTTGACACTATAGAAACACCAGCTACAATGTTTCTTAATATGCTGTCAAATAGACCGACTGAGGGCGATTGTTCTGTAGTCCATGCAAGCCGCATGGTCACAGAACTGACGACAAAATGGCGTCACATGAACACGGAAGAGATAGCTGTGTCTGTGACTCTCGCAATGCTAGCAGTCGGAATTAAAAGTGTTTTCGTTTAAAAAACAGTTTTGGAGAACAAGGGACCGAAACGTTTCCTAAACGGCAGAAGCAGTCATCAATGGAGTGTCACTTTTGCGGTAAACCGGGCCATAAAATGATTGATTGCAGAATCAGAATTTGCGGGCGGTCACGAACGGTATGGCAGTCAGGGAGGTCATCACCGTGAAAAATCTAGAGTAACATGATACCATTATGGAAAACTGGGCCATATGTCTACCCAATGCCCAAAGAAGGATACTAACAGGAATAAGACATATAAGCAGGAAAAACGAGTGGAGCTATGCAGCGTTGCAGTACCCAAAGGATACAAGAACCATAGAGACCAAATTTTTGAAATCACATTAGATTCTGAAGCGGAGTGTTCATTGATAAAAGAAAAGCTAAGCACAAAATTTGCTGGCAAACGATTTAATAATATAGTTATGTTAAAAGGCATTCGTAGTAATGGAATATGTAGTACTAACCAAATACTTAGTAACATAATAATTGATGATAATTGCATTGACGTTTTGTTCCATGTAATAAGCGGTAAGCATATGGAAAACAATATTGTCATTGGCCGTGAAGTATTTAGTCGGGGTTTTGATAATGAATCAAAAATTTCAAGGGCCAAAAGAATTAATCTATGTACCGGTAGTGAGCCGACTGATATTAACACTGAACTTGAGGGACAAGAAAAAATAAAACTTTATTAATTGTTGGCAGAGTACTCAAATTATTTTATAAGCGGAGTTCCGTGTATTAAAGTCAAGGTTGGTGAACTGAAAATTAGATTAATTGATTCAACTAAAACATTTCAAAGAAGACCATATCGATTAAGTCCATGTGAGCGAGACCTAGTTAGAGAAAAAATTAACAATATGTTGAAATGCAAAATAATTAGACCAAGCTATTCACCTTTCGCAAGCCCAATTTTGTTGGTTAAAAAAAAATATGGTACGGATAGACTTTTTGTTGACTATAAGGAATTAAATGTAAATACAGTCGCCGATAAATACTCGTTGCCACTTATACAGGATCAAATAAATAGAGTCCAAGGAGTTATTTATTTTTCATGTTTAGATGTGGCCAACGGATATCACCAAAATCCCTTACATGCAGACTCGATTGAGTACACAGCGTTTGTCACACCAGATGGGCAATATAAATTTTTGTCTATGCCGTTCCGGCATAAAAACGCACCTTCTGTCTTTCAACGGATAGTGATGTAGTCGTTAGGGGACTTAGCAAATTCATATGTTATTGTTTATATGGACGACATCATGATAGCTGCCTCAACAAAATGTCAAGCGTTGGAAAAATTGTACATTGTTCTTAAAGTTTTAACAAATGCTGGGTTTTCGTTCGACATTACAAAATGTTCCTTTTTGAAAACTTCGGTTCAATATTTGAGCTACAACATAGGTGCTGGTGAAATTCGTCTAAATCTCCAAAAGACTGTAGCGTTGACTGCTCTTCCCCCTCCGCAGTCAGTCACCACACTTAGATAATTCATTGGCTTGGCATCTTATTTCCGACAATTTATTGAAGGATTTTCATAGTTAATAAAACCGTAATTTTACTCTTACGAGTAAACCAGTTCTTGTTATTTTCGACCAATCATCCAATTGAGTTGCACACAGAAGCAAGTTATAGGTGCTATGGAACAATTTTATTACAACAAAGTAGGAACAAATCCATGTAGTGGAATACCATAGCAAAAATACCTCTGAATTCCGCAATTCAGATATCTCTCGTATGAGTTAGAAACGTTAGTGGCTGTAAACTCCATTAAACACTTTCGACATTACCTGTTGGACAGGAACTTTACTGTGTTTACTGACAGTGACTCAATAAAGGCATCAAAAAATAAACAGGATCTAAGCCCCAGAGCATAGCGATGGTACGCGTTTTTGCAGGCGTTTACATTTGATATACAGTATAGAAATCGGAAAATAATGGCACATGGTGACTTTTTGTCAAGAAACCCGCTTTTAACAAAACCTACCTCAGCTGTAAAGGTGATCAAAGAGAAGAGAGTTAACCTAGCCGAAATCTCGAGCAACTTTCTCATTGCTGAACAGCGTCGAGACTTGAACATAGCCGAAATTGTCAGTAAATTAAAAGATGGAAGATATGACAATAACTTTTGAACTAAGTTAAGCTTAAGTTCTTTACCGAAAAATACAGAGAAAGTTTGTTGATAATTGTATCACTTGCAAAATGTCCAAATCAACTTCAGGAAAAATTCAAGCTGAGTAGCATCCAATTCTAAAAATTAATATTCCTTGGCATACTATCCACATCGATATTACTGGAAAACTGAGTGGCAAAAATGATCAAATGGAGTATGTTTTTGTCCAAGTTGACGCGTTTACCAAGTATGTTTACCTCAGTCATACCCTAATATTAGACAATGACAGTTGCATAAAAGCTGTTCAATCTGCTGTTTCGTTGTTTGGAGTACCAAACCGAACAATTGCTGACCAGGGAAGGCGTTTTACGGGTACAAAGTTTAGCCAGTTCCATTCAGATAAAAGAATAAAGTTGCATTTGATTTCCACCGGTGCTAGCCGAGCTAATGGCCAAGTGGAACGAACTATGAGCACGCTGAAAAATATGCTGACTGCGGTTGAAACTGGAACCCAGTCTTGGCAAGATATGTTGGGGGATGTGCAGTTGGCAATTAATTGTACAACTAACCGAGTGACGAGGGCAAGTCCGTTAGAAATGCTAATGGGAAAGGTTGCACGCCCATTATGATTACTTCCACCTGGTGACATTGACAATGTTGTTGATCTGCCAAACAAGCACAAGCTGAGAAGAATGTATGAGCTAGTGCGATTTATGACAAATTGCGATTTGATAATAATAAGGCAAAAGTAACTAGATACACAGTGGGAGATTATGTGCTACTAAAAAGCGAAGAAAGGCATCAAACCAAGTTGAGCTCAAAAATCAAGGGGCCCTTGGAAGTCATAAATGTTTTAGAGGGGGACAGATACATTTTAAAGTCTCTAAACAATAAAAGAAATTACAAATATGTACATGAAGATCTGAGAAAATTTCCAGAGGGGCAAGTGCCCGAGAAGTTGGATATGTGTAATGATTACAATGATTTCGTTGAGAGTGAAAATGAAGATATTGAAAATGTTAAAGTCAATAAACACAGCGAGAATGAAGATAATGAAAATGGTGAAATAATTAAAGACAGCGGATAGCACCAATAAGGGTGGCAAAAGAGTGACATCGGTCATAAATTATAATGCAAGCACAAGTGTAAAACAAAAGTTTTGTCGTGGCATGTGACGCGTTTGATGTAATGATGTGTGAAGCATGTTGACTAAATGATAATGAAGTAAAATAAAGTGAACTGTTGAAGTTCAACAGGTTCAAGTTAAAAGAAACTTAAACTTGTATAAATTGGTTCAGACTAAGACTAATATGTTGTATGTGAAGATTGAGTATGTTAAATTGTCTAATCGAAGAGGATATTGTTGGTAAAATTTATACAAAAGAGAATTGGAAAATTAAATTAAGGTTAATTTGAGGTTGGAAATTTGTTAATAAAAATGTTTTGTAAATGAAAATGGGTGTAATATGACACGGGGACGTATATTAGTCAGGATGGCCGTGTCGGAGATGAAATAGGGTATTGCACTGCTGTGAAAACCCTTTGGTACCGTATCTTATATCTTTTTGAGGACTTTAATGTCCATCTCTATTGTATTCTCATAATATTGGTCTGGTAACAATAGGTACAGTTACAGGGAACTATGCCATGTTAGTGTACCAGTGATTATTGTCATGTTAGTTTGACATTGATTACTGCATGACTGAGCATAGAATTTTCACATTAACTGCTCAATCATGCAGTTGTTCTTAGTATTGGTGCATATGTGACTGTGTTTTGCGAGCGAGATAACAGCCAAACTGCAGTGTGGTGCGGTAAACGCCACGGGAACAACACGGAACTACCTGCGATCCTCAATCGTAATAAAAACACCTAAAATGCCTCTTACATCGACACATATATACTTAATGCTGACGGAAAAGCATTTTTCTGTGTTTTTCAAACATCTCAGCAATTTCTTTATACCTTCTGTAATGTAGTTTGTTTTATTACTTGTACGATTTGAACGAAAAGTAGCGTCTTTTAATTGATGTTCTTCTCAAGATAGCTTATGCCGATTATGTAGACTACCTAGCAATTACTTCTGTCTTTCTATGAAAGCGCGGTTTTTGAATATTCCTCCTACGAAGTATAGCTATGACAAGCGTGAAATATGGCTTTCAAGCGGAGGCACAATGAAGTCTTTAACGTAACTAATAATTAATATTGCCTTCCTCGATTATACTCACAACATTTTTTTAAACACTTTTTGCACTCCATGTAATAGATGATCTTAACTGTTTTTTTTTTTTTTGTAATGTGAATTGTTTTTAAAAGTTTAAAGAACTTTTCTGACCTTACTAATTCAATTAATTCAAAAAATTTTTGTCTTTAATTTTGTGGTTGAATAAATAGTATTTTTGTTGTTAGCAACAGCCTTAACTACTTTTGTACCACTGGGTCATTGATCATTTTTAGGGAGTTAAAAATTGCCTTATTGTAATTGTAATTCATTTTGTGTGCGCAAAGATGAGCTGCATCGTTCCTAAAAATTGGAAACGGTATTTCTCTTTAAAATCACACTCACAATCAACACATACTGCATTGAGGCTGCCGTAAGCAGGTGAAGTCTTGTAGTAAATTTAGCTGTGTGGTGACGCTTACACGTAAAAAGTGTTTGGGATTGAGTTCGCTTACATAATCTTAGCTTTAGACAGGAGTAATTATCACTCTGTCAATTTTTTAGACATTTTTTTCAAGAATTTTATTTCTCTTATGTACCCACACGTATCTCAGAAGTTCAATAGACACAAAGTCCACTTTTCAAAGATGTCAAAGCAAAGTAGCAACCTGGCATCCTATCTTGCTATCTCAGTATCTCAGCTAGTTCGCTGCGTTTCGTCGTGAAAACATGATATTTTACACCTGCTTTCTGTACCCAATCACAATTGTGCAGATAAAAGCACTCAACACGGGAATTATGATACCTTGAAATTGCAAATGTGTACAAAACCAAAAATTAATGAGAAGAACAGTGTGCACCATACATAAAGTTAGCCGAAAAATGACAATAGGTAGAAAAAAATCAGAAAGAAGTAAGAAGACGTTTCGGGGGAAATTGTGCAAATAAGCCAAAAGTGAAAATAAAGAACGTAAAAAATATAAAAAATGCGAAGGTTGGCATGGAAAAAGAGAAGTTCTAAGTATTGATGAGTACGCATACAATATAGGCGTACAATATTAATATGCGATGCCTCGATAATTGCGGTACTTCATGCATGTATTTGAAGAGTGAGAATTCACATTAAATGCATTAACAAGTTACCCAATAACTATAAAGGAGACACGAAGTCACGATGCTACAATCTGGATGTGACCTATAGAAAATGAGTTTAAGGCACATATTCTTAACATTTTAAAATTGAGGAACGAACAAAAGATTCTAACATAAATGGAAACAGGATGGATTCTACTTCAGTCAGATTGCTAGCAGCCTTATCAGCAGAGCTCTACATGAAAATTTATTAATAAGACGTGGTCGCTGCATTCCTTAACAACTTAAGTATGGAGTCCCAATCGGATCGAAGCAAAAGCGTCCGGACGCCGAGTTCATAGAGACGGCTAATCAATGGCGCAATGCCTTTAAACGGATGATGTCTGTTAGAAAAAAAAAGAAGAAAGAAAAACTCTTGATAGTCACTAATAATGTCGATGATTTGTTGATAGCATCAAAAAACTGAGAATACAATCTCAGCGAGATTGTCTCCGAGATGAACTCCGGTTCATCGATAACATGTTAAGGCATCGAATTCAAACGAGACAATACAAAAAAAAAAAGAAGAAAATATCTTGAAGATAATCTTTTGGAAAGATTTGGCATGACTGCTGAATCTTCCGACTTAATCAATAGAGTATGAGATAAAAAAGTATTTTTTAAGAAGACAGATATGATTTTTATGTTGTTGTCGATGTATAATGTCGATGGTATAATGTGAATTTCTGCGCTTTTTTAACGACAATCAAAATAAACAACGTTTGGTCAAAGGTTTTTGATTTCATCTTAGGACTAAAAAAAATTAATGTGAAGCATAGGAGTGGCGTTTATACATACATATATTAGCATTAATTGCCATTTTGGTAATCCTGTTTAGGTTTGACATTTAGTACGACTCTTTAAATGTATTTGCATATGCGTTCCAAAATGTTGAGCGAGTTTCCTTTAAACCAATTAGACCTTGTGTTTATTATGATTCCTTTCCTTTGCACGTTTATTCTACAACTTACCCGATTGATACAATCGTATTTTTCGATTTTCGATGTATGAAATCGTTTGAAGATTAATGTTGTTTTGCCACCGGCGCCAAATTTTTTCGGACTATTCCTTTTCATCTAAGCCTAATGCACTTGAAATTCAATTATTGAATGTCAGCGTGAATAAGATGTTTTTTGTAACTTGTGTGGTGCTATATTGCTACCCTGTACCCATAGGGTAAGAGGGTATATTCTTGATCAGCATCAATAGCCGAGTCGATTGAGACATGTGCGGATGTCCCTCCGTCTGTCCGTCCGTCTGTCCGTATAAACATCTAGAGCTCGGAGACTTTAATTTGCTTTTTTTTAGTCTTTTAATTTGCTTTTAAAATAATATCCGTGGTGCTCAAATCTAAATTGTATTACATGTAATAAGTATTACAAGCGAGATAGATAACTTGAAACAAGGATAAGCATTTTTACGACGTATGTACATATATTACAGAGATTTGGATTCATGTGATATTTTATTATCCGAACAAGGAACACTTTTGATTTCATTTGAGTAATCTGTCGTTTTGGATTCTTGTCTTCGTTCGAGTTAATATTGGATTTTATGCCGGGAAATCAGCATTTGCGCCCAATGTGCAGTACCATATCATTATGTTTACCCTAGTAGCCACGTCTTATATACGCGACTGAATAATTATAAAGCTCTTTAGCCAATTCTGTCATTTCGATATCAGATCACCTTTATTTTCAGACACCCATATATTGCTCATAAGGAAAGTACCATTGCTTATGGCGGCTACTTCGGATAATAATCGAACTTTGTTGGATTTGATAGGCTTAATCTGGTAAAACCCAGAGTTTGGGGACTTAAGAGTTTTAATATCTGTGAGTCGGACTGTGTAGCCTTTGTCCAGAAGTTTTTTGGTCTCCTTTCGATATGTTTTTGATGTAACCATTTGGCTTAGTAGTTTCCGCTCGAAACATTTGCGCCTTTAGATTGGCATGGTCCTGCTATGGGGAAGCTTTATATCATCCGTTTTCGATGGTAAGCCAATTTTTTAAAGTTACCTTTTTGTTTAAATGATCTTTTTTTTTTTGGTTACTACTAATTGATGATCCTTAGACTACGCTTTATTGTTTTTGTCTGTGCAATCAATTTTCATTTGTTAGCTGTTGCTTAATCATCTAGTGTAATCTGTCAACTAGTAAATTGTGCTGCTTTTTACCGTATTAGAATATATCCATTAACTATTCAACCAAATTTGGGTTTGGATAACTTTGGCCTTCAGCCATCGAGCTCGCACGTTATAAAACTCTGCCACAAAAATAAAGAAAAGAGCTCGGTGAGACAAAAGCGCCACTATGTGCTCACCCCTGCTATAGGTATATGTATGGTGATCAGCCCTCGCAGCATATTTTATCCAGCTGCACGAGCAACAATTTCAATTCTACCACCTTTATCAAGCATACTATTATATTAGAAGGTCGCGGCACAGTGATTGTTCACAGCAAATTAGGGTACAAAATTGCTTTTAGAAATGTTTCTTGTTATTTCATGTTTATTTCAGTGGAAAAAAAGGTTTCAAATGGATGCACTGTGATTTTTAGTCAGAAATTGACAAAGTTATATACATATACTAGCTTTTGCCCGCGGCTTCGCACGCGTTAAACTTGTAGTAAAAGAATTTTAATTCTTTCCCTGTACTGTGAAGATTTCCTACTATCTTTGGGATATCTAAATTCATAAACTACATTTTTACTTTTTTTTTCATTTTTACTTACTTATTTTTTAGATTTTCCCTTTTTATTTTACTTTTACATTTAATATACTACAGGATCTCTCTATATACAACGTTCACAGCTTTCTTGTCATTAGACAATACAAACATGTTTTCCTTAGAGATTACTCTTGAAAGAGCGACATACAATTGGCCGTGTGAAAAACACTCAACGCTCAAATCTAAACCCGCAACGTTGAAGGTTTGACCCTGCGATTTATTTATGGTCATTGCAAAACATGTCTTTACCGGAAACTGTAGGCGTTTAAATTGGAACGGTAAATCCGATGGTATCAGAGGAATTCGTGGAATCAATACAACTTCCCCAGTACCACATCCTGTGAGTATTGTGCACTCTATTATGAAAGTTTTCAGTGATTTTACCAACAAACGCGTACCATTGCAAAGTTTAGGTGGATTCAGGTTTCTTAATAAAATAACAGGACAACCTACTTTTAACAGCATTTTGTGAGGGGGAAGTCCAGACGGGTTCAAAGAATTAAGAAATTCTGTAGGAAAATGAACAGCTTCTTCTAAATCGAGAACAGTATCGACCGAGTAGTATATTTGCGTCGGCGCATCAATCTTTGAATGAATCAAGTTATTTATATTGCCTACTTCTTCGTTAGTTGGAGACAAAATCGCTCTTTCTTTAAACCAAGATATAGTCTTACAACATATGTTATCAATGTCGGGATAGACATTGTCGACCAACTCTTGGATGTTGTCTTTCAAAACACAAAGGTTTTCTAGGTTTATCTTTCCATCACTTTGTGTTAACTCTCCATTGCCAACTTTTAGCAGCATCTCTGGAAAAAGCCTGTTCCCACGTGAAGTTAACGAAACCCTCATATTAATTTTAAGCTCTAATTTATTGACGTGTGGCCAAAGGTAAGATCGCTTTAGGGAAGCATTTATTTCGTCCGCACGTGTTCCTCGAGTCACAACTGGTAGGATTTGACGAAAGTCTCCTGAGAACAGAATCGTACATCCACCCATAGGTGAATTATTGCTGCGCAAATTGCGTATTGTCCTATCCAGTGCTTCCACAGACGTTTTATTTGACATAGTAGCTTCGTCCCAGACTATTAATGAGCAGTCACGCATCAATTTTCCTGTATTGCTCTGTTTAGAAACACTACAGACGCTGTTATTATCATCGGTGGCGATTTTCAGCGGAAGCTTGAATGTAGAGTGTGCGGTTCGACCTCCTTCCAAAAGCGTAGCGGCTATGCCAGACGACGCTACAGCTAATGCAATTTTTCCTTTAGATCTCACTTTTCTTAAAAGCAGATTGATTAAAAATGTTTTTCCTGTACCTCCCGGGGCATCAAGGAAAAACATTTTCCCTTCATTGTTATCAATTGAGGATAGTAATGTAGTGAATACATATTTCTGATCGTTGTTTAATCGTGGCTCATCTTGAGCTATATTTTGTAAAAGTATCGTTTGATCGTATGATGTTTCTCTTGTGTATTCGGCACTATTCGTTGATTCTGAGTTAGTATTATTAGCAGGCATCGGTAACCCAAAATCCTTGATCGATTTACCCGAAAGTAATTGCACTACTTTGTTCAATTCATATAATGCTTCGTCAAATATGCTTTGATCATATTGTACGTCATCCGAGTTTAACACTCGCCGTCGACGTATCAAAATATCAATGGCCATACTTTCTTGAAATTTATTCCACAGATTAACAGAATCAGTTACCTGACAAAACGCTACTATGATGGCAAATAAATATTTTAGTGATGTAGCTGAACTGCAAGTAGCTGCTTCCGATAATGTGTTTTCCCAGTGAGAATCGTTTTCCAAAAGCCCCAGAGCTTTGCATGCTGCTTGATAAGTATTGTAAACAACACCTTGTACAGTTCTTAGGTGTGCAAAGGATGTCGGGCCTTTTACAATATGCAGTAACATTCTCAGATGAAAGCATTCGCTGTTGTTGGGATGAATCACATAGACTCTGCCAAGAGCATCCGTTTTTTTTACTCCGGGAAAACCATCGACCGCAGTACCTTGTTTTCGCCGTTGAAAGGTTTTAGAATTACTCTGGTTCCATGTATAGTAACATGGAACTCTGTCATATGTTAGTGTTTTCGCGAAATCATCTTGAGCACATAACTTGAAGAATGCGGTCAATGTTGTGTCCCGCGGGTTATTAACAACTTCTTGTATATTGTTCTCAGTGAAATATACTCTTTGTCCGTTTTCTAAATGAACTGCTAGGTGGACAATTGTGGGAGCCCGGTCATGCACTTCGAATGATAAAATCCTCCATACAGCTTCGGAGCTGCAGATGTAACGTCCAGACTGATATTTTTCCACTTCATTTGATGATTGTATGCTGAAAGTGGCTTGGTCGCTACCTTTATTAATGTATTTAGTAACGTATTGGATTGACTTTATTGAACTGCACAACTCGACGTTGATGTGCGCATCAAAAATTTTCAAAAGAAGCGGATTATATGCAACGATCCATCGGTTATCAATATCGTGGTTTCGAAAGGTGGCACTTTGCCCACCCTGTTCTGGCGATCGTCGACGATATTTGGGATATCCATCATCGCTGGTAGACGTTTGAGTTTGGAACGACTTCGGAAATTTTTTGCTGCATTTGGAATCTCGCATGCATGGAGAGTTTGGGTTTAAAGTCCCGCACGGGCCGTGTACCATGTTTTTCTTTACGATTTCGAACAGTTCAGGATCTTCTTCTTTGTCCGGTAATTCAGCTGAAATGACGTTGTCAATTTGATTTGGTTTAATTTTGTTTACTAACCACACCAGCAGATGTACATGTGGCAGACCACGTTTCTGATTTTTTCTTTGATTTCTGGCCAATTTGGGTTACATGTTGCTGTTATAAATAAATCAGGTTTACCGTAATGTCTGACGTAAGTCATTGCGTCCTGCGATTTTTCATGTAAATATCGAGGTCCACCTGTGAATGATGAAGGTAGTATAACCAACTGTCCAATACCGTTGCTGTGTTCATTCGCCTGTAAAGCATCCTGAAGATGAACATAATTTTCAGCTCTCAATTTAGTTTGATTGTTACGGATGTAGGCCAATCTCTCAGATTCAATTTTCGCATATTGATCGACTAAATATTGATTTGTTAACATTCCATACCTAAGCAAGGAATTGAAATTGTTTCGTCTTGTCATTATCCGGTAGCAATAGTAGTTCATACATGACACTGTTTTACGCAGAGTTAGTCCACTGATTGGGTCAACTTGAGAAACATTAATGGCATAACCATCTTCTCCACGGCATAACATCAAAGGATATTGCAAGCTGTCATAAGATCTGTGTAACTCTGAAATTTTTTGCAAATTATCATCACGACTATGCAACACAATATCTCTTTTGTCAAATTGCTGTCCGGCTATCACCACTGCTACTTCACTCGTGGAAGGCGCATTATATCGTCCTCTGTGTTCTCCGACAGGAACTTTATTTGCATGGATTACGACATTAAAGTCGGGAGTACTTGCTGGAACACTCTCTATCGCAGTTTTAAAAGACTGTATGTAGCGATTATGCGAATGTAACATATCTTGGAGAGATCTAATCAAATCTCTATCAATTGGCTGTGCGACACTTGAATACCGCGTTGATGCTTGTGCGTCTGAATCTACAATAAAATAAATTTGCAGAAATTTGTGATCATCGGGTCGAAGTAGTAGCAAGCTCCCTGCTAAGTGATACATTTGCCCTTGAATTTTAAATGTAGGCATGAAACCCCGCTCAACGACTTGATTACTCTTGAAAGAGGTCATTTGAAATGCGTTATTATAACGGCGTATATTGCGCATGAATTGTTTGGATTTCGGATCGTCACCCGTAAGTAGAGAGTGAAGTGGTTCAGGTGGAGGTAGAATTTCTTCTAATTTTATTTTTCCTTGCAAGCAACACATGCCTTTCGATTCGTCCTTGAATTTCAATGCCGAGCAATGTTCACACACTAATGACATGGTACCAATTGATACTATACGATCGTCTTTGTAAGGAATCGAAGGATCGTAATTCATGGCAGAATTTTCTTTGTTTACCCATGAATTAGTTACTCTGGCTCTCTGTATTCGATGTCTGCCTCGATCCTGGATACGGCGAGCCTCACGCTCTAGAGACAATTCTCTGGCTCTCTGAACTATATGTCTATCTCGATCCTGGTTATGGCGAGCTTCACGCTCTACGGAGGATTCTCTTTCTCTCTCAGCTCTATTTCTAGCCCGAAGCTGGCTGAGTCGGGCCTCACGCTCTACTGAAGATTCACTCTCTCTCTCAGCTCTGTTTCTATCCCGAAGCTGGCTGATGCGAGCATCACGTTCCGCTGACGTTTCTTCATCTCTTGCTGAACGTGTTCTTCTGGCATTCAATGTACTACGACCTATGTTCGAACGACGACGTCTTCCTGACATGATTTTATTATTTCTGTACAAAACCAAAATAATAAACTCAACAACCAAAAATACTTATTCTATTCGGTTCTTTTTTGAACTTTAATACCTTAACTACTACGGTTCTCAAAATATTTAAAAAATGTGTTTATTTACGACTTCTTGAAATTATCAATGGTTCTCTAATTTATTAAGCATGTTATTGTACACAAAAACCTTCCTCTTGAATCACTCTATCTATTAAAAAAAACCGCATCCAAATCCGTTGTGTAGTTTTAAAGATCTAAGCATACATACATACAGACAGACACAGAAAGCGACTTTGCTTTATACTATGTATAGATAAATAGATATAGATATAAATAAAAGAAAGTCGGTTTTGTTACAACACTTATAACTCGAGATCTGCTGGACCAATTTTCATGGTTTTTGATTTGTTGGATTTGTCTCCGCCCCAATTAGCAGAATATATCTTAAAAATACTGAAAAATTGTCTAAATGACGGTAAATGCAGATTTTACAGTTCAACAGATTAATTCATTAGATTACCGTTGATATATATGTCGAAATTGAAAATTGTTTTAGACATTAATTTGTGTAAATTATAAGCGATTGTATATTCAGTATTACTATTAATAATAAAGTATACCCTGTAACAACTAGTTATATTAAATCAAGATCGGCATCAACTTACTTCAAAATTTCTTTTAACATGTAGCAACAGCTACCGCATGCTATCTCGCTCACTCTTAGCAGCTAGTAAAACCTTGGCAATTCAGTTCAAAATGCACATTCGTATATCTTCGATATTTATTGTACGATTTCGATTAAATTTGGTCAGATGGTGCATTTTGGCACCCACATTGTTGGGTGTGCCAAATAAGAATGTGATTGCTTTAAAACTTCTCTAGTAAATCGTTTTTTCGAAATTGCGAGGGCGGAAGTAGGCGTGGCAAAAATTTTAAACTTTCTTAATATGCGTAGGCACTAAACAAAAGTTCGAACATCCTCGAAAACGCAATCAATTCAAAACAAAATTTCCTTTAACATGCAGCAGCAGCCAACGCATGCTATCTCGCTCTTTCTTATCTGCCAATGGCGCCTTGGCAATTCAGTACAAAATGCAAATGGCTCTATCTCCGATGTTTATAGTCCAATTTGAATGAAATTTGGTCAGTTAGTGCACTTTGACTATACAATTATGTCAAACAAATAAGAATTGGATATCTTTAATACAGCTCTAGTAAATTCATTTTAAAATATTATTTTTTCAAATGCGGGGGCGGAAGTGGGCGTGGCTAAAATTTGAAACAAACTTGATTTGCTTAGGCATAAGACGGATGTTCACACTAAATTTGGTAGCTCTAGCTCTTATAGTCTCCGAGATCTAGGTATTCATACGACGGACGGACAGAAGGATATGTGTCAATCGACTCGCCTGTTGATACTGATCAAGAATATATATACTTTATGGGGTTGGAAACGCTGCCTTCTCCCTGTTACATACATTTTAGCGACTTTAACATACCCTTTACCCTATGGGTACAGGGAATAAAAATGCCGCGTCCTAGAAGATATACTCTTTCCCATCGGACCCGTAATGCAATTAGGCAACGGAATATCGCGAGTCAATTATCTGAAGAAGAACGAGAAATCGCCCGAGAAAAGCGCCGCGTTAGTATGGAGCAAAGAAGGGCTGAGGAAAGAGATGAAGCCCGTGAAACGACAAATCATCGAGCTTACCGAACTGATGAACAGAGCAATAATCTTCGAAGTACAAGAAGAAATGGTTCAAGTATTGATTTGAATCGAGCAGCGTTTCGATATGATTGCACCATCGACTACGCCTTGCATTGTTTAGTTTGATATGATTTTTATGTTGTTGTCGATGTATAATGTCGATGGTATAATGTGAATTTCTGCGCTTTTTTAACGACAATCAAAATAAACAACGTTTGGTCAAAGGTTTTTGATTTCATCTTAGGACTAAAAAAAATTAATGTGAAGCATAGGAGTGGCGTTTATACATACATAAATTAGCATTAATTGCCATTTTGGTAATCCTGTTTAGGTTTGGCATTTAGTACGACTCTTTAAATGTATTTGCATATGCGTTCCAAAATGTTGAGCGAGTTTCCTTTAAACCAATTAGACCTTGTGTTTATTATGATTCCTTTCCTTTGCACGTTTATTCTACAACTTACCCGATTGATACAATCGTATTTTTCGATTTTCGATGTATGAAATCGTTTGAAGATTAATGTTGTTTTGCCACCGGCGCCAAATTTTTTCGGACTATTCCTTTTCATCTAAGCCTAATGCACTTGAAATTCAATTATTGAATGTCAGCGTGAATAAGATGTTTTTTGTAACTTGTGTGGTGCTATATTGCTACCCTATACCCATAGGGTAAGAGGGTATATTCTTGATCAGCATCAATAGCCGAGTCGATTGAGACATGTGCGGATGTCCCTCCGTCTGTCCGTCCGTCTGTCCGTATAAACATCTAGAGCTCGGAGACTTTAATTTGCTTTTTTTTAGTCTTTTAATTTGCTTTTAAAATAATATCCGTGGTGCTCAAATCTAAATTGTATTACATGTAATAAGTATTACAAGCGAGATAGATAACTTGAAACAAGGATAAGCATTTTTACGACGTATGTACATATATTACAGAGATTTGGATTCATGTGATATTTTATTATCCGAACAAGGAACACTTTTGATTTCATTTGAGTAATCTGTCGTTTTGGATTCTTGTCTTCGTTCGAGTTAATATTGGATTTTATGCCGGGAAATCAGCATTTGCGCCCAATGTGCAGTACCATATCATTATGTTTACCCTAGTAGCCACGTCTTATATACGCGACTGAATAATTATAAAGCTCTTTAGCCAATTCTGTCATTTCGATATCAGATCACCTTTATTTTCAGACACCCATATATTGCTCATAAGGAAAGTACCATTGCTTATGGCGGCTACTTCGGATAATAATCGAACTTTGTTGGATTTGATAGGCTTAATCTGGTAAAACCCAGAGTTTGGGGACTTAAGAGTTTTAATATCTGTGAGTCGGACTGTGTAGCCTTTGTCCAGAAGTTTTTTGGTCTCCTTTCGATATGTTTTTGATGTAACCATTTGGCTTAGTAGTTTCCGCTCGAAACATTTGCGCCTTTAGATTGGCATGGTCCTGCTATGGGGAAGCTTTATATCATCCGTTTTCGATGGTAAGCCAATTTTTTAAAGTTACCTTTTTGTTTAAATTATCTTTTTTTTTTTGGTTACTACTAATTGATGATCCTTAGACTACGCTTTATTGTTTTTGTCTGTGCAATCAATTTTCATTTGTTAGCTGTTGCTTAATCATCTAGTGTAATCTGTTAACTAGTAAATTGTGCTGCTTTTTACCGTATTAGAATATATCCATTAACTATTCAACCAAATTTGGGTTTGGATAACTTTGGCCTTCAGCCATCGAGCTCGCACGTTATAAAACTCTGCCACAAAAATAAAGAAAAGAGCTCGGTGAGACAAAAGCGCCACTATGTGCTCACCCCTGCTATAGGTATATGTATGGTGATCAGCCCTCGCAGCATATTTTATCCAGCTGCACGAGCAACAATTTCAATTCTACCACCTTTATCAAGCATACTATTATATTAGAAGGTCGCGGCACAGTGATTGTTCACAGCAAATTAGGGTACAAAATTGCTTTTAGAAATGTTTCTTGTTATTTCATGTTTATTTCAGTGGAAAAAAAGGTTTCAAATGGATGCACTGTGATTTTTAGTCAGAAATTGACAAAGTTATATACATATATAATATAGTATGGACTATGGATCAAAAGTATAGAGAAACTGTGTGTATCCAAATCATCAGATGATTTTATGAAGCGACACAAGTAATACGGTCATTTAAACTTGGATGGTTTGCTATCCTGAAACGTATGTATGCAAATCAACTTGCGGTAATTGATAAAATATAAAATTCCGTCGGAGTCGCAGCGAAAGTGATAAGGTGCCTTGATGATATCGAAACAGATCCAATGTAAAATCTGTATGATTAAATTTTTAAGGAAGTTTTTCTCAGCTGGGGTACAAATCTCAGTCATTCCAAGGTCCTCCTTTACAGAGAATTTGCAAAAGAATGCCGATACCAGAGATTTGTATGAGCAGCAATTCGATTGTTAGTATTACTGAAGTTATGTATTGCGGACGATGGCCCGAAGGGAAAAGGAGGAAGGGAGAGGGAATGGGATCGAGGAGCTAGTATGGTTAGCCCTAATGCTCCACCAATAAATTCTAGCATAAATTCATAGCACATTATAACTTTATTGATCAAGGGCGAAGCAGGGCACAGCAAAACTGCGCAAAAGCAACGGCGTCGATTTTGGTGGAAGTCCCGTTATGCTTGCCTATGCGTCTGGGTCGATGTATGCGTGTGCTCAGAAATTGAAAGAGCTTTTCGTTTTTGCTACATGAGGTGAAATGGTGGTTATTTGAAAATCACCTTGCGGGCGTAAAGCCTGCTGTATGATGTATTTCGAAGACTTCTTGACAAAGAGTTTTTAGTGACTGTGAGAATATTCTCCACATAATAATCATTGAGAATCATAATTGTGGCAATGACCCCGGTTCGGTAACACTTCTAATAGCAAGAATCGGTGCTGAGGCTGTAACCTACATTACAGTGTTGAATTAAAATATATGTAAGTTAACAGAGGGACTAGTTTTCCAATGACCAACTAGGATTCTTTAACCTCGACAGATATGTTTATTTGTTAACACATTTTCGACACATCGGTAGTTATTGCGAAGTTGTTGAGGAAATATTCTGATGTTGTTTTGCAGGACTCATTAAAAGCGAATCCCAATTATTTGGTTGTATTATCAGATTTCAGGACATACTGACGTGTTATATATTAATGCTGTCAAAGTTATATTTGGTTATCCCAATACTCGTTATAAAGGTTAAATATTGTAGATTTTATACAAGTTGTTTCTAATGACGAATAACGTCATTTAGTTTTTTCAAGTGTTTAATGTTCCGCCGAGTAATAAACAAAAATCCAAGGTTCAAAAATCTTTTCTACTTCTTAAAATGTTTTTACCAGGTAATGAATAAGTAAAATCTTTCTCATCACTTGAGGAATTTAATTCATCTACAGCTTTTTTACTCTAGTAAAGTTTTCCAAATTCTAACATTCCATAAGAGCAATCGAGTTAGTGTTTCACTGTGGCAAGCACCAATGCTGGTATTGTGCCATTTCGGACACATTTTCTTCAGAAACTTCATAAAATTATTTTTATAGACACCGAATTAATATGATCAATAAAATGTTCAGGTCATTGCAACTTGCGGGTTTTCATGCATATGTCTTGGGCTTACTATATAAGTTGCTGGCAAAAAAGTAAGTCCGCCGACATTATTTCCATTTCCATCTGTATTCAATCATCAATCTGCGGCATTTTAAAATGTGTTTTTTCTTGTTTAGACGATTCATTACACGATACGTATTTATTTTAATTAAAAACCTTTTGACAATAAGAAACACATGGAACAAAGAACTACCCAATTTGGTACAACCGTTCTGAAGTTATGCGCGTATATACATTTGCGCACCTGCAACTTAGAAAAAAATAATTTCTTGCTGTTCTTAAGATATCGCATTTTTACCTAAATCACCTAATAAAGCAGCCAAAATGCACTAGTTGACCAAATTTGTCGGAATCCGGAAAAAAAAATCGGACAACAATATCAGAGATATACGTATGCAGATCCGTTTTGTACTGAAACGCAAAGTGCGACATTGTCTGGAAAGAGTACGCAAGACGGCATGCATTTGATAGTTAGTTAAGAAAGAAGAAGAATAAGAATGATACGCGCGGTAACTCGTTTAAAAATACAGGCCAGTTTATTTGTATTTCGTTACACACACGTACCCGGTCACAAACAATGGAATGTGTAGTCAGTCGAATATAAAGTACTTAAAAGAAAAAGTGGCCAAGAAATAGCTGGTACGAAGCAAAGATATGCCGGCGTGGAAAAAATGCAACTTTGCAAAATGGAGTTTTCTATAGACCTTGCTTATTAATTGTCCCAGTGTGCCCGTTCGGGGATAGGGGAAAAAAGAATCCTCCTACCCCTGCTGGTCACCTTTTTTGGCGTAAATATACCGCCCCTCTTGCAACAAGTTGCAATAGCCTCATCTGACTAATGTGATTAATGGGAAGTGGTTGTGTATTGGAGCGCCTAGCTTAATGAGTTCCGCGAGAACTGGACGCACAGCTTGACTTGATGACCTAAGGCTGGTCACCCTTTTTGGCGTGAACACAGGGTGTACTCAATGTCAGCATTGACGACTTTGTGAGCCACCTTAAAAATTAAATAAAAACAACAATTTTTGTTTGAAAAATGTTATTTGTCTCACTAGATAACAAATAATAATTATGAGCTTAGTTGTTGTAGTAAATAAATTACAAACGTCAGTCTGAAATGTAATTTTTACAAGTTCAATAACTTGAGATCTTTCTGGAACATTTCAAGATCGATCGCGCAGATGTTACAATGTATGGAATTTCGCCAATTCATCTTTTTCGGTATGTTTTCCATTCAAATTATGCAAAAATCAACGTCGTCTTCCTTGGATTTGCCACGAATTTTCTTGCTCCTTTTTGATGTTGGTTAATTTTTTTTTCTCGTTCCCGTTTTTACTCTGCCCTCTCTCGGAGCTCAAACAGCGGATTTCATTGCTTGACGGCTACGATTTCTTAGCTGGCGTGCTAGCTTTTAAAGATAGGACTTTCTTAATTTTTGGTCTCGGAAACAGATAAAATGGAGGAATATATAAACCAGTAGCGCTGACAGACAATGCCATATTGACATTTGTGCCTCGCTCTTGTGACGTCAATGTTCCGATTCTTGTTTTGCCTTCCAGGGAAATTATTTTCACAGCTTTTGTTGGTACGGTCGGCAATCCATATTCATCTATATTGTAGATGTGATGCGGTTCATATTTGGTTGTTAAAGGTCGTTAAAAGTCAAGAAACGGGTGGCTCAGAAGAAAAATGGCTCACTGTTCCCCGAACCCTCATTTTTACAACATGGCTGCCAAAAACAACAACAATGGCAAATACATGCAAAATTCCGTTAAAATTTTCAATGCTAATATGTATGATACGAATGTCAGAAACATAGTAATAATAAAAAAAAAAATATCAAAGAAGCTAACTTCGGCTCTGCCGAAGTTTGTATACCCTTGCAGCAAAATAATTGGTATAAATGTTTAACAAAATCAAAAAAAAAAAAACAAAAAAGAAAAAAAACACATCTAAAAATTTTCACTTCTTCACCGGGCATTGAACCATCTAACACCGAGCGTGGCACCGATTTCTATATACTACGCCACCGTCCTTACTTAGCTGACGTGAGCTAATTCGACATATATGCAAACCCATTGCATCTCGCTCTTTCAATTTCGTTCTGTGTAAGAACACAACTCAAATATTTCTGTCTCTCTCACACACCGCGTGGTGAATAATTTTTGCATATGCATGTATGTGTGTGCGTGAGCATTAAAATACATTTAATTTCTATCAAATATGATTATTGATTTGTAACCTTAATAATTATCCGATCTTGTTAAAACTTGGTGTAAAAATGAATTTAGATGCAACAACAAAAAAACAATAATTTTATATATTTCTCATTTGGTGCCGCGCGGATTCGAACTCGGGTCTTTTGTGTTTGTACGGCAGATTTCTTGGAATTTGTTTTTGTTTCTTTACCGCCAAAGAAAATTATTTATTTTACTCGAGGTACCTCCACGTTTTAGATAATTATCCGATCCGACTAATTTTCAAACTCTACCTACACAAAGGATTGAGGAACTTAACTTTTTATGTTTCAACTATGTAGCTTAAAATTTTACTATCTAAAAGTTGATAGAAACAGGCAGACGGACATGTCTCAATCGACTCGGCTATTGATGCTGATCAAGAATTTATAAATAAAATTGAGTTTTCTTCCCGTTTAAAAAAAATATAAATTTTTATTCAACTTCTTTTGGTTAGTACGATATATACTATGACCGGAAGATTTGATTACAGGAAAAGCACTGATCTGACTTCTATTACAAAAGGTTGGATGAAAGCTCTGCCTCCATGCATCGACGTCGGCAGCGGCGGTGGTTTTGTTTATTTCCCACGTTTGGGGATAAGGCTGTTGTCGTTGTTTACCAAAGTGTTGCGGTTCTAATTCGTGGATGTTTATTGAGAATATTGATGTGACAAAATCTGAGTGTGTGGCAAGATTTGATTATGTTCCAGATTTTGTTTGTATCGATCTTGGGTCACTAAGTGGTCCATAAGTGGTTTAGGGATGTTGGGTGTTGATGAAATTCCTGTTTACTTGAGTAAATGTGATTGTAGTCCATGACTGGTTTAGGGATGTTGGGTGTTAGATGAAATTCCTGTTTACTTGAGTCAATGCAATTATATTGCAGATATGTTGATATCGATCTTGGGCCGATAAGTGGTCAATAAGTGGTTTTAGAAATGTCGGGTGTTAACTCCCCCCAACTTAAGTGCGGACGTCCTCGGTAGCTAAAAAATATTGGACTTGTGATATGATGTCATCGCTTTTTGTGTCGAGTGAAATATTGTTTGCGTTGGTTGTAGTTTTACATTTCATTTTTATGATTGCATAGATTATTACTCCAAGTCCTAGTAATAAGAATATCAACCAGTTGGATGACGACATGATGATACTATTAGTATATATTTTTTTCTATTTCTTCTGTATTGTTAACATGTAACTCCTGGATCATCTCGAGGGACAGTACTTCTTCTGTACTATTTTTACTTGATATTAGTTGTAGTAAAGGTGGCATGGCGTCGACTTTTGCGCTTGTTTTTAATATGTACCAGCTGTTACCAATGGTTATATGTAGTTGTATTTTGTGCCTGGATTAAAAATGTACCTTCCAAATTTAGTGTTTTATTATCGATTTGTACTTTTCCTTTGAAGTCGTTGAGTAAGATGACATCTGGTAAAACTTCGGAGTGTGATAGTATGTGCTGGCTATTGATGGTGATGCATTGTGGAGGTCTTCTGTTTAAATATGCCCCTATACACTTATTGCTATCTATTTCTATCAAATCTTCCAGTTTACAAATGGTTTTAAAATTATGGGTTTTACAATCTTTGAGTAACCCGTAGTTAGTATTTTTACATCTAAGTATATTAGAGAAGTCTAATTCATCAATTTTTTGTTTTCGTTTTACTGGTATTGCCAACATAGTTTTGCATTTCTCAATTATTACTTTTGGTAAACTAATGATGTATAGAAGGTCTTTACCGTCTGAGGCTATATTTACTTCTGCAAATTCCATTACTTCTTCTATGTTTACAAAAGTTGTACTATTCTGCATGGTTTCTTGAATTATTTCTATTTCTTTGTTTGAAAGAACAAGTGAATTTACTGTGTTGATTTTTGCCCAATCAATGGCATAGATGATATTTGTTATTTCTTCTCTTAGTAAGCTTAATTTATATTTTAAAGTTTCTAACTCTGGGTGCTCTGTATTTTTACTTTCCTTTCCTTTCTTGATTAGCTCATTCGTAATAGTGATTAACTCTTGAATCTTATTTTCTACTAATTTGTTGTTAACAACTTGCTTATTGTTGTTAGTTAGCTGACGGTTTATCCTGTCTACTACAATTTCGTAATCTGCATGATCGGGACTACCTGCTAACCATTTCCATGCTGTTCCCAAAATATCTAGCGATCTCTTATCCCTTTTTTGAATTGGTATTAATCTTTTAAGTTCGCTCTCTACTCTTGATATCTCGTATATTAAGAATGGATAAATTGGGTTAGAGGCCGTTGCATTATGAATAAGATCCTTGAGGACTGATAGGGCTAACTCATATTTTTCGTGTTCTATTACGTGAATGATTTTAAATGTTCGATTTTGTCGTGCGGCGAATCCCGTCTCCAAAGTTGTTAATTTTTTGTTCATATAGTCAAGTATTGTCGCTTTTCCTAGGCACATCGGCAAGAAAAATCTACAGGAAAGAATTTAATTTTTTAAGTGGTTTTTATGTATAATCCTCCCGGAGGCTGTTTTAATTTTGCTGTTTAAATCTTCTGCAACTATTTCTTCTTTGTATTTAGGTGTCAGTTTGGACCCTAATCTCCTATCTATTTTCGCATAAACTTTATCTCCCGTGTTATATTTTTTCATTCTCTTCTTTTTTTGTTATGATATTCCAAATCCTTTGTTTGTTTTTGAGCAATCTTTTCTTTGATTTTCTCCCTGTCTTGCTCTATGGTTTCTGTCTCTTGGGTTAGCTGAGTTGCGAAAAATACTTCTATCGGTTTTTTGTTGGTGGTGCTATGAATTGACCTATTGTATTCTTCTACTGCCTTGAGCATTATATCTTCAAAATTTACAGCTGGATTGTCATTTTTGAAACATCGCATCACCTCAGTGAAGGTGGAATGAAATCTTTCAACCTGTCCGTTACTTGATGATTTATATGGTGGGGTCGTATATGTTTGAATGCCTAATTGATTGTTCAGTAAGAATTTAATCGTAGCTGAATTTAGTGACTTTTCATTGTCCATAACTACGGTCTTTGTTGCCCCAAAAGCTATAAGGAGTTCCCTTAAAGGAATTTTCAAATCTTCTGCTGCTTTAGATTTTACCAGCCTGACCTGGGCATATTTTGAAAATTTGTCTATTGCTGTCAAAATAATTTTCCCTTGGGTAGAGTATAGGTCTATATGTATTATTTCCCTAGGATATGGGGGAATGGGTGTTGCTTGAATTTCAATATTAGGCGGATGCCCTTGATATTTGGATAGTTTGCAGGTTTGACAGCTATTAACTATAGCTTCAATTTTCCTTTTCATCCCTGCGAAGAAATACTTAGATAGTATTTGAATCTTGTTTTCAATGGAATTTCTATGTACTCTTGTATGTTCCCTGATTATTATTTCTTCTTGTTCAGCTTCTTCCTTTACATCAATGACCTGTCTCTGCGTATATCTAGCTTTGTAGTTTCTAAAGTGAGCTGGGTAAATTTCCTGAAAATCTTTCTATACCTCTGACAATATCTGGGACCTTATCTAACTCTGCCCATCCTGATTCATCTTCTAAATTAACTGCTTGATCAGTATAACTGTTTTCCTGCTCAGTACGCATGTTCCTGCTCAGATACATGTTTCAATATGTTACCCATTTGTCCATTTATTACTGCCTCAATGGCGGCTTCTAAGCCCTGAATCGAAATGGCTTCTATTAACCGAAGCACCTGAAGTGGAAGCTCCAGAAGCTGGTGTTTGCGCTTTGGATTGCTGTGCCGCATCCTGAACTATTGCTGACCTAACGCAATCGTCTGGCATTTTGGATTTTTTTTTTTTATTAACTTTTTTCACTTGCCACTCAACTTTTCCCTCACTGTTCACTTAAAATTATTTAAAATTTTTCCGTTTTAAGAAATTGGTATTATGATAATATTGGTATTATTATGTTGGGATATCGTCAAGAGCTGTATATTAATTTTTTTCTTCCTTAATCTGTTCAAAAAAAAGTTTTCCTTTAAGCAATTGTAGCTTTTTTCTGAATTTTTTATTTTTCTTACGATTTTAAATCTTTCTTTTATCCTCCTTTTTTTTCTTTCTTAGTTTGTTTGAATTTTTAAGCAATTGTAGCTTTTGTTCTGAAATTTATTTTTCTTACGATTCTAAATTTTTCTTTTATTTTCTTTTTTATCTTTCTTAATTTGTTTGAATTTTTTTAAGCAATTGTAGCTTTTGTTCTGAAATTTGTTTTTCTCACGATTCTAAATTTTTCTTTAATTTTCTTTTACATATTTTGTGTATTTTTTCACTTTGTATTATTTTTCCATTTTCTTTAATTAGTTTGTTTTTTTTTTCTCGTTCAATTTTTCTTACTTTCTATAATTCCTTAACTTACATTAATCCTATTATCTCCATGCTTCAGCTGGACTGGTCCTTTGGAAGTATTCCTGTTTTCTGGTTTAGATACTGAGGTTCCGCCGGACTCCTTATGTGCCCAGTTCCCTGCGAACGTATACAACAAGGATCGCAATGAGGAGAAAAAACCGGGTGTACAAGTTCACGAGTGTTGACTTCACAGAGGCTCTGTTTTTGAGGACTGGTTTTGAAGCAATTGTAACACGTTACATTCACCTGCACGTTTTTATCAGACCCAGTGAAAAATTTTAAACTGGGAGCACAAGTTCACAGGTGTTGACTTCACAGAGGCTCTGTTTTTGAGGACTGATTTTGAAGCAATTGTAACACGTTGCGTTCACTTGCACGTTTTTAAACCCGGTCCCTGCTCGGGCGCCAATTAAAATTGAGTTTTCTTCCCGTTTAAAAAAAATATAAATTTTTATTCAACTTCTTTTGGCTAGTACGATATATACTATGACCGGAAGATTTGATTACAGGAAAAGCACTGATCTGACTTCTATTACAAAAGGTTGGATGAAAGCTCTGCCTCCATGCATCGACGTCGGCAGCGGCGGTGGTTTTGTTTATTTCCCACGTTTGGGGATAAGGCTGTTGTCGTTGTTTACCAAAGTGTTGCGGTTCTAATTCGTGGATGTTTATTGAGAATATTGATGTGACAAAATCTGAGTGTGTGGCAAGATTTGATTATGTTCCAGATTTTGTTTGTATCGATCTTGGGTCACTAAGTGGTCCATAAGTGGTTTAGGGATGTTGGGTGTTGATGAAATTCCTGTTTACTTGAGTCAATGTGATTGTAGTCCATGAGTGGTTTAGGGATGTTTGGTGTTAGATGAAATTCCTGTTTACTTGAGTCAATGCGGTTATATTGCAGATTTGTTGATATCGATCTTGGGCCGATAAGTGGTCAATAAGTGGTTTTAGGAATGTCGGGTGTTAACTTATATACTTTATAAAGTCGGAAACGTATATTTCTATGCGTTACAAACATCTGACCAATTTAATAATACCCTCTGCAAGGGTATAAAAACAGGCAGAAGCATGTCAATGACACTATAGTTATAGTTAAATAGTTAAAACCAATACTGGTAAATCATATTGTGGAATCAATCAATGAAATATTAATATAAATTCGGTGATTGAGGGGCAGTTTAATATAATTAAACTAATTATAAATGTTCTTCATTAATTGCTACGGTCGGGTGGGTAAAGAAAGAAAGTATGGGCAAAACCACCTGTCCCTATAATAATAATAATAATTAAATACTTGTTATACTTTCTAGTTTTAGTCAGTTATGGACTAGTAGTGATCAGTCAGATCAGAATATTCTTTGGTTTTATTGGTCGTTTGCTTTAATTGATATGTTAAGCGTGTCATGTTTAGTTGTTAGTTTCTGTTTACGTGGACTTTAATTTTTATCAGAGGACCTTACAACCACCGACGAACTACCAGAGAGCGATGCGTAGTCCACTGAATATCAAATCTCTTTTTCCAGTCTGTGATCGAAGATATAACCAACATCAATAGTATATTTTAATCTATTTGTTGGCACACAGGCAGTCTAGTTTATTACAGTGATTTACATCGCTGTGCGAATAAATTTAGCAGAGAAAGTAAAGTAACGTTCTAATAACTTTCTAACGGTGTTCGAAATGGAGAACATTTAGCTTATGTGCGTATATTTCGTAGTTGTTTTTTGTTGTCTTAGAAGTGGTACCTTTGTGGTGGAAAAGAGATGAAGAAGTCTTACCGTCGTTGAAATATGTATTTATGGATATTTATACAGAACCTGTAATTGCTTAAGTATATGTACATATATATGTACGTTTGTATCTAAGAAGAACAGAGAAATAAACAGTAGAAAGTTTTCAACAGGAACTGAAAAAGTTGCTCAGCAGAAGTTATCATGAACAATAAAATAATTAAAAGTTTCACTTAGATACATACGTATGTGTAGGAAAAGATACTCTATACATGATTTCTTTGGAGGGTTGTTTTTAATCATCAATAAATTTTAAGAGGTTACATGGGTTTCCCCGAGGAAAAAATGGCCTTTTTCAACAATTTTTTTAATATAAATAATGAAATTTTTATTACAATTCAGTATTCCTATAAAGATACATGTTTCAACAACAATCCCTGAAATTTTTGCGGAAAAATATTCAAAACTCCGCCATTGGGACGTGTCCTTTGGTGACTCCTCGAAAAAAACGACGCCTCCGCGTTGGCAGAAGAACTTCTTACCGGATCATCGAAAGTGAAAAAACAAGAAAGCATATTTTAGTTAAGACCATAAACTAGAAATTGAACGAAGAAATAAAAAAATAAAAATTAGAAAATACAAAAAAATGCAAATTTTAAGGAAAATACTACATACACTACATTTTTTTTAAATAGTTGTAAATGAAAAAAAAAAATTCTTAGTTTAAGTCCTTAAGAATCGTATTTTAAAGACCTGTGGAAAATTTCATTAAAATCGGTTGATTAGTTCTCGAAAAATCTTGCCAACCGACTTTGAAAACACAGTTTTAAGAAAAACGCGTTTAAAGTTTTGAGTAATGAAATGCTCCGGTATACCTGCGGTGCGCTGAGCCTTGAGCACTGGACTTCTAATCGCTGTATCTCCGAAACTATTGCTCGGATCGATTTGAAATTTTAACACAATATTCTAGAGATATTGAAAAATTTAATAGGACAAATTTTTTGAAACCGTGAAACCCATGTAACCCCTTAAGCAAAGCTCTTATTCGAATTAGAGCATTAAAAGGACTAACGAGAACTATTTTATGTGTTTACGAGTAAGGAGAAAATCGGTAACTTATGTATTTATATACCCTGCATTAAAAGGGTGTATAAAAGATGCCAAAATATATGCAACAGGCAGGAGGAAACATTTCCGACCAAAAGAAGTGTGTTTACGAGTATATATGTTTGTGCATATTTTCAAGAGCCCATCTATACATATGTCCATTTATCTGTTCATCTGTAGGTACATGTCTAGAGCTACAAAAGTTGCTTTCCAAATTCCTGTACTATGTTTGCAGATAAAGTTCAACGTGTAGCTAGAATTATATTGAATATTAAATATTTTACAATCCGTCACTAAATTCGGTATATATGAGTTTTTTTTCAAACACTGCTTAGTTTTATTTGTCTTTTTTAACATTTTTTTATGTAACGTCACTCTTGATGATTAGTTAATAGAGATGCCATCCCAAATTAAATATCGGAGATAACATAAAAACGAATCAAGCAAGTCGTCCCCGTCGACATTAAGTACACCTTATACCCACTATACAGATATAATAAATAAAGTCAAACACCCTCGAGATCGCCAACAATTTAATACAAAATTGCTTTTAACGTGCCGCAATAGCAAACTCAATCTGCCCCTTGGCGTCTCAGTACAAAACAAATATACATACATACATACATATGTCTCTGATATTTATTGTTCGATATTAAAAAGGCCATCTATTCAGTTTGGCTGAATTATTAGGTTTGAAATAGCATTATCAATTTGTTTCCTTTAAATTTTGAAACAAATATTTTAAACGAAATTGGTCAGCGTAGGCACTTGTCAGATGTTCACATTACATTGGGTTGGCCTAGCTCTTTTAGACTCCGAGATGTGCAACATCATATAAGGACAGACGGACACTGTGTGATGCGTTTGATCCAATGGACTAAACCTGGTTGTCCCACTCGGGATATCAGATACGGCCACTTTGAGAGCGTATTACTGGTAAAAAATGAAAATATTTTATTTAGTCATATTTTTCCAGACTCTAGTTCTCTAAGTTACCCTATTCACACATAGCATCACACTGTTTCAATCAAAAGAAGAGATGTTAAGATAAGGCCCGCTCTAGCATGAGTGATACCCAACTGCAAAATTATTTTTTCACTTTCGCTTAGAAGTGTTGTCTTGTTTTTTTTTAAGAATGTTTCTAAGCCTAACATTGCCTAGACTTCAACTTCCGTATTCCAATCAGTTGCTGACTTTCCAGGAACAGTTTTTCTGCGTAGCTGAAGTTATGCTTCGGCGCACTTCTTTGAAGCTATAGGCATCGTTACTCGAACGCCAACTGCACCAATTCCGCAATAGTTTGCACTGTGGCATCCCTGGTGACTTCTTAATTTGCGAGAAAAAGAAAGGCATATTTTTCTGCTTGTACGTCTCAGCGAATAGTCAAGCCAATATGCTCTACTGTCTTTAAATAGTTGGGCGTGTTAGTTCTGGGATCAACTGAAATATATATAGTAATATATCCATCTCCCTACTTAGGACCCTCTTTTTATTTTGTTATATACAAATCATCACAAATCTAAAAAACTCCCACGAGCAGACTTAAAAAGATGCAAACTCAACAAATCCTGATCCCCTTTTATCTATATATATAAAAGAAAGTCGGTTTTGTCACAACACTTATAACTCGAGATCTGCTGAACCAATTTTGGATTTGTCTCCGCTCCGATTAGCAGAATATATCTTAAAAATTCTGAAAAATTGTCTAAATGACGGTAAATGCAGATTTTAAAGTTCAACAGATTGTTTCTTCAGATTACCGTTGATATCTATGTCAAAATTGAAAATTGTTTTAGACATTAATTTGTGTAAATTATAAGCGATTGTATATTCAGTATTACTATTAATAATAAAGTATACCCTGTACCAACTAGTTATATTAAATCAAGATCGGCATCAACTTACTTCAAAATTTCTTTTAACATGTAGCAACAGCTACCGCATGCTATCTCGCTCACTCTTAGCAGCTAGTAAAACCTTGGCAATTCAGTTCAAAATGCACATTCGTATATCTTCGATATTTATTGTACGATTTCGATTAAATTTGGTCAGATGGTGCATTTTGGCACCCACATTGTTGGGTGTGCCAAATAAGAATGTGATTGCTTTAAAACTTCTCTAGTAAATCGTTTTTTCGAAATTGCGAGGGCGGAAGTAGGCGTGGCAAAAATTTTAAACTTTCTTAATATGCGTAGGCACTAAACAAAAGTTCGAACATCCTCGAAAACGCAATCAATTCAAAACAAAATTTCCTTTAACATG
This sequence comes from Drosophila austrosaltans, assembly GCA_035045865.1. NCBI lineage: Eukaryota > Metazoa > Arthropoda > Insecta > Diptera > Drosophilidae > Drosophila > Drosophila austrosaltans. Next base: position 10,315,804 of record JAWNOQ010000003.1, read on the forward strand.
CAGCAGCAGCCAACGCATGCTATCTCGCTCTTTCTTATCTGCCAATGGCGCCTTGGCAATTCAGTACAAAATGCAAATGGCTCTATCTCCGATGTTTATAGTCCAATTTGAATGAAATTTGGTCAGTTAGTGCACTTTGACTATACAATTATGTCAAACAAATAAGAATTGGATATCTTTAATACAGCTCTAGTAAATTCATTTTAAAATATTATTTTTTCAAATGCGGGGGCGGAAGTGGGCGTGGCTAAAATTTGAAACAAACTTGATTTGCTTAGGCATAAGACGGATGTTCACACTAAATTTGGTAGCTCTAGCTCTTATAGTCTCCGAGATCTAGGTATTCATACGACGGACGGACAGAAGGATATGTGTCAATCGACTCGCCTGTTGATACTGATCAAGAATATATATACTTTATGGGGTCGGAAACGCTGCCTTCTCCCTGTTACATACATTTTAGCGACTTTAACATACCCTTTACCCTATGGGTACAGGGAATAAAAATGCCGCGTCCTAGAAGATATACTCTTTCCCAGCGGACCCGTAATGCAATTAGGCAACGGAATATCGCGAGTCAATTATCTGAAGAAGAACGAGAAATCGCCCGAGAAAAGCGCCGCGTTAGTATGGAGCAAAGAAGGGCTGAGGAAAGAGATGAAGCCCGTGAAACGACAAATCATCGAGCTTACCGAACTGATGAACAGAGCAATAATCTTCGAAGTACAAGAAGAAATGGTTCAAGTATTGATTTGAATCGAGCAGCGTTTCGATATGATTGCACCATCGACTACGCCTTGCATCGTTTAGTTTGCATTGGTCCAATGGACGCTGTTTGCCAGCATTGTGGAGCATTGAAGTTTGCTGGTGAAACGCCCGGTTTGTGCTGCCTTAGTGGTAAAGTGACATTGCCTTCAGTGGTCCCGCCACCAGAGCCATTGCCTTCCCTGCTTTATGGCGAAACACTAGAATCACGACATTTTCTAGCGAACACTCAAAAATACAATGCCTGTTTCCAAATGACTTCATTTAGGGCGGAAATTATTGAAGAATAAGGATAAAATCCGACATTTAAGGTAAAAAAAAATTGGAATGTAGTTTGTTAGATTTCTGTAAAAAGAGTTTGTTTACAGATTCATGGCCAGATTTGCCAGCGCATCGGATTATTGCAATCTACTGAAGATGCACAGCACAAATTCTTGCAAATATACTTCATGGACAATACGAAAGAACAACTTGACCTGCCTCAAGGGATCAACACAGCTTCAAAAAGAGCAATTCTCCAAGATTTGCAGCAAATGTCACATGAACATCATGCATTGATCAGGCTGTTCAAGACTGCTTTAGAGCGCATGCCAAGTGATGACTATAAAGTCGCGCTATCAAGTTGGTAGATATGTGAACTGCAATGAAGCAATTTGGCGTATATTCTCATTCCATATTCACGAACGTTATCCCACTGTCGTACACTTGGGGGTGCATCTAGAGAACGATCACAGAGTATATTTCACAGCGTCGAATGCTGCTCAACGTGCCTAAACACCTACAGTGACAACACTAACCAGTTTCTTTGCGATTTTGTCAAAACGATCCGTTCGCACGAACGTTGCTTTACTCGGAAATGCCACGTTATTACACTTGGAACGCTACATCGAAGAAATTTCAACGTCGGAAGCAAAGCGATGCAGTTCCTGGTCATCCAGATATGCGTTCTGCTAATGCTCTTGGTCGTATTTACACAGTGCATCCGAAGAATGATGAATGTTTCTATTTGCGGTTGTTGCTGGTACATGTCCGAGGGCCAACATTATTTGAATCACTACGAAGTGTTAATGGTATAGTGTGTCATACATTTTTTTTATTATTTTTTTATTATTTCTGCATCTCCAAGTCAGATGCTTAACCAGGCCTTGCTCTTAATCGAAGATATGTGTTACCTCATATGCGGCAGTTTGTTAGTTAGGTTAGGAATGCCAGCGCCAAATCGCGGAATGAATGACGTGTTTAACAGAGAACTAGAACGTGAATCCACATGAATGATCCACATGAACTAATCCAATCAGTTCAAACGAATATACCACTGTTGAATCCTAAGCAGAGGGAGCTCTATGATACACTGATTAATGCAATTGATTATGGAAATGGTGGCTAATTTTTTTTGGATGCCCCCGGTGGAACTGGGAAGACATTCCTTATGTCATTGATTTTGGCCACTGTACGTGCGAGATCCGAAATTGCGGTAACAATTGCTTCTTCTGGAATAGCGGCTACATTTTGAAACACTCCGCAATGGCCAAAGTTTTAGTAGCATCAAAAATTAATTCCAAGATCTACTGCTGCCGACGAAATAAATGCTTGCCTCAAAGCATCAAATGTGTGACGATATGTAAACAAACTTCAACTGTCTGTAAATATGAGAGTTGCATTGCTGAACGATTTATCTGCTGATGATTTCTCATTCATCATATTAATATTGTTTTGTATTATTGTATTACGTTCATCAAAGCCTAAATTAGTTCAGCTAAAAGTTATCGCGACATTCTTTGACTGTTAGGCGGTACGAAATTTGCCGGGTTAGCTAGTTTTATTAAAAACAATTCACCCCATCCAACTCCCACGCGCGGTGTCCAAAAGTCTTAAAAACAAGACGATCGCCTACAGTACCCCGCCAAAAAATTAGAACGGTTTTGAAATATTGGCAATTATAGATTTAGTATTTGAATATGGGACGAAAAAAAGATATTTCACCTATCAGAAATGCTGAAATATTGGGATATATAAATTCTGGGGTACTAAACTATCGTTATATAGCAAAAAAATTTAACATTAGCGTAGCCACGGTATCTCGAATCTCAAAATTCAAAGAAATCTCAAACCAGTCCAACTGCATCATGCCAAATAAAAGACAAAATTGTGGGCGAAAATCGAAAATAACGGAGCGTACGGAAAGAAAAGTAATGAATATTGCTATAAAGAATCGAAGAATGCCTACTAGAGAAATCGCTAAAGAGCTGAACGATGGAAAAGTCTGAATTTCTCAAAGAAGCGTAGAGAGAATTTTCGCAAAAAACAACATGAAACGTCGACGTCCTGCTAAAAAGCCGGAATAGGGTGAGCTCCTTAAAAAATTCATTTTGTTTTGCATTTTGAGACCTTTATATAATAAGATGCACATGACTAAAAAAAGACGGTTTTAAATAATTATTTTAGGTGATTTTCAGCGACGAATGTCGCCTAGAAGCAGTTACAGAGGCTATTAAGTTTGTTCGTCGTAGATCTGACGAGCGATATAATTCAGATTGCATTGAAAAAAGAGTAAAACATCCACCTTCTGTCATGATTTGGTCATGCATTTCATCGGAAGAACCAGGCCAATTTATTTCATTGAGAATACTATGAACAGTATTCAGTACATATCGGTACTCAAAAATGTTTTTCTGCCTTATTTAAATAATTTGCCATTACCAGAATCGGACTACATCTTCATGCAGGATGGTGCTCCCTGCCATACCTCAAAAAAAAGCAAAAACTTTCTTTCCAACAATAAAATTCAGGTCTTACCATGGGCAGGTAATTCTCCTGACCTAAACCCCATTGAAAATTGTTGGTCTTATCTCAAATCTAAAGTTTATGTTCGGCAAAATTCTAAAATCGATACACTAAAGGAAAACATTCTTGATGTATGGCATAACGACCAACAATTGCGAAAAATAATAAAATGTTGCATTGACAGTGTGCCCAAAAGAACAGAGGCCGTTATAAAGGTAAATGGAAATACGACCAAATATTAATTTTTAAATTTTTTATGAAGCGAAATCATAAAAATAATACTTTGAGAAAACAAGTTTTGTGTAAAAGAAATTTCTCAAATAAAAATTTTTTTGTGGTATGGACATTTGAAGTCTGACTTTTTGAAATAATTTGAGTGTTTCTAATTTTTTGGCGGGGTACTGTAATACTGCTTTCGTGGGAAACCGCTATTCAAAACAAATTTTTGATTGGTCAGAATCAATCGAGCCGCTTTAATCCCCTAAAAATAATTTAAGGACTCTAAGATATAAGCTTTAGTTCAGAAAGTTCCGATCGATACCTTGTTAAAAACTAATCCTTAGTAAAAGGATAATAAAGCAAGCAACCAATCTCGCCTCTTGGCAATTCAATACACAACGCATATACATATATCTCCGATATTTATTGTCCGATTTGGACTTCATTTAGTCAGCTGGTGCGGTTTGTCCAAATATTTAGGTGTGCCTAGTAACAATACGATATCTTTAATACAGCTGTAGAAATCCATTATTTTTTCTAAATTGCGGGGGCCGAAGTGGTCGTGGCAAAAATTGGAAACAAACTTGATCTGCCAATACACTATGCGGATATTCACATCAAATTTGGTAACTCTTGCTCTTATAGTCTCCGAGATCTAGGTGTTCATACGGAAGAACAGACGGACGGACAGACTCGGCTGTTGATGCTGATCAAGAATATTTATACTTTATGGGAAATATGGGGACTTTAATATACCCCTTTACCTTATGGGCATAGGGCGCTCCAAAATTCAAGTGTGCGCACCCCTCAATTAATCGTTTAATACGCCATCAATTACGATAGTTATCGATGGCCAGAAGCTTTGGCAACTGGATACTCATTTAGCGGGGAATTTTAATAATACGCGGGTTTTACATTCGGAGAAACCTGACATCTGATCAACCTCGATCTACACACACTTATTACTCACAAACATAAGCTTATAGCTTTATCACACGCTTGCTAGAAAGCCTCTGTCAAATAGCCTGAGCGGCGGCTGTGGCTACTTTGATGTGGTTAATATTCCTGCTCTCAAGGAAATCGGCAAACTCAAATTACGTAAAACACGTACCTCCATCGGATATAATTATTCGGGGACGGCTGTAGTACTCAAAGTACTTCTCCAAGGCTGCGTTCACTTCTTTAGTGCTAGTAGCCTTTGCAGGATACAACTTAACGAACTTTGTAAAGGCGTCAATGACAACTTACAGCTGCTTTCTCTTCGAATTTATACTCGGCAACGGACCTAGGTAATCTACATAGATACACGGTTTCCTGAAATCTCTATCAACTAATTATTATTTATTTATTTACATATTTACAATTTTAGATAAAGTATTAAATACTAGACCTAAATAAAAAAAAAAACAATTCTAAATTGATATATTACATTTTTTTATAAAATTATACACTGCGGTTATATTGTCCGGTAAGGGTTTTTTTTAGTAGAGGGGAGATTGGAAGTGATAAAGAGATTGATGGAGATATGGAAGCCCTAATTCTTTCCAGTGGTTGGCAAGAGTCCAGGAGGTGATCCACCACATTATCTTGTCCGCAGAAGGGGCAAGGTAATTTTGGTTCATCCATGAGAAGGTGCTGATGGGTAGACTGGGTGTGTCCGATGCAAAGCCGAATAAATGTACTGCAAACGTTTCTGGGTAAATTAGCAGGACGGTCAATTCTGCTGCCTGAAGGGTTAAATGTCGTATAGCGGTGGCCAAATTCAGTCCATGTTGATTGCCTGTCCTTTATGATATGTTGTTTGATGAGGCGTTTAATATCTGTGCTACTGTTCGGTGTAAACAGAAGGGATGGTGAAGCTTCCATTGCACGCGTGGCTCGGTCAGCGTTTTCGTTTCCTCTAATTCCTGTATGGCTAGGGACCCAAAAAAATGACATTTTATCATGACATTGGCTGCCTATTTGACGGATTTGTCGCATTGTATGGTCATTGTGATAAGGCCTCTGGAGAGCGGAGATGGAGGAAAGACTGTCGGTACAGATGATGAACTTGCCGGGATTGTTTTTAGCGTAATGACAAGCACCAAGTATAGCGAATGCCTCTGTTGTAAATACGGAACTAAAATTGGGTAGTAATCCACACATAACGATGGAATTGTTGCTGTCCACGACTGTAAATTATGTGTTATTGTTTGTCTTTGAGCCATCGGTATAAAGCCAAGTCCTATTGGTCAATCCTTCTTTTGCAGCATGAAGGCGTTGGAGATAGTCTTCCCTGCTAGTCACATTTTTTGTGGTATTGTGAAGCGTAGTGTTTATGCAAGGGGCCTAGGCCCACGGCGGAGAGGGCTCTACCACATTAACGAGTATCGCGGGAGGTAAATCAAGCTGTTTACTATACCAGGCACACCGGCGAAGTGTAGATACACATTTGTAGTGTTTCCTTTGCTTAAAAACGGAGACGAAGTCTTTAAAGAGTAAACGGTTCCCCAGCTTCTGCGGGGATACATCTTGCAGGCGATGTGGGGAAAGCGTATTAACGCTTTCCAGGGCCATCAGGCCCTGCGAACTGATGCGGTGCTTGGATCCTGGTTAGGTGCGATTTGGCACACCACCCATAAATGGGGAGGCCGTAGTCGATTTTGGAAAGAATTAAGGCTTCTGTTATGCGTATTAGCGTGGACGTATGTATGAATGAGAACTTCGAACTGAGAAACTTAATAAAATTATATCTGGATTCGAGTTGTTTTTCTTAAAGTAAGGCAGTGTTCTTTAAAAGTGTACCTAGAGTCGAAGGTGATACCTAATATTTTTAACTTGTTAACACTCGCTATATTAGAGTTATTAATTTGTAAAGTTGGAAAGTTACAGTAATGTTTGCGACATATATGAGGTAGTTTACACTTCGCAATAGAAAGTGTTGCTCCTGACGAAGAACCCCACTTGTTCAGTTCTTGTAAAATTAAAGAAAAAGTCCCTATAACTGCATTTAAGTTTTTGGTTTTCGTCAAAATTATTGCGTCGTCTGCGTAGACTGATGTGAGTATATTTTTTTGTTTGCAGATAATACCATTAATTTTGTCAAAAGCTATTATGAATAGAACGACCGACAGTGGGGAGCCTTGTGGAATACCATTAGCAAGGGTGTGGGAGTCTGAAGTGATATTATTAACTCTCGTCCTGAATGTGCGGTGAGTCATAAAGGCCTTTACAAGCGAGTAAAGCTTTTCACCAACTCCCCAGAACTCCAGTTGGCTTAAGACTGCATGCAATCCCAAGCAATCGAATGCCCTTTCAAAATCTGTCGCTAAACAGAGACGTGATTTTTGGCGGAAAGGGCGTTCGACACGAAGTGTTGGATTCGCAGCAAAGCATCCGAGGTGCTCTGCTGTCGCTTGAAAGCTACTTGGTTCGGTGAGATTAAGTTGTTGCGGATGATGAACCACATCAGACGAGTGGCAATTATTTTTTCAACTGTCTTTCCTGCGCAGGAAAGTAACGATATTGGACGAAAACTCTTGACTTCGTTAGCAGGCTTGGATATGTGCCTGTCTGGAGCATAGTGTTATAAATATGAAGTAATATATTTTTCATTGATAGGGGCATGTTATTAAGCATGGGATAAGAAATCCTGTCCGCTCCAGGAATTTTACCTTCAGCAGATTGAAGTGAAGCTTCGAGTTCTATTAGGGAGAACAGGGATTCAAGCAGCTTTGCAGAACTGGATAGTGATGACGGACAATAGATTTTGTTTTTGAACTCATTTTTTTGTTGTACATATACGGACGAAAAGTTGTCGTCGCTTGAATAGTTGAACCAGTGTTTACCGAATAATTCTGCCATATCAAATGGAGATGTGATTACATAATTATTTGAGTTCAAGCATTTTATTTGAGTGGGTGGGGAGCCAGCTAGGCTTCGTACATCTGCCCACAGCTTTTTTGGGGAAGATTATGGACAGATTTTTGAAGTAAAGGATTGAAGAGTGCTGCGTTTAGATGCGAGTATGCTCTTTTTAAAAATAGCGTTAGCTTTTTTATATGCTATTAAATTGTTTTGGGACAGTTTTTAGCGATTTCGCTGCAGTAAGCCGTTTTCTATTTCGGTAGGGGTAGAGTTTTGGCAGTCCGAAAATTCAAGGAAACCGATATGAAAATAGGGCAATGGTCGCTGCCGTGCAGGTTATCTGCTATGAACCATTTACATTTGTGTAGGATTTGGGCTGAAGCAAGAGAAAGGTCTATGTGAGTGAAAGAAGCGTGTGAGGAGAAATGAGTAGGAGAGCAATCATTTAGCAGAAGCAAGTTAGATAATAAAAGGACACTTTCGATTTTTTTTTCCCACGAGAGTTGTCCTGTTGGGATACCCACAAAGGGCTCCACGAGTTAAAATCACCAAGTAATAGGAGAGGGCTTGAAACATGGTTGATTCTGTTCAAAATCTCATAACTTGAAAAGCTTTGGCAGGGGGGTATATAGATATTAATGATTGTGACGTGATTATTAAGCTTTAATAAAAGAGGTGAGTAGAGTAGATTATTGGAAGGAAAAGTGCATTCGTGGGGAATATGTCGCTTGATAAGTGTGCCTATGCCTTGTTTGGCGGTTAGATTGTGAGACTGATTGGAAAAATAGCCCACGTAGGGCTTAAGGCAGATGAAGTTTCTATAATTATACTGTAGATGCGTTTCTTGTAAATATCTGGATTATGTTCCCTTATAAGTAGCAATAGTTCGTTATAGTTATTAAATATTCCGTTTATATTCCATTGAATAATCTTATTTATTAAAAAGGTGCAATAAGACCAGATATAGTATGTTTGAAAAATTGGATGAAATGAGGAGAAAGCGTGAAAAAATCAGGCTTAGTCCATAGACTCACTGGAGTCGCTTGGACTTAGTGAGTACTTTAGTTTAGATTTATTTCTTAGAGAGTGTGACCCGAAGGGGTCAGCTGAATTTTTTGATGAAGATTTTTGGTTTGAAGTTTCGTTAGAAGATGAAGGAGGAGAGATGTCTGTAGAATTTGTTGTTGTTGTTTTTGCGACAGGCCATTTTGAAGGAGGAGAGATGTCTGTAGAATTTGTTGTTGTTGTTTTTGCGACAGGTCTCAAAATGACCGATGATATTTTTTGGGACGAAAAGGCAGAAGTGCTTGCTGAATATTTAGTTGCTGGTACAGCTGAGGTAGACCGATGGGGAAGCTCGGAAGAAGAACCCACGTTCGGGGTGTTTGTTTTTGATGTGGTTGTTTTATTAGAAATCGTATTTGAATTGAAAGAGGAGGAAGCAATAACAGCGAAGATAGCAGCTGGTGTTGTTGTGATGGATTGTTGTTGTTTAAGGTGGCCTTTCGCTTCGCGAATACTACACTTCTTTCTAGTTTTTATTTTCAATATCTCCTTTTGCATTTAATATTGCGGACATAACGAAGATGAAGACGGGTGATCGCCGTTACAATTGGTACAAAATGTACGAGTACAGGGTTCTGGGTTATGGGGGCTTAGGTTATAGTTAACGCATGTAGCGCTGTTTTCGTACCGTTTCGCTGTATGCCCAAGTAATTGACATGTTTTGCACCTTATTGGGTTTGGTATATATTCTCTGACCTTGACCGAGTGCCAAGATATTTGCAATTTGCTAGGGAGATTATATAGATCGAAAGTAATAAAAAATAATCCTGTAGGTTTTGCAAAACCGTCTATCGTTCTCGTAAATTTAAATTCAGACGGCACATTTTTTTTTCCTCTTTTTTCTTTTTTCTTCTTGGCTTTGAGGCTAACGCTAAGACTGGCGAAGCTGTTATAACCCAGGTTAAAAATAGAACAGTGGGCCAAAGAGGAGGGCAAAAAAGACGATTAACGCTGCGGAGCTATTAGTTACTGACGTGCGCATTCGAAGAGAGATAGTCGGCGACTGCAACTAATTATAAAGGGTCAAAAGAGCTCGAGCTAACATTGTCTACACGTCACAAGGTTCACAAAGGTTCGCAAGGTTCACACGTTTCGCAAAGTTTGCACGGTTCACAAGGTTCTAAAGAGACACAGGATTTATTAATACTGTTATCCAAAACTACACACGGTTTACTACAATCTCAACTAAATTGCACTTAATGGACGCAAGGTTCGCACGGAGTAATATATTTCTTCGAGTGGACACACGATTTTCTGTTATTTTTATCTGCTTTAACTTGTGATTCATGTTCACAGCGCAATTGATTGTTTTCTAATAGGTCACACCGGTCATAAGTATCTTCTGCTATTTCTTCTAACAATTCTGTTTATTGACTTCACGTTTGTTAACTTCACTATATATGTGTCATACTCGATCCAGGACTGTCAACAACTGAATAATTAAATTTCGCCATTTCTAACGACCAACGCGCAATACGGGGATTTATGGACTTCTTAGTTATAGTCTAAACTATTGAATTACAGTCGATAACTATCAAAAAGAAGTTAAGCTCAGGATATACACGGAATCGACGTAGTGCGTAAATTATAGCAAGAGTCTCTAGTTCAAAGCTGTGGTAACGAGATTCGACGGCCGTTGCCTAGAAACTTGCCATATTTTTGACTTTGCATTAATAGAGCACCGAAACCATTGGAGCTCTCGTGAGTGTGCAAGGTTTCATAGTAAATATGGTATGTTTCAGATTAAATAAAGATAATACCGGCGGACTAGACAGGACGGATCCTTAAGGTTAAAAATGCATCTCTCGAAATTTTACCCATTCGAAAAGAGCCACTTAGTTTCAATAATGGTTTTTCTATACGGAAAAAGTTCGGAACGAATTTACGAAAATATGAACAAATATCAAAACAGGAATAGCTTTCAAATGTGTATTATTAGTTGTTGTTTTCTTTAAATTAACTTCAAGGTTGCATTCTATCAAACGATTTAATATCTAACAATTTATAATAATGTTCTACGGTGCGAGTAGCCAGAATAATGTCGTCCGTATATACTACAAGTTCACAATTTCTAACCATATCACTTAGCACATTCGAATAAATCTTTGGAACACCGCAGCGCCGTTCCTAAGACCGAAGGGCGGCCTCAAATATTCAAACTGTCCATCTGGTGGCAAATGCGGTATATTTAATTGGCTCCTCTGCCATACCTACATGGTAGAATCCACTTTTTTGATTTATCCAAACATTCCAGAATTCCATTTATTCCAAATATTCCAATCAAGCTTCCTAGACTCTATCTAGATAGTCAAGCATTTGAATCAAATTTTAGTATTTACGGAGACATGGTTAAAACCTGATATTAACGATGCATCTGTTCTTTCCCAAAAATGTTCAATTTTTAGATGTGATCGGACTTCTCGTGTAGGCGGAGGAGTTATGATTGCTGTTGACTCGGCCTTAACTTCTGACCAAATCTGTTCACCGGACACTCTGGAGATGGAGTTTGTTAGTGTTAAGGTCAGATTCAAGTCTTTCTCTGTCTACATTACTTGTTCTTACATCCCGCCACAATTCGACATGGCGTTATATGCAAAACACTTAGATTCTATTCGACATATTTCTTCATTGCTTTCGGATAGTGATATCTTAATCGTCTTTGGTGACTTTAATTTACCAGAAACAGAATGGTCTCAATCTAATGAATCTGCTTTGTTGCTTCCTTCTAAATCTCACTGCTTCGTTGATGGCCTTTTTGAGTTATCATTAGCTCAAATAAACCCTGTGCGAAATAACATAGGCAGATCCTTATATCTTTATATTTGTGTTGGATTCCACCAACTGTGCAGTTACTAGAACCGACCCTCTAGTGTTGCCTGAAGACAATTTTCATCCTACTTTGGATTTATCTGTAGATCTGTCGTTTCGTGCACCGATTGTTGGTGTCAGTCCTGTGATTAAATCCCGTAATTTTCGCAAGACTAACTTCGTTAAACTGAATGAGCTCATTCTGAGAACTGACTGGTCATCCTTATATAGTTGCTCAGACATGGATCTTGCTATCTCGTTGTTTTATGATACTCTTGGTTCGCTTTTTAAGGTTTGTGTCCCACTGAGGAAAACAGTGTCGTCTCACCGACCTCCCTGGTTTTCTCGTGAGCTATCCAACTTGAAAAATGTTAAATCCAGATATTATAAAAAATACAAGAAGTCGGGACGTTCTTCAGACTTTGCTCTTTACGCAGTTGCTCGCTCCAATTTTATGTTGCTTAACACGCACTGCTATAATAATAACCTCAAGCGTTGTAAGCTAGAGTAAAAAGTTTTATAGCTTTGTGAATTCTAAACGTAAGATGGTTGTCCACCCATCAATGTTATCGTTTGAAAATAATATAGCAGACTCTGATCAAGCGATTTCTTCACAACAGCATATTCCTCAACATATCCTCAACCTTATCAGATAATTCTAATTGTATTTGTAGTCCTTCGATTAATGAAAGTTCGCTTTTTAGCGTGCTTAATTTAGTAAAACCTGTGTACACACCTGGTCCTGATGGAATACCTGGTTGTGTACTCAGATTTTGTGCTGAGGCTCTATGTAAGCCACTTCAAAAACTTTTTTTGTTGTAAAAATAAAATCATGTCATTTGCCATCTATATGGAAGGAATATTATATAATTCCTCTTTATAAGAACGGTAAAAAGTCTGAGGCGTCTAATTATAGGGGTATTTCTAAATTGTCCGCCATCCCTAAAGCTTTTAAAAAGTTAATAACTTCTCAATTGCAAGATTTTTGTAGATCTATTATTTCACTATCTCAACATGGGTTTGCGAAACGTAGATCTACTACCACTAACCTCTTAGAATTTACATCTTTAACGATCGAAGGATTTAGGAATGCAAGACAAACTGATGTCATTTATACTGATTTCAGCAAGGCTTTTTTTTTATTTTATTTCTTCTAGACGTTGACGCGTACAATGCGCAGTACGTTCAAGTGGTCCAAGCGACACTAGGACAAAGCCTGTTACGCGCGAACCCTATCAGACAGCATGCAAAAACGAAGTCGCGTGGACAACGGACGACAACTTAAATAATAATTAAGACTAACTACTAGATAGATAACTTAAAATAGTAGTTTTTAGAATAGATATAGAGAACTCTGATCCGATTACAGAATGAAGGCGGTTGTAGTCGGAACAGAGAACTCGAAAAGGTTCATGTAAAGAATAGTTGGAAGTACAGCGTGTTAAAGTTAAAGGGACATAATTTCGGGTTAATCTACAAGGTACAGATAGATTGACCTGATTAAGTAAATTAGGACAATCTATTTGTCCATTTAGAAGCTTATGAATAAACAAAGTACCAAGCATTACTCTACGATTAAGTAAGGAGGGTAGGTTAATTAGAAGAAGTCTTTTAGAATAAGAGGGCAAGTTAACATTTCGATCCCAGTTTAAACCACGAAGAGCAAAAATTAGAAACTGTTTTTGAACAGATTCAATTTTAACTTGGTGTGATCCATATTGTGGAGACCAAACACATGATCCATACTCCAAAATGGGGCGGACCAGTGAAATAAAAAGAGTTTTGGTTGTGTAAGGATCGTTAAATTCTTTCGACCAGCGCTTAACAAAACCAAGAACACTCATGGCTTTATTGACAGTGATATTAATATGACGAGTAAAATTTAATTTGTGGTCCATGAGTACACCCAAATCACTAATCTCGTTCAAACGTTCAAGTGGGGTATTATTGAGATAATACACCACTAATTGAAAAGAGGATCTATGAAATGACATGACATTACATTTTGAAACATTAAGGTTTAATAAGTTAATTTCACACCAAGTTTGAAAGTTATTAAGATCGACTTGAAGCAGACGTGGAGAACTTAAGTCTTTAAAACTAATACAAAGTTTAACATCATCAGCGTACATAAGCACGCGAGAGTGAGTTACAACTAACGGAAGGTCATTAATGAAAAGTGTAAAAAGCAATGGTCCTAGATGGCTACCTTGTGGCACCCCCGAGGTCACATTGATGGTCTTCGAAAGATAAGTTTTAAATAAAACTTTTTGTGTACGGTTATTAAGATATTGAGAAATCCAATTAAGCAAAAGGGTTGGAATCCCAAGTTCGTTCAGCTTGAACAAAAGCAGTGTATGATTGACAGAATCAAAAGCCTTACTGAAGTCAGTATAAATGACATCAGTTTGCAATGCATTCCTGAATCCTTCGATCGCTAAGGAAGTAAACTCTAAAAGGTTAGTGGTTGTAGATCTACGTTTCATAAACCCATGTTGAGAAGATGAAAGAATAGAACTACAGAAATGTTGCAGTTGAGAAGTTATAATTTTCTCAAATGCCTTGGGAATAGCGGACAATTTGGAAATACCCCTGTAATTAGAAGCTACGGATTTATTACCCTTTTTATGCAAAGGAATAATAAAAGATTCTTTCCAAATGGTTGGAAAAGAGGAAGTTTCAACGGACAAAGTAAATAACTTAAGAATCGGGGAAATCAAAGTCTCAGCGCAAAACCTGAGTACACAACCAGGTATCCCATCAGGTCCTGGTGAGTACACGGGTTTCACTAAAGTAAGCACGCGGAGAAGCGAATCTTCATCGATCACAGGATTAAAGACGCAATTAGACCTTTTCAACTGATAGGGATATGAAAAGTTAGCTCGATGATCTTTGGAGGAATAGGTCGTTTTGAAAAAATCAGCAAACATATCGGCAATGGCCTGATCATCGTTTGCTTTGTTATTTTCAAAACATAAATAGGACGGGTGCACTGCCACCTTTCGTTTGGCGTTAACGAAGTTATAAAATTGCTTAGGATCACGGGAGAACTGAAGTTTACAACGCCTAATGTAATCCTTATAGCATAGTGTATTAAGCACTGAAAAATTCGATCGAGCAACTGCATAAAGAGAGAAATCAGACGGTAGACCCGATTTTTTAAACTTTCTATAATATCTAGACTTTACATTTTTCAAATTAGTTAACTCACGTGTAAACCATGGCGGTTTGTTAGACAACACATGGATCACACGTGGAACACAGGCATCAAAAAGTGAAAACATAGTATTATAGAAAAAACAAATGGCAGCATTCATATCATTACAGGAGTACAGATAAGACCAGTCTGTGGCAAGAATTAGCTCATTGAGCTTAAAAAAGTTAGTTTTACGAAAGCAACGGGTACGAGACGTCGAACTGGTACCTGCATTTGATAACCGAAAAGGTAGATCAATAGTCAAGTCCAAAGTTGGATGGAAACTGTCTTCGGGGACGACTAAGGGATCAATCCTCGAAACAGTACAGTTAGAAGAATCTAACATAAATATAAGATCTAGTGATCTCTCATTTTTGTTACGAACAGGATTAACTTGGGTTAGGGATAACTCAAGGAGACCGTCAACAAAGCAATGTGAGGAGGAGGGCATCAACAAGGAAGACTCACCTGATGGAAGCCATGAAACGTCAGGTAGATTAAAATCTCCCAGAACGATAAATATGTCTGCATCCGAAAGAAGTGAAGAGACAAAGCGAATAGCTTCTAAATGGCTAGCATATACCGTCATGTCAGAATTCGGTGGAATATTCGAGCAAGTTAGAAATACAGAATATGATTTCAAACAAATTTTGACACTAACAAATTCAATGTCAAGAACGGCAGGTGGCAGAACTATTTCTGAGGGAAGAGATGAATTTACGGCAATCAAAACTCCACCACCATTTTTGGAGATTCGATCGCATCTATAGGTTGAAAAAATTGTTTGAAAAACAGAGGCATCAGAAATGTCTGGCTTTAACCACGTTTCTGTAAAGACCAAGATGTGAAAGTCAAAAGATTGACTATCTACAAAAAGCTTAGAAAGTTTAGATTTTAGTCCTCTAACATTCTGATAGGCCAGAATAAGGGACGAAATTAGTTTTTTGACCCGCCAGCTACTGACGAGCCAGAGGGTAGGGAAGGATTAATTGTGTTAGGCAGACGAATCGGAGGCCGATTTTTCTTTTTCTTAGCCGTATACTCCTTTATAACTAAATGTTCCGGCCAAAAATCTTTGTGACAAATTTGGTCAAAGACATTTGGTGGGACACTGATTTTAAATGACGAAATGTCACGGGTGTATGAAAACCTAAACTTTTCCACCACAATGTTTGGCGCCACGACTTTTGCCCGGATATGGGCTATGACATCATCTGATGTAGTATTGGGGTCGAGCCGCGAAACAAAGATTTGCTTTTTTGGTGGAATGGCTACAAGAGATCTCAATGCGCCAGTCGCAACCGCAGCAACAGCATTTTGCACTGGAACTGCTGAGGCAGATGACGCTTTGAGAGCTCTTCTTGTTAAAATTTTATTGGGAATATCCCTGGGAGAGGATATTCGTCCGGACACATCGGAAACTACAACCGATATCGAGTCAGCTTGCGGGGCACTATTACCAGGGGAAATGTCAATCGTCCCCGCAACTGCAGTCACTGCTGGACTCCTAAATGATATCAGTTGCTGAGCATTTGGAGTTAATGGGTCAATCAACGATGCCGGAGCCGGAGGAAGCAGAGATGCCGGCGGATCGGGAGAGAAATGCCGAGGGATAGTCTTCTTCCGCTTCGGTGACTCGTTTAATAGTTTATAACTATTAAACTGAGTTTCCAGAGACGAAAACTCATCGCGAAGTTTCAGAAAACCAGCCGACAGGGATTTAAATCCCTCTCTCGTCCGCCGCATAAATAGACGCATATCCATTTCTACGTCCCGGCACGCTTCACAACTCCATTTTAGGCCCCCACCGTTTCCAATACTATCCCTTATTCTGGCTGTGTAACCAGCACATTTAACATGCATAATGTTATCACACAGCCAGCACAAAAGATAATCATCTTGGATTTTTTGGGGATGGGGGCACTTTTTTGAAGAGCAGACAACCATTGTAAGTTAAATTAATCAAAAAAATTAAAATAACAACAAATAAATAAATAAATCAAAAAGTTTATAAAGAGAGGCAATTTAAAATGAGTAATATAAAATATAAGGGCTATACGCACCAAGAAATAACACAAGTGTTAAAGTTTATTATGCACAAGAAGAAAAAACTGAAGAGACAGAAGTTAAGAGAGTTAAAAAACACACAACAACAAAGACGGGTACAATCGCGAGAGTAGCGGTCGCGATCGCGGGCAACGTAAAAACGCGAGAGCAAGCACAAACAACAACACTAATGTGAAGCGAGAGCGCGAATGCAATTAAAAGGGATCGAAAACACAAAATCAAAGGCTATTTAGACAAAACAACAAAACTTAGAGTTTTGTTATTAAATAAAGCAATAAGTAATAATAGCTTTGAGTGAGTGCTTAAGAACAAGTTACAACTTTTAAATCGCGTAATTTATTAATTCGGCACTAGATTCTACGAAATAGAATTTATTATATGCGGGATTAAATAAAAAATTAGATAAAAGCGAGAGCGCAAAAAAAACACGACCGACTTCGTTGAAGTGAAGAAAGTTATAAAGTTTTGATTCTGTTAATCATACACTTCTTCTTTTAAAATTAAACAAAATTGGCTTCCCAAGCCCTTTAATTTGTTGGATTCGTGAATACCATCCAAGTAACTTCGGGGGTGCCACAGGGTAGTCATCTGGGACCACTGCTATTTACCCTTTTTATTAACGATCTCCCATCAGTTATAATACATTCTCGTGTCCTCATGTATGCAGATGATGTAAAGCTTTGTCTCAGCTACAGTGACATTATATCTCCTTTCTTCAAAGGAGATATCCAAAACTTTCAATCTTGGTGTCAAAACAACTTAATAAACCTAAACACATCCAAATGCAAGGTCATGGCTTTTTTCAGAAATACTCCTAAGTTGATTACCTACTTTCTTAATAACGTTCCATTAACCAGACTTAATGAGATGATTGACTTGGGAGTACTTATGGCCATGGGTGTTCTTGGATTCGTAAAAAGATGGTCAATGGAATTTGATGATCCAAATACAACGAAGGTTCTTTACACCTCATTGGTTCGTCCAATTTTAGAATATGCATCCTGCATATGGTCACCCCAATACGATTCACATAAAGCAAGAATAGAATCTGTTCAAAAACAGTTGCTTCTCTTCGCTCTTCGTGGTCTGAACTGGGATCGTAATATCAAATTGCCGTCGTACTCTAGCAGACTCATTTTACTTGGCCTTCCTTCTCTTACTAATCGTAGATTAATGCTTGGCGTCATATTCTTGCACAAGCTTCTTAATTGGGATATAGACTCACCTGAGCTATTGAACCGAGTAAATTTAACAGTTCCTTGTAGACCTACTAGAAACTATACTCCTCTATCACTTCCACGATGTACTACTAACGACCTAATACATGCACCTTTTCGAGTTCTTTGTCCTGATTATAATCGTCTTTATCATGTAATCAGTTCAGAGCTCTCTATTCCTTTACTAAAAACTTCTATCCTTTCCCATTTAGCACATACCTCTATAATCGACACACATTCTTATCTTTCCGTTCTTCTTTCTCACCAAGACAATTGTAGAGCCATAGGGAGATTTACTTGGCCTAATTACTTTGTTCGCTAATAACCAGTTGCAGTTAGAATGCCTCTCTCGTAGTACGATAATCATCTAGAACTGCTATGAAATGGGGTCATATCGATCAACCGTATACTCATCGTAGCTTTCGGTGAACTGTAATTAACTGAAAAGCGGTCAACATAATGATCGTTGACTATCTTGCGGCACACCCTTACCAAGATTAAAATCGCTACCTATGTTAACACTTTCTACATCCAAAAGCGCTGTACATGCAGTTTGTAATTCCATTGGCCAATCTCGAAACGGGGATGCAATCGTGTTTACATCAAGTGCATCAAAATTATGTTCTTAATGTTCTTAAGGGTTTTATACATGGGAAGCTAAGTAATCAGGGATGCACAGAAAGATTTATAAGACAAAGCCACAATGTCAATATCAGCAATTTGTACACAAGTGTAAGACCTAATATTCTAATAGTAATAGTAATAGCAACAGCGGCGTCGGAATTATTCCATCGGGAGTAACAAATAATTTAATTTCATCATAGTGTTTAAAAAAAGAACTAAGCTCAGTCTTCAGCTCAGCCAGCTTTTTACAGGCGGTATACAAAGCAATGAGACTAATGACTGAAGCCAACTCATCCGCTTCGCTTGGTCCAGCGTTTTCATCACCGTCAACAGAAAAATACTGCTCCTCAAAAATTTCTACCTCTGCCTGCTCTATAGGACGCTCCGGCACAGCAACATCAACAAGCTGTGAAACAAGCTTATTGGCAGATACAGTAGGGTTGAGCATCTGGTCTTCTGGTATTTCTTCAGCCCCAGGCATTTCATCACGATTCTCATCACTGCTTTTGCCAATGTACGCAATTGGTAAATAGACGCTTTCTTGTCAATCGACGCTTCCTTAGCGGTAGGCAACTTAAAATATTTTTATTTTCACAATTTGAGTGAATTCCATGAAACGAACTTCTTTTGGGGCAAACCCCACACCTGATTTGCAATCCTATGTATTTTTATTACGATTTTATGTACAGAGGTGTTGATTTATTTTAAGATTAAATTAATTTTACAAAACGTGCGTCTCTTCTTTGAGTGTGCCCACACCTCAATTAATCGTTTAATACGCCATCATTAACGATAGTTTGCCAATTGGGCACACATTTACCAGGGAGTTTAAATAATACACGGGTTTTGCAAAAGAAATATTAAAAACCTTTTTTAAATCAATGTAAAATAGAAAATAAAACTGGCGCAGTCGGCAGTATAAATCAAGAAACTTTCAAACCATAATTTTTTGTGCTTTCAAACCTGAGTTAAAAACCAGGACTTTTGTAACCGTAAAAAAACTGGAAAATTTAAAAAAAAATAATTTGGGGTCTTTATTTTTTTTTCAATTTTCCAATTTTTACGGTTACAAAAGTCCTGGTTTTTAAATTTGTTTTATTGTTGTATCTGCAAAAGAATCTTTTTGCAAGAAGACGCGCGAAAAAAAAACAAAAAAAATTCTTTTATATATAGTCATCTTAGTGAAGTGAGTTGAAATGGCATTCAAATTATCGCAAGCGCATCTCAATCAAGCGCTTGGTCCACTGAGACAAGTACCAATATTTGATGGAAACTCAACATCCCTGAGGGGACTTTTACGAAGAGTTGACTGCATTATGCAGATCTATCCGACGAGGGATGTACGTTAACACAGCGTTATGTTTTTCACCATTGAGATGCTGCTTCACGGAGCAGCACAGAGGGCATCCCAACTCGCCCAACCCAATAACTGGATGGAGTTACGAGTGCGCTAATAAGTGAATTCAAAGTACAAACACCTTGTGAGGACTTTAAATCACCACGGAGGAGTTTATCCAAGATCTGGATCACGATAATTAACAAGTTAGCTTTAAAAGCCAACTCGAAAAATACAATATTGTATACTAATGCCATGTAGAATGCAATAAAAGACGTTATTATAAAAACATTAGCTGACAGGCCCTATATGACTTTATCAAAGTTTAATATTTGCTCTGTATCTAATATAGTTCGACAGACAAACCAAATTATTCAAGTCGGTCAAACTATAAGCCCAACCAAAATAAAAATAATTACAGACAAAATAATAGATACATTACCAATAAATAAAACAACAGCCTGGAATTATTCAGCAATTTAGAGAAGAACCGTTAAATAATCAAACTAGAAATCATTCTCAGATCCCAGTACCTAGCCCAACCAAAAGACATAGAGAAAGTAACAGTGGCCAAAGCAGAATCTATTCGTCCTTTTGCATCAGTCGACCTCGAAACTAATAGATCAACATATCAAACGGAAGAATACGAATAAACGGATCAGACAGATCAAATTCCTGTATTTTGTTAGCTACAAAAGAAGAGGAATTGAATGTCCAGATAATAAAAGGCATAATTGAACTTACTAAAAGCGTTTCTTTTTCACCCACCAAACTATGCCAAACAACCGAAAAATTCTATTGTCATAATTTTTCAACTACATATGTCGTATGACAGGTAGAAATTACCTCAAAGCTACCCAAGACTTTATTAACCATTATGACAATAGTAAAACACTATCAAACCACATGTTCTATTTTAAATTCACCCACAACGTAGATAAAACATCAGAGTCTATTTCTTTTCCCCCAATAGATTTTGACTACGACGCGTTTACATAAGAAACAACATCGACGAAAATAATGAATTTCGACTAGATCATTTAAATATCCAGTATAGGAAATCATCTATATATCTCTATAAACATCCCCTATAAACATCCCCAATTTTTTATGGAGAAATCAGTAAACAAAATTAACGAAACGATATCGCCCTATTGTTCATCAATATAGATCGTACCCAAAAAAGAGGACGCATCCAAAGAAAAAAAGTTCCGTTTAGTCATTGACTATCGCAGTATAAATGACATTACCATAGATGATAAATTCCCAATACCTATAATGGATGAAATACTTGACAAGTTAGGAAAATGTCAGTATTTTACAACCATTGACCTTGCCAAGGGAGTCCATCATATTCAAATGGCCTAAGTCAATCGAAAAAACCACTTTCTCAACTAAATATACCATGGCTTGAAAAATGCACCAACACTTTGCTAGAAGATCTTGCTGTTTCTGTACAAAACGTAAATTCGCATATCTCCGTTATTTGTTGTCAGTTTTCGACTAAATTTGGTCAGAAGATGCATCTTGGCCACATTATTAGATGCACCAAATAAGAATGTGATTCCCTAAAAACTGCTCGAGTAATTCGTTTTTTCTAAGTCTAAACTTTTTGACTGTCTTGATCTGCGTAGACACCCTCGAAATCGCAATTAATTCACAACCAAATTCCTTTTAACATGCAGCAACAGCAAACGCATGCTATCTCTCTTGCCAGTCAATGTCGCGCTTGGCATTTCAATACAAATCGCATATTTTCGATGTTTATTGTCCGATTTCAACTAAATTTAGTCAGATGATGTACATTTTGACTGTAAAGTTTGGCCTGCCAAGTAAGAATCCGATATCTTTAATACAGCTCTAGTAATTCGTTTCGGAAGTGGCCGTGCCAAAAGTTTGAAACAAACATGATCTGCCTGTACCCGAGGTCTAGGTGTTCATACGGACCGACGGACATCTCTATATCGACTCGGCTGTTGATGCTGCTTCCTTCTGCCTGTTACACACATTTAAGTGACTTTAGAATACCTATTTATCCGATGGGTATAGGACATAAAAGCCATAAAACATTAGTTTACTCAGGTATCATTAGAACTATAAATTGGTTTAAAGAAAAATAATTTAACCCAGATTAACAAAAACCAATTCAGAACATCATCAACGAACGCGATATTTAAAATTTATTGAAATCAGAAAATAGAAATACCAAAGCAACTTTTCAAATCATCCAGAAATATTTAACGCCAGACAAAAATACTTAATGGATTTTTATTTAGTTTAGATTTTAATAAAATAGGAAGGGGGGAGGGGGGAGGGGGGGGGGGGGCGTTACTTTGACCCATTTTTTTGTACTGCCAGATTGTTTCTATTTAATCAACTTCTACTTCCAATTTGAACGCTGGGTTCACACCAATACTACAACAGTATGAAGACACACCTTTCTTTTGGTCACAACAGTTTAATGGAATATTTCAAAATTAGGTGCTTCCCAGACAATTTCAAAAAATGTAATTTAGAAAATTGGGGTATTGCGAGCCAATTTCAAAATTGAATAAAAACAACAATTTTTGCAACTCCAATAACTTGCGGACATTCTGTAACATTTTAAGTGCACTGCGCGATCGCAGACGTAGCAATGTATAGTATTTGGCCGATGGCTCACAATCCCATGAAATCTCGTTTTTACACCATGGCTGCCAAAAACAACAACAATGGGAAATACATGCGAAATTCCGTTATAATTTTTAAAGCTAATATACAGATGAATTCCCCAAATTCACGCCACCCTCGGAAAATCCCCTATAAATAATCTTAGAACTCTAAGACATTTATTTAACAACAAAAAATTTTAAAATAATTCGTATAAATGTTTACAAAATGAAAAAAAAAAAACAAGAACAAAAAAACATTTTTAATTGAGAATTGAACCAACACTCCAAAGACATCGTCCGGCCGATTTCTACATACTACGCCACCGTCCTATTTCAACAGGACATCACGCTCTTTTAATTTCGTTCTGCGCAAGAACACAACGCAAATATTTCTGTCACTCTCACACACCGCGTGTTGAAGAATTTTTGCATGTGTGTGTTATAAATTGATTCTGTTAGGAATTATGGATATGCGATCTTGTTGTGGGGTGTACGGGTACAAATTAAACTTCAACACAAGAACAAAGAAACAATATTTTTTTATAATTCTTCTTTGGTCCCGCGCAGATTCGATTGAGGGTCTTTTGTGTTTGTATGGCAGAATTTATTTGAATTTGTTTTTGTTTCTCCTCGTTTTATTGAATAACTCAGGTGATAATTATCCGATCCATCCAACTAATTTTCAAACTTGACCTGCGCCATCTATTAAGAAACTGAAAATTTTTCAACCAAGTAGCTTAAAATTTAAGGTCTAAAAGCTGCGAACAAACAGACAAACGGACATGGCTAGATCGACTCGGCTTTGGAAGCTGATCAAGAATATATATACTCTTTGGGGTCGGAGACGTATATTTCTATGCGTTACAAACAACTGTCCAATTTTATAATACCCTCTGCAAAGATATAATAAATTTATAATTTGTCTGTATCACGTTATCCTAAAGAACGGGAGGACTTCCATTAGCGAAACGTGTCATAACCGACCATTTTGGAAAATTTCTTTGAACAATTTCATTTATTATGGCTCGACGTTGTTAATGTAACAAATAGTCGTAAAAGTCTTTACCATAAACAAAAACTGCAAAACCATCATTTGAAAAATTAAAAAAGTTAACTTTGAACATTTTTAAAACCAATCTGAACTAAACTTTGAGCATTTTTAATACTTAATTGAGCGACTTAAATATGCTTTCCCCTTTTGAAGTTTGTTACTGATAGCTTTTAAAATATAAAGCAAAACCCTAAAATCTAATTGCTATGAATAGTTTTCAGTTCTTGAAACTATTCCCAAGTCTGAAAACAATTCGCATTAATTAATAATAATAATTAATCAACAGTGATAATAATAAATTAATTGCAATACTCTCTATCTCTTGAAACAGTTACGCAACTGCATTTGATCCTGGTATTTATCTGGTCAACACGGCGACCAAGCAGGCGAAGGATTTCTACGATCCAATATTTACATATATACATTTACATTAAATAAAATAAAAAAAAAATTTTTTAAAAACTTTATACTTGTTGTTAAATTTAACTTTATTTACTAGTACTTTGATCACTAATCGGTGCGAGTCGGAGCATACCTTGTCAATTGACTAAAAAATATACTTCCAACGGATCAAAGTACATAAAGTAAAATGGATAAAAAATACGAGCAACAGTTTGAGCGAGGTGAAGAGATTCAAAATGTCATCAGAAATGTCAAAAAGGACTCTGCCTCAAGAAAGTCAAAAGTTCTCTATTATGATAATAAAATTGAGACGATTGAGAATCTTTGGGATGAATTTGACAAAGCCCACACTGATTTAATGGAATCGTTGGGATACGAGCCATCCGGTCACGATTACTTCAAAAAGCAATATTATTCAAAATTAAAAGAATTAACAGAAGAAGTAATAAAGGATTGGAAACTACAAAGGGCAAAAATTGAAGAAAGCAAATTGGCCCATCAAAAAGATGAAGATCGCATTAACATTCAACCATTGATCAGAAAGCAAGGCGCTATGCTAGCAACACTTTCCAGGACATTAAAGCAAATAATTCCTGAAGAAAATATGAATTACAAAACAGTTATAGAAAACTTATGGCAGCAGATAGAACAACTGCACTATGAGATGTATAAACTTGCAGTAGATGCAGTCGAAGCTGGATACAATTTGGAAACATTCATAATGGCAGAAAAGGCGATACTGAAATGTTGTGTCCCACCTGCACATGATGTGACAACGTCGTCACTACAATTGCCAAAAATTTCAATTCCAAAATTTGATGGAAATTATTTGAAATGGCAACAATTTCATGACATTTTTAAGAAAATGGTTCATGAATCAAACATACCCGCTGTACAAAAGATGTGGTATTTAAAAGCAAATCTATCAGGGGATGCCGAAAGATTAATGAGGCACCTTGAATTAACAGAAGTCAATTATGACACTGCATGGAAAATGTTGCAAGAACGATTTAACAATAAACGGGTCTTGGTTACAGCAGTGTTCGAAAAATTATTTGATCATCCAAACATTGGAAACGACGCCCTGTCAATAAAGAATCTTCATGATAATATTCATGAATCATTGCAAGCCTTAAAGAATATAGGCATTGACACAGAAACTTGGGATTCTATTATAATTTTCCATATGACAAGAAAATTGGATAGACTTACCCACACTCTATATGAACAATCCTTTTCCGATACAAGGAAATTGCAGAAGACCAAAGAATTCCTTGCATTTTTGAGGCGATTGGTACCAAGCAGTCCAGGGAAAGGCAAAAAATATGTGCAACAGCGTCTGGCACAAACTCATCTTCATGTCCGTTCTGCAGTAAGTTAAATCACAAACTGTTTCAGTGTGATAAATTTAAAACTAAATCTGCAGCAGAACGGTTAAACTGGGTACAGAGACAGAGAATGTGTGTCAATTGTTTTAAAACCGACCACATGTCGAAGGCTTGTAGCTGGAAGGGATGTTTGAAATACGATGGAAAACACAATACATTGTTATATTTGGGAAACAACGATTTGAAACCAAATGTAGCAACAAAAACTATACTCTACTAGCGACGGAGAAGGAGAATTTCGTGCGCTCTTAGACAGTGGCTTCCAAGTCAATCTAATCTCAGAGAGACTAGTAAAACAATTATCTTTAAAAATAGAAAAGGCATCGCTAAGAATTAAAGGAGTAGGAGGACAACCACAACTCAGCAGCTCAAGAGTAAATGTACTTGTGAAATCAAAATACACCGATTTCAGTACAAGAATCGAGGCCTTTGTTTTACCGCACATTGTTGCAGATCAACCCACAGAAGCAATTACGCAAATGTTTGACCTGCCGAAAAACATACCTCTAGCGGATCCCAACTTTTACAAAACAAGTAAAATCGATTTATTACTAGGTGCAGATTACCATTTCTCAATATTATTACCGGGACAAATAAAACAAAATAGTTGTCCAGTTCTTCAAAATTCAGAATTTGGTTGGATCATAGCTGGGAAAATAAACATGGTTACATCTGCACCTGCCACTTGTATGGTGCCTTCCAAGTCTGATGAACTGTTGGAGCGGTTCTGGAAATTGGATACCCTGAAACCAGCAAGAACATACAAAGGTCCAGAGGAAGAGTATTGCGAAAAGCACTTCTTGGACAAGTTACAAAAAACCGCAGATGGACTGCCATTTGCTGAAGACTCTTCATCCCTGGGGGAGTCTCGTTATGTGGCTGTTAGAAGATTAGAAGAACAGCTTAGACATATGAAGGAAGTGTTGCCCAAAAAATTAACAAGGCGGCATGATTGTGTACTCAAACCTGACATTACCACAACCAAATTAAGAGTGGTATTGGATGCCTCGTCAGGAAAATCTGTGAATATCTTGTATCCAGAACCAGGTGAAAAACTTGATGATCAACTTGATGACGACGACGACGCCGATGTTTCCCAAGAAGACGGGCTTAAGGATGCCACAACAAGGCAAAGCCCAAAAAGACGAATCTTAGCATCGTTACCCCTAACGTTATTAATGATGTTGCTATTGTTACCATTGGCATTGGCCCAATCAGTGAATATGACCCAATTTGGTGCCAAACCTGGCATTTACTATGAGAAAATTGGAACGTCTAGATTTGCGGTAGCTGACTGGACAATTATTGCGTATTATAATTTGGATCCATATTGGGACGATATGAACACATTTTCTTTCGGAATAAAAAAGATTGGGGAAATGTGTTCCCGACTAAAGCCAAGTCAAGCCTGTTCTGCAATGTACAAACACTTCCAACATGTGGAAGAGGAACTGAGAATGGAAAACGATCTCTTGCACATAGGACGAAATCGTAGAGCACCATTTGATTTTATTGGCAACATCGCCAGGAGTCTATATGGAGTACTGGACTCGGAATATGCAAAAGAAATGTCCAATACTATTGAAAAGGTGAAAACAAATGAGGAATACTTGGTAACACTCTTTAAGAATCAAACATCTATACTTGATTCAACAATCAACATCTTCAAGCGTGATGAGGCGATTATTGAGAAGCGATTGAATTTGATGGAGCACCAACTACTCGATATTGAGACATATCGATTCTGTTAAGACGTTTGAATGGTATCTCGCAATAACAACACAACTTTCGGTCATTGCTTCAAATTTGCAACGAGTACAATCAGAGATTGCCCATGTACTCACTGACGTTCATCATGATCAAATTAGCCCGTTGTTACTCTCTCCTAAACAACTTGAACTACACTTAAAAGAGTTAAAAAATCATCTTCCACCAGGACACATACTACTTCTACAATTATATAAAATGATGAAGGCAGAAGGGAGCATTGTAAAGAAGCGCGTAATATTCAAAGTAACGCTACCATTGCTCTCAGCACAAGTATTTGAATTATACAATTTAGTTCCCATACCAGCAATCAGCAATAAAGAAATTATGACGATGGATATTCAAATTCCCATGATAGCGGTCAATAAGCACAGAGATCAGTTTCTTGGATTAACAGCAACTGAATTAAAACAATGTCACAAATGAAGAATTCATTTGTCAAAATAAACAATCTGTGTTCTCAATCAACAGTAATTGTGAATTTCAGTTGTTCAACAACAAAACTTCAAATATGTGTCAAATCAAATACACAAGCATGACTTTCGTCTGGTTCAATATGTACTACAAGAACCATTGGATTTTTGCTACAATGTAGCCAATGGAGTTATCTGCAGTCTGCGATGACAACAGTTCAAGCATCACCATAAGTCAAGGAGGATTATTAACACTTGATCCAAGTTGCACTTTGCGGAATCCATTAATACGTGTAACTGGACATCGTATTACAACCACCGGCACAATGAATATGTTATATGCCCGGTTTGGGAATTTCTCCACTATGATGATGAACTCAACTAATGAAACGGCTTCAACCAATGTTCAGCTAAGCTACAATGAACTTGACAAACTCAGTAGTCAATTATGGCCCAGATTCAAAATAAAGTTACCATATGACCTAAAATCTAGTCAAGGGCCTATTCAACATCATAACATTGCTTCATACATAGCGCTAATAATATTCATAACATTAGTGCTGCTATATGTTATCAAAAATCGGTGTACCAACGGAAGACAAGAAGCCAGGATTGCTATTGGCCTTCGACAGATGACCCCTCCCACAACTGGTACCCAGATGCCAACTGGTAGTCAATCGACTCAATCTACACATCGACCTGCTGGAAACTACGAAATCAACATTTAAGTAATGTTCAACAGTCGTTCAACGGCCGGGAGTATGTTGGTGTAAATGCATGCTTAAAATACAAACTATGAATTTCTCACAGTAAAGACCAATGCAGGCTTTGCTTAGAATAGAATTAACCCCTACAATATTTCATATACACTGTACTCACACTATATTTTCATACAACACAAAATTGTCCCCCACATTATGTTCACACACACAATCACATTTTCACTATGAATAAGACCTCCAAATGTATATACATGTGACCCCCTAGATCCTAGAATCGTGTATATAAACTCGACCTTTTTCTTAATAAAATCTGTATTCAAGCAACTCTTGTCTATTCACTACTCTGCAATCAACGGGTGAGCATCGCTGTGTCTTTGGCCCCCATTTGCATGATCTCTCCGAAGTCCACCCAATTTCAAGTGTTGGTTGCGACAGCCCTATGTCACTAGTTTATGTTCTAGAGGCAAACATTTTTATAAATAATAAAATTATAAAATTCAATAACACCACTGTAAAATAGTAAGCAAATATAGAATATTACAACCAAATATTCCAATATACCTCACAGTAGTCGGATAGGAACAAATCGTTTAGTGAGTCGGTGTGGTGTAAGTTCAACAGACATGAATAATTTGGATAAATGTTTAAGCAAAGATGTCAAAGAAAATATTTCGAATTTGACTTATCTCAACTTTCTGCGAAAATACCATTTTTTGAATATTTTTGACACCTTTCAATTTAAAGGTGCTGAATAGACAATTAAGCTCATGTTTTCACCTCATTCACTAAATATTTTTGCAAGGCCTTGGTGAATCTACGAATGTGCAAAATATGTCGGGAATCAGAAAACGAACAAAAAACTTCTATGCTAAAAACCAATTTTTTGCCAATCGTTTCTATAAATAATAGTAATAAATAAATAGTAATTAGTAATCAGATTTTTCCACTTTTTACATAATGTTTTTTAAATAATTTTCTACAACTTTCGTAAAAATTTCAATGAGATAAACAACGATAGCAATAAACAAGTTTACAGCAGCTATAAAACTTTTAAGTTTTTTTATACCCTTGCAGAGGGTATTATAAAATTGGTCAGATGTTTGTAACGCATAGAAATATACATTTCCGACCCCATAAAGTATATATATTCTTGATCAGCATCAACAGCCGAGTCGATTGAGACATGTCCGTCTGTCCGTCTGTCCGTCCGTCCGTCTGTCCGTCCGTCCGTCTGTGTGTTTAGCCAGACGTTTTCGACCTTAAATTTTAAGCTACATGGTTGAAGCATGAAAAGTTAAGTTCCCCAATCGATTGAGCAGGTAAAGTTTAAAAATTAGTCGGATCGGATAATTATCACCGGAGCTATTAACTAAAACGTGGAGGTACCTCGAGTAAAATAAGCAGTTTTCTTTGGCAGCAAAGAAACAAAAACAAATTCCAAGCAATCACACACACACATACATATGCAAAAATTGGTCACCACGCGGTGTGTGAGAGAGACAGAAACATTTGCGTTGTGTTGTTGCACAGAACGAAATTTAAAGAGCGAGATGACATGCGCTTGCTATATGTATATGTATGTCGAACTAGCTTAAGTGAGTTAAGTGAGGATGGTGACGTAGTACGTAAAGATCGGTCCCGCGATGGTTCGGTGTTTGGTGTGTTCGATTCTCGGTGAATTCGGGAAAATTTTTAGTTGAGTTTTCTCTTTAATTACTTTATAAATTTTGTTTTTAAATTAAATAATAAAACAATGAAGCTGCAAGGGTATATAAACTTCGGCAGAGCCGAAGTTAGCTTCTTTGATATTTTTATACCCTTGCAGAGGGTATTATAAAATTGGTCAGATGTTTGTAACGCATAGAAATATACATTTCCGACCCCATAAAGTATATATATTCTTGATCAGCATCAATAGCCGAGTCGATTGAGACATGTCCGTCTGTCCGTCCGTCCGTCTGTCTGTTTAGCCAGACGTTTTCGAGCTTAAATTTTAAGCTTCATGGTTGAAGCATGAAAAGTTAAGTTCCCCAATCGATTGAGCAGGTAAAGTTTAAAAATTAGTCGGATCGGATAATTATCACCGGAGCTATTAACTAAAACGTGGAGGTACCTCGAGTAAAATAAGCAGTTTTCTTTGGCAGCAAAGAATCAAAAACAAATTCCAAGCAATCACACACACACACATACATATGCAAAAATTGGTCACCACGCGGTGTGTGAGAGAGACAGTAACATTTGCGTTGTGTTGTTGCACAGAACGAAATTTAAAGAGCGAGATGCCATGCGTTTGCTATATGTATATGTATGTCGAACTAGCTTAAGTGAGTTAAGTGAGGATGGTGGCGTAGTACGTAAAGATCGGTCCCGCGATGGTTCGGTGTTTGGTGGATTCGATTCTCGGTGAATTCGGGAAAATTTTTAGTTGAGTTTTCTCTTCAATTACTTTAAAAATAAAACAATGAAGCTGCAAGGGTATACAAACTTCGGCAGAGCCGAAGTTAGCTTCTTTGATTTTTTTTTTTAAACTAATACTCAGTACCACAATGTCTCCAACAAACAATTTATCCAAGAGCTTATGTCACAATGTATCAGCAAAATTATAAAATATTTCAGGTATTTTGTTTCTCGCATGAATTACAAGAACTGTCAAAGATCTGTCAAATCGCAAGGCACATGCTTTCTAAAGTAAAAACAACCTGTTACCTTCCAGCCAACATACCAATCACATGCACTGCACAAACTGCAAAAACTGCTCCAAATATGTATAAAGACGCCTAAAAACGCTGATATATTATAAATAAAAATCACCACTCCTAAAGAACACAAAAACTTATTTTAAAGCAGACGCCATATAAAAAATGAGGAAACGATTTCAATGACACACGATATATAATACGAATTCATAGGTACTGCATACGCACAAAAAAACTGAGATAAGCGAACTAACAAAACGAAATTACTCCTACTCAAGAATATAGACTAAATGGGATCAACAAATAATATAAAAACTCTCAAGAACACATACTCCTACATCAATAAGACGTGGAGCCATGTTAAAATCAAGCATCTTCAATTGAAATGAAAGTATGATATTTTAAAAATATTGCCAAAAGATTTAAAATCATTCCGATTAATTTTTTTTCGAGATATACCTGCTTTTGTAAAACCATATCCACTACGCGCTTTTGTCAAAAGTACATATGTATGTATGTACGTACATATGTTTTCCAGACCGGTGACCACTTAAGATCGAAAACCGATCGATTTGAATGAAATTTTCACAGCTTTGGAGAACATTTAAATATCGTGCTTAATCGAAGGATTTTTATTTTTAACTAAATTTCGATTTTTTATAAACACTTACCGAAAGTTTTTTTTTTTTCGAAAAACCAAAAAAAAAATTTTTTAAACCACACAATTTTGTTATTTTTGCAAAAAAAAAAGGCTTTGATTAAGCACTTGATTATTCAACTATAAAACTAATTCTTTTTGTCAGATGGATTTTGAATGAATCCTTAAGGAGCTTTGGTGGTCACCGCTAAGTCCTTTTTTTGAAAGAGGGTATAAACAAGCAGTCATAACTGAAGATTTGAAGATGCTACCCGTAAACGCAGGCAGAAAATAATAGGCAGAAATACTTAGAAATAATATACATGTATGTGTTCATAAAACTATGTTCATAACTTTTAACATTTTTTTTAATCATAAACTTAACCCTCTAACGCTCAAAAGTGTTATTTTATTATTTAATTTAGAAAAAAACTTGGAGCTTTTTGGCCATTCAAATATTTTTTGATCGTTAATAAATCACACCACAATATTTAGAAAAAAGCTTTAAAAGCTCTCCAAGCTTTTAACGGTACTTTTTTTTTCATAAACACAAAACATGTGTTTTTTCGCGCTTGTAATTTGATCTGCTGCATGTAGTGTTTTGCAGAAATTTAAATAAAAAATCTATAAAAGCAATCCAGCTCAATATTTTTTTGTTGAAAGGTATGTTCATTTACAGTTAAAATTCGTTTACAAAAATATAAATATGTAAAAAATGTACGATGTAACTTAAAAACAGTGATAAGTGTCTTGAGACACTTTTGGGACTCCAAGCAACTTTTTTTTTGCCAGCAGCTACGTCACAACTGCTTGCAATTTTGTGTGTACATTTATTTATTCTATGGATTCTCTTACTAGAAAGTGGCATATTATAAAGATGGTAAGCCGGGTTCGATTCAAGTTATCCGATTTAACTGATAACCAGTTTTTAGAATTGTTTGAGACAGTCCTTTCCGGTGGAGAAATGTCCGACATTGAGTCAAGTAACGACGACGAAGATCATCTAAATGTGGTAGAAACTCTTATGGCTACTGTAGAGGATATTAGCACAATATCATTTGCTTGCAATGATGAAGAAAATGTGCAAAAGCCACGATCGCCACTACCAACTATTGAAGGTATAGTAGGCGTGGCCTTGCCATCTTCTGGTGGCTTTACTATGCAGTTGCATGTAAACAACGTTGCTTTTCAAGGCGACTCTTCATTGCCGGTTGAAATAATGAAGCTCAAAACTCCTTTAGAGATATTTTGTTATTTTTTTGAACCAAAATCATGGGCATGATAGTCGAGGAAACCACACGTACAGCTCTAGAGGAGAATATAACGACAAGATTCCAAATCAACATTGAAGATGTTTATCATTACATCGGAATTTTGATATATATGTCAATATATCGGTACCCGAGTATGAGAAGCTACTGGGGAAAAAATGTCTTTGGACCCATTGAATCCAGTATGAATCGCACAAAATTCGAAGCAATTAAACAGCACCTGTCATTGCGTAATGAAAGCCAGCGGGTCAAAAAGGGTCACCCAGGCTTTGATCCATTGTTTCGCACTAGAAGATTTGTCGATTATCTTAATCAAAGATTTGACTCAATGCCGAAACAACCACGCCTTTGTGTTGATGAACAAATGTGTAGCACAAAGATGAAACATCACTTACGACAATATATGTCCAATAAGCCACATAAGCTGTTCGTTTTGTGTGATTCATATGGCTAACAGACCGGTCACCTTTTTCCCAAACAAAACAATTAATTCAGACTCCACGGGCACGACCATCACAGTTTGGGTTTAAACTTGGAAAAAAAAACTTTACATCCAATAGCGGAATTACGTTTTGACCAAGTCAACCACTTCCCGAGTTGGTTGGATCGGGAAAGTAAAAGACGGTGCAAGCTCCGTAAATCATTACAAACTCAATGCATTTGTGAAAAATGTAATTTACATTTATGCTGCACTTCAACAAAAAATTGTTTCAAAATATACCATACCAATAAATAAATTTAACATTTCTATTCAATACTTTTTTTTACGCTCAGATGCCCAAGAGTGCCTTGAGACACTTATTACCTTTTTGCACCTGACAGCTAAACGAAAACTTCTAGATTTTTTCTGATTTCATTTTTGAGTTTAAAAGCCTTTATTTACTTTAGAAAAAATTGTTCTTCTTATTTTCCTCCAATAGTTTAGAAAACAGCATTAGAGGGTTAAGAATCTATCTCGACTGAGTATTCGTTTTCTGTATTAAATTCGTCCGAGCTAGATCCATCCAAAACAGAGTCATAATTTTCAGAATCAACATAATACTTTTACTCGATTTCTTGCGCACTGTAGATGTAGATGATGGCACTTTTAAAAGAGCCAGGACACCTACCGAAAGAAGTCTTTTTTATTTATTTTTTCTTTCGCTTAGACATAAACTTGAGATTAATGTATTGCTAGTGTCCATAGCTCTATGAGAAACATCGAACATATTAGTTTGCCTGCTATTTTTTCTATCTGCTTATCTTCCGATACCAATTTTTTCCAAAATGAAGTCCAAAATTGAAGCAGTTTTTAGGCAGTTTTGCATGCGAGAACTCAAAGTTGCCTGGGGAAAAGTGTGATTATAGGGAATCGTGTAATTTGGGGTAAAAGGTAATTAGAGCTTTAAAAAGAAGAGCCAAAGATCCAATTAATAGTTAGGACAATCCACGACAATACACTAAACTTTTACTCCACAGAACAAAAATGTTGTAAGGTCGACTAAAACAACACACACAAAAACACATTAAACAAATGAAAAAACACTTTTACAACAAAAATACATAAACAAACTTGTAAACTGGATCTATTTTCTCCAATTTTTTTTTATTATTAATCCTTTTCCTTTTAATATGTTTAATTCAATGAAAACTCGCAAAATATTGCGTGTGTCAAAGCTACGTGCTTAGAAAATCAAAGGCCAACTTTTAGGGTTGTTAAAAACTTTCTGTGCTGCACTATTCATTAAAAACTTAAGTTTTTAAGATGAATAGAGTATACTTTATTGAAAAAAAATAATTATATTTTTTTTAAATACAATTATATTTTTTGACTTTATGTAAAAAAAAGGGCTTTGGGACCATAGTGCAGAGTTAAACTAAAGTGACGCCCAATCACAATTTATATTGTTATTTGTAACTACAAATAACAATACTTAGTAATTAACTAAATTTAGTAGCAATGCCAATGTGTAAAGAGACCAACTTGGGCCCATCTTCACTAGAATCTCGCCAGCAACAGCTACAAGAACAACTTCTCCAGCAACAAAACGAGCGTCGGCTATCTATACAACGCAACAATGCATACTTCTTTGTAGTGTCTCCAACAACCACAACAACAGCAAGCGCTGAATCCAAAAGTGCAAGTACGAGCAAATTGCTTACACCAACCAGCAACAATTTGTCTTGGAGCGCCCAATGCGCTTCACCCTAAAATTCGCTTACACCTGAAGTGTTAATTGGGTCATTGGGTTCGCCGACCGCCGTCAGCGCGCTCACAACAACAACAATTGCAGCTACTGCTCCAACAACAACTGTAACAGCAGCAAAGTCTGCAATACCTTCGATTACCGTCCAGCAGACTACCTCAAGAAAATCTGCCCATCCAGTGACGGTGAATCCAAAGTCACCTGTTCAGACTGGTATGGACAGATATATTAATATAAACTAGACGGATGGGCTAACTTCGGCCGTGCCGAAGTTCGTATACCCTTGCAAACTGTTATTTAACAATAACATATTTACAATTACATTAGAAATCGCATAAAAGAAGTCAAATGTTCATGAAATGTTCGTGGCTTAAGAAAAAAATGTAATTCGACAAAAAAATTTTTTTGATCTGATTGTTCCTATGGTAGCTATAGCATATAGTCAACCGATTTAGCTGAAATTTAACACAGCCATTTCTAAATATAAGTATATTCCAAATTATATTATATTCCAAATTACTTCCAAATACCAAATTTCGTAACAATCGTTTTAAAAACACCCAAACGCTCTAAAACAATATTCTTGACCGATCGTTCCTATGTATATAGTCAACCGATTCTAATGAAACTTGGTGGATATGCTAGAAAGTATACCAAACTCATACGCAACAAATTGTAATATTTGTTTGAAAAACAACAAAATTATGGAGGTTGAACTCTATTCTCGACCGATCGTTCCTATGGGAGCTATATGATATAGTCATCCGATCGGGATAATTCCATGATATACAATGCCTGCAGCAAAACGAAGCCTAGGTACAAAATTTCAGCTCCGTAGCTTTAATGGTTTCGGAGGAGAAGCTGTTGATCCAGACAGACAGACAGAGAGACAGACGGACAGACGGACATGGCTATATCAACTCAGATCGTCGTGCTGATCAATAATATATATACTTTAAATACTCGGGGCTGCTTCCTTCTATGCGTTGCAAACTTCTGACCAAAATTAATATACCCTTTTTGCAAGGGTATAACAAGCGAAAGCTTAGCCCTCATACATAAAGAGGCCACGCTCCCAAAATGTCCAAAACTCCAGGTATTTTCTTCACAAGAGCTGTAAGGTTATCAGCAGCTCCAACAACAACTACTCCTGGAGTAACATTCGCAAGCGTACTGAGCAACGGAAGTTCACAGCCCACTACAACTGTAAATCCCGCTGCAACCAATGCGGCCCCAAGTCCACCCGTACTTGGCCAGCAAACCAAACGGGATTGAAACGCTGTTGATCTCGCTAAATCAAAACATGACAAATTTCATGATGTTCATGCAAAATTGCATGCATGACCTTATGCAAAATCAAAACTTGCTCATTCAAAAGCTTTTGGATAATAATAAATAATGTCAGCACTACATATTGGCCTCTGAAATGCAAACGGCATTTCCAAGCACAAATAGGAACTGTCACTCTTTCTGGACACAATTGATATTGATATCATGCTACTATCAGAAACACACCTTACAAATAAAAACAACTTTCAAATACCTAAATATGTATTCTATGCAACAAATCACCCAGATGGCAAGGTTCACGGAGGACCTGGCATCCTAATCAAAAACCGGATTAAACACTGTATCCACAATGGATTTGCCAAACAATACCTACAAGCAGTAGGAGAGAAGTAGAAAAGTGGCTAGCAGATTGGGGAATCAGTGTAAATGAACAGAAAGGCAAGCACGTTACGTTTACCCTCAATAGAAGAAACTGCCCATCATTGACGCTCAACAACGTGCCAGTGCCTCAATCCGACGATGTTGTATATCTTGGAGTTCACCTCGACAGAAGATTAACTTGGTGGAAGCTTATCGAACCCAAGAAAAAGCAACTAAAGCTTAAAGCAATCGGACTACATTGGCTTATCAACGCAGGATCTGCCCTATGTTTGGAATTCAAAGTTCTCCTCTACAATTCATTAAAACCCACCTGGACATACGGCTCTTCTCTGTGGGGAAACGCAAGCAAGAGCAACATCGAAACCATACAAAAGGCTCAATCCAAGGTTCTCAGAACTGTCACGGGAACACCTTGGTATATCAGAAACGAAAACGTACAGAAAGACCTACATATTCCTAGCAAAAAGGAAAGTTTTCCTGAATCTCTGTGACTCAGCAGATGATGACCCCAGGGGTAAGGCGTACAAATTGGTGGTGAAGCATATATACGCTAACAGGCAGGCTGCTCCGACAGATACGGTTGTGCTTAACGAGATTGTGGATGGGCTGTTTCCACATCGCGAGGATTTGTTACATCTCAGATGTCCCTTGCCAGACCCACCATACATAATAAATGTTATTGCGGAGGAGGAGGTCCTTGCATCGGCATTTGAGCTTAAGTCAAATAAGTCTCCAGGACCAGACGGAATTCCCAACAGGGTGTTAAAACTTGCGATGACACTTTAGCCAGCTTTATTTGCATCGACATTTAACCAGTGTTTGCAGAAGGCTTCTTTCCCGTACAGTGGAAGGCCCAGAGGCTGGTCCTAATTCCTAAACCGGGCTAATCACCGGATGATGCGAAGTCCTACAGGCCCATCTGTATGGTTGACGCTATAGGAAAGGTCTTTGAAAGGCTAATTAGCGTTAGATTAAACGAGGCAATAAGCGAGGGAGACGGTCTTTCAGATAACCAATTTAGTTTTAGGAGGATCAAAGAAATATTGCCTGGTGGTTACATTAGATGTCCGGAATGCTTTCAATACGGCTGACTGGACTTGTATCCTCGATGCCATCCAGCGCTTCGGAGCACCACATTACTTGTGCGCCATAATCCGGAACTTTTTTAAGAAGAGGCACCTTCTTCTTAGTACTACTGAGGGTTCCACTGATCGTCTTGTGACAGCCGTAGTTCCTCAGGGCTCTGTCCTTGGGCCACTCCTGTGGAACATCATGTATGATGGTTTGTTACGCCTAACGATTGCTTCGGGCACTGAACTGTTTGGATATGCAGACGATGTGGCTGTGGCAGTCGTTGCCAAGGAGCTGTGTAACGCGGCGAACGAGGCGATATCCGTCATAATAGACTGGCTACGCTCGGTAGGTCTGGAGATTGCAGCACAGAAGACAGAGGCAGTCCTTATCAGCTCTAGGAAGTTGGTTGAGCAAGCTACTATATTCGTGGATCGTACA
The DNA here is from genome assembly GCA_035045865.1 of Drosophila austrosaltans. Taxonomy (NCBI): domain Eukaryota; kingdom Metazoa; phylum Arthropoda; class Insecta; order Diptera; family Drosophilidae; genus Drosophila; species Drosophila austrosaltans. Next base: position 10,354,098 of record JAWNOQ010000003.1, read on the forward strand.
ACTATAGCTTCTAAGATGGCCATCAAATATCTGGGAGTTTGGCTGGACACTAGGCTGTGTTTCCGCGAGCACCTTGAACACGTGCAAACAAAGGCGGCAGAGTCTGGTAGAGCACTATCCAGAATCATGCTTAATACTCGTGGGTCAAAGCAGGAGCGCAGACTTTTACTTATGAGTGTTGTACGGGCAATTATTCTGTACGCAGCGGAGATTTGGTACTCAGCAATACACACGATTAGCTACAGCAGAGGCATTAAGGCGACCTATAGACTATGTGCCCTCAGGGTCTGCTGCGGTTTCAGAACGCTATCGGATGAGGTGGAGGCGGTGGGATTCATCCACCAAAGGCAGGTGGACTCATAGGCTCATCCCAAGGATCAATGAGTGGGTAAGCAGGAGCTATGGTCAAGTAAACTTTGCCATGACTCAAATTCTCAGCGATAACGGGTGTCTCAGGCATTACCTGCGAAGGTTTGGCCATGAAACAGATAGCAACTGTACTGCGTGTAGCGAAGGAGTAACCGAGGATGCGAACCATGTCCTCTTTGATTGCAACAGGTGCCATCAGAAGCAAGCTCAACGCTGACAACCTGTTTCATAGCATGTTAGGGGACGCTAATATGTGGGCGGCGGTCAGCAAATTTTCTGGACTTGCGATGCTGGAACTGCGAAGCACAGAAAGGGTGATGCGAAGGCTTCTGTGAAGCAATTCCCTATGGGACGTCCCGTAGGGTCCCGTATCGTAAACTATGTTGGCTCCACTCCTATTTTTTCTCTTACCTATCTTGTAGTCTTATTTATTTCTCTTATTTTCTAACGCTAGTTTATATTATATAATGTGTAAATAAATGAATTAAAAAAAAAAAAACACATTCCTAGTATACTAACCGAAATAAAGGTGTAACAGCTAAAAAACACCGCTAAACTGCAGGCACATCCGAATACCCTTGCCAAGTCATTAAACCGAGTACATGAAAGTACTCGACTCCAACGAAACGACCTTTCAACCCTCTAGCAAATAATCAGGGCCATAAATTAATGAAGCATCCTTCTGATGCTAGGTTACGTATTAGATTAAAATACAACTAGGAAATTGTTGTTAGTCTTATATACTATATAAGAGATCCAACAAATAAATAAACGCTAAAAAAAAAAAAATTATTAAGTCTCTGACTACCCCTAACCCCTAATAAAATCAGGCCCTTTTGGCCCAACTAAAATATAATCAAAACCGAATCAAGTTACTCCTGTAAATAGTAAAATATTCAAAACAAAGACTTCCCAATCAATTTTTTTGGCAGAGATCATAATTGTGCCAGTTCCCATTGAACTGGTGCGTGCTCTTTCATCTCACAGACACTATACGGAGTGGTGCTATTCTTCTAATAGCTTCCACCCAATTATCAAATTCCCATTGTAGATAGCACCGCGGCCCGAACCGCACATTCCCTATGACGGCCTGCTGATGGTATTCATTTAAAGTCCGGTCAGCGAGAGAAAGAAAGAGAGAGAAGGAAAACGGTTCAGTGTTTAACGAACATGATATCAGTATTGTGCTTGCCTCACCAAAAACTTTGGCCTGTAAATATTGCGCGGTAAAAGATCTTTCGTCGCCTGACCATTTTTAAACCCTGTACCCATAGTGTAAAAGGGTGTATTAAAATCGCTAAAATTTATGTAACAGGCAGAAGGAAGCGTTTCCGACCCCATAAAGTATATATATTCTTGATCAGCATCAACAGCCGAGTCGATTGAAACATGTCCGTCTGTTCGTCTGTCCGTCTGTCCGTCCGTCTGTCCGTATGAACACCTAGATCTCGGAGACTATAATAGCTAGAGCTACCAAATTTGGTGTGAACATCCGTCTAGCGTCTACACAGGTCAAGTTTGTTTCAAATTTTAGCCACGCCCACTTCAGCCCCCGAAATTTAAAGAAAACGATAACTAGGGCTGCTTTCAAGATATCGTATTCCTACTTGGTACACTTAATTATATACCCAAACTGGACCAGCTGAGCAATTTTGTTGAAATCGGACTATAAACATCGGAGATATGCCTATATCCGTTTTGTACTGAAATGCCAAGGCGGCATTGGCAGATAAGAAAGAGCGAGATAGCATGCGCTCGCTGCTGCTGCATGTAAAAGAGAACTTTGTTTTGAATTGATTGCGATTATGAGGTTGTTCGATCATTTGTCTAGTGACTACGCAGATCAAGAAAGTTTAAAATTTTTCCACGCCCACTTCCGCCCCCGCAATTCAGAAAAAACTAATTATTAGAGCAGTTTTTGAGGAATCACATTCTTATTTGGCACACCTAATAATGTGGCTAATATGCATCATCTGACCAATTTTAGTCGAAATCGGACAATGAATATCGGAGAAATACGAATGTGCATTTTGAACTGAATTGCCAAGGCGACACTAGCTGGAAAGAGTGAGCGAGATAGCATGCGTTCGCTGTTGCGGCATGTTAAAGAATTTTTTTTATGAAATTAATCGCTATTTCGAGGGTATTTGACTTTATTTAATATAATAAGTAGTAGGTACAGGGTATACTCAATGTCGGCAGGGACGACTTGCTTGCTTCATTTTAAACTGTACTCTTTTCATAATTTTTTTAAAAAGACGACCACCTCTCAACTGTAGTTCTATTATTTCACCATTTTAGCATCTGTTTGGGAAAATAAACCGACTGCCAATTGGAATGCAACGCAAACTCTTTTTGCCAAGTCCTTAAATTCTTCTTAAATTTACTTTGTTGGATTTGTGTATACCCGACAAACAGAACACAGAAATTCTATAACAGTCTTCATGTTCTAGGTCCATCCATGTTACTGCGGAACTGGAAATCCGCTCAAAAACAAGATCGCATTTTCCATCTACCATCGTACTCCAGTAGCCTTCTTTTATCTGATTTTCCTTAATCACTAAATAAAATTCAATTTTTTTTTAAGTGTTCGGAGCGTAGCATTGAGAAGGACCCGAATGAATGCATCCGCCACTGTGCATAGGAGTTGTGTCTATCGCTATTGTGGAAGATATTGCGCAAGGATACTGGTTTGCGTGCTTTCAAGATCCAACTCGTGAAGGGATTAAAGCAAAACGACCACCAAGCAAGGCGTAAATTATCAGAATGGGCCCAAAGCAAAATGGCTGCCGCTGAGATATTTCAGTAGCAAATTTTGTTCAGCCATGAGGCTTACTTCTGGCTGAATGGCTACGTGAACAAGCAAAATTGCCGCATTTGAAGTGAAGATAATCCTCGAAACACCATTGCATCCGGAAAAACTAACTGTTTGGTGAGCTTTATGGGCCGGTGGAATCACCGGTCCGTATTTCTTTAAAAATGATGATGGCAGGAGCGTGACAATCAATGACGATCGCTACAGAGCCATGATTGACAATGACTTTTTGGTTTCGTCATTGATCAGCCATTATGTCAAGGATTTGTGGTTTCAAAAGGACGGCGCTCCCTGCCACACCGCTCGTGCCACAATTCAATTCCCGTTATAAAGCAGTGAGTTGGCCACCAAGGTCGTGTGATCGAACCCTTCTAGATTACTTTTATACATACATATTTTAAATGTAATGCCATGAATTAATCTACCAATCTACCATCGTTGTGTTATTCCATTTTGAAGTTTTAGACTCCCAAAAAAAAACACCCTTTACATATATCAAGCGTAGAGCATCTCGCTCTTTCAATTTCACATTTTGCAAGAAAACAATTTGAAGAAGAACTTCTGAATTTGTGTGGATATTGCTGGACTATTGATGCTTAGAAGAATCAACAATATATATATTTTGATTTCTATATTTTTCCAACATCTGACCAATTATACCCTCTGAGCTTTGAATAGGAACACTACTTGTGATTTTTTAATTTAACCTATTTTCATTATTTTTCATATGTGTCTCCCCAAAAAATTGATTGGCTAAATTTAAATGTGTCTAATTTCCCATTTTGATATATATAAATTTGTAAGAATTGTTAGAGAATATATTATGCTATTCAAATCTAAATTTAATATCCGGGGTTTAAGAAAGATAAGTTTTTACAAAAAATTTACTACAAATTTAATGTGGTCCTATGGAAGCTATTATATAGTAGACCGATTCGGTTTTATTTTAATACAGATATTTCCATATACGAATACTGGTATTTATATTTCGGAAAAACCAAATAAAAGCAAAAAATAAAAAAAATACTAATAAAAATTGTTGTTTTTTGTTTTTTTAAATATTCCCCCCTGGTGATGACCAATACACTTTTGCATTCTTTCCACCTCCTAACATTGATTTTCAACATTTAGAATTTTCCGAAAGTCTTCCGGTGAACAATGGATCTCCCACCGTTCAGAACTGGCAGTCCTATATTGCTCTAGCAGGATAGTGACCCTCTCAAGGAAACAGTCGACCACTTGCTTCAACGTACTTCGTGCTCGAAGAATTTTTATTGGATTTGGTTTATCTTGTAACATCCACACGGTCGATTGCTGTTTACTTTGCGGCTCATACGCATAATAAATGATTCAGTATCGACTACGATTTGATGAACGGAGCTCGAAATCTGTAGTTTCTGGAGGTTGCAATGCCAGATAGAGCTTCCGGAACACATAACGAGGAATTCTAGGTGAGTTAAGCTCTGTAAAGCTTTCAACAATAGCCCGTTTAAGATTCCTGCCACAGAGGCCTATAGCTGTCTACTGGCCGGGGAACCAAGTGTCCAGCCCAACGACGATTGATTTTTCAGTCTTCAGAGGTATCGCCTTAAGTCGACTGCAAGTTGGAGAGCAAGCAGATCTCGAATGAAATTACATATGAAAACTAGCTGTCTTCGCTAAGTAGAACCGAAACCCAGGCTGTGGACCATCTGATCAAATATTTCTTTATTCAAAAGGCATCTTCAGTATACTGTAAGACTCAAGATAGAGTTGAACACGGCAGAGGGTCTTTTTAGCGAAAAGACATAGCATCTTATTGTGGGTGTTGCAGCACCAAGAGTATTGGTTAAGCTTGAAACCAGAGATGCCCTTCCAGACCATCAGTTTGGTTTCAGAAGTCAACATTGTGCATTGGAACAGGTACACAGAGTGGTAAATTATATAATAGAAGCATTTAAATACAAGATGCACTGCTCATTACGGGCTTTCTTGATGTAAAAGAAGCTTTTGATAGAGTATGGCATCTGAAATTCTTAAAATACCGAAACGCAACCTTCCTGCTGGCATATATAACATCATCAAATGATTTATATGTGATCGCACATTAACTATAGTCGTACAAGGAAGAAATTCAAGTGAACGCACTATGAAAGCTGTGCTCTCCAAGGCAGTGAACTGGGACCAATCTTTTGCTCAGATATGCAAACACCTAGAAATGAAATGAAAACCAATCAATACAGTCGATTAACTATCTTGGTGATACAGCAGTTATTGCAAGATTCAAGTGCGAGTGCGACTGCGCTGATATGTTGCAAGAGTATCTTCAACTATTTGAATACTCGAGCTGCCGTTGGGACATAGGCGAAAACTCCAAAAAGTCAAGGAATTCAACATTTACTCTACGTCAAATGGACTGCTCTGAGATGTCCTTTGGAGGGGTAATTATTTCTAAAGTGAGACATGCAACTAATCTGAGGTCATCGCAGAGTGCTACACCCTCTTTAAAACGCTGTTTCACTCTAATACAGTCGATTAACTTAACTTATTAAATGTGTTATAATAATTATGTATCACAAGAAATGTTTGTAATAAAATAATTATATAAAAACATAGGACATAAAGAACATACGAGTTGTGTTCAAAAATTATTACGTGTCGCGGGTCGTGACCTGCAAACCGATTAATAATCGGTGACCCAATTTAGTATTTTAAGCTTGACGTGTTTTTTGATTTGATATGGGGGCACACTGAAGTTATGGCGTCGAAAGCCCGTTTCCGGCATTGTTCTTTTTGAAAAACGACGCCAACCGCGAGGAACACACTGCGGTAATTTTAAGTCAACTAATATTGTGAAGTCATTTTAAGTTTATTAACTTTCAGAATAAAACTGCTTAAAAACTGTTAGAGCAACATAGCGGTTTGCGTTTTGGAAAAGGACATTTCTTTTATTCGCATGTTCTTTTATTCGGACGCCCCGAAGGAGTTCCTTTGCATGTCTCATTAGCAGTCCACGGATGATACTGCTGAGGACAAATCGGTAGGAGTTTAGTACAAGTGGCTAGGAGATTCGCAGCCAGCTTTCTTATTTGTGCAGCCAGCACAGCCCAGCAGTACAAACTGTACGTCACCGCAGCCAGCGGGTGACAAAGGCCTTATCGAACTACATTAAAGGAACTGTGCATCACCGCAGGGAGCGGGTGATATTTTTAAACATCGAATCCAGTTGGTGTTAACCAACATGTCTACTCAACACTCGCCACCTAGACGGAGTCCGCGTCTACATGCGGAGCCAGCATCGACGGCCGCCGCCAGCAAGACGACCACCGTGAATACATGCGCAGTGCCTACCAGCGTGGACACGAGTGCTGTGTCCACCAGCCCTGCTATGGAAAAGGCTGGTCCAACCACCGCAAGCACACAAGCTCCTTGTGATCCCACTGACAATTTCCCAGAGGTGGTCCAACCACCGCAAGCACACAAGCTCCGTGTGATCCCACTGACAATTTCCCAGAGGTGGTCCAACCACCGCAAGCACACAAGCTCCTTGTGATCCCACTGACAATTTCCCAGAGGATGAACAGCCCTGTGGGTCAAAGGAAGCACAGTTGCGCAGTAGAATCGCATCATTGGAGAGGCAATTGCAGGCCTTGTCAAGCGCCCCGCTGCAGCCTGTAGCAAGCGCAACACTGATGCCACCAGTTAATCCGCTGCAGCCAGTAGTGGAGAGATGTCAGCCATGTTTGATGCCGCTGCCACCATCTTCAAGCATGCCGCTGCCACCATATTTAAGCATGCCGTCGCAGCCAGCGACGATGAGATTAGAGCCGAATTGATCGGTCATCACAGCGCAGCCAGTGCTGATGAATACCCTGCCAGGAACCGAATCGGCTACACATATCGGATCAGGAACGAATATTTTCCCTGGATGAGGAAAGTTCCAGATATACCAGAGTTTAGGGGCCAGCCTGAAGAATGGCCAATATTTTTCTGCGCCTACACGGAAACGACTAGCGCATACAACATAACAGACCTGGAGAATAATCAGCGCCTGGTCAAGGCACTACTCATCCATCCCAGCAATGTCAACGCCGTCATCAGCCAACTTCGTTTCCGCTATGGACGCCCCGAGCTACTTGTACGCAGCCAGCTACAAAGTGTACGGGAAGTACAGCCAATACAAGAGCACAATATAGCAAAAATCATACCGTTTGCTACACGTGTGAGTAATCTGGCTGCCTTCCTACGATCAATCAGCGGAGACCACCATCTGGCCAACCCAACTTTACTGGAGGAACTGGCCGCGAAGGCGCCACTCACCAAGAGATTAGATTGGGCCAGACATTCTGCAACCATAACGCCCTACCCAACTGTCGTAGACTTCAGTACTTGGCTAACTGAACTAGCCAATATAATTTGTACAATCTCAGATCTTGATAATAAAGAGCACAAACGCCGTATGCTACACACTTACACAAAGGATCAAATTGATGAGGTGCGGGTACCAGATCGCAACCCGACCTGCTCGCTATTCCAAGATCCACATGGGATTCCCAAGTGCAGTGAATTTAATTATGCCTTCTCTGCCAGACAGGTGGAGATTAGTGAAGAAGCATCGACTATGTTTTTCATGCCTGAGTCCAGGGCATATGGTTCGGGCATGCAAGAAGGAACGTAAATGCCAAGTCCGTGGATGCAAAAGAACGCATCACCAGCTCCTAAAAGAAGCAAACTCGCGGTCAAGTTTGCCGATGAGGCCATATAATAATGTCGTGCCTAAAATTCTAATAGGTCTGGACCATGCACATCATGGCTTGCTCTTCAACACAAATCCCATATGCTGCTGTCAAAAAACTTGGATGGGTAGTTTTCGGCTCGCTCACGAAGCGCAGTAACCAGCCAGCGCCAAGGCCATGCCTGTTCGCTTTACACCAAGATGACGAAGTAAACAGGATGGTCAAGGAGTATTTCGACAAGGATAGCTTTGGCGTTAGAGCAGCGAAACCAGTCCTTGCTGCAGATGTGCGCGCCCAAAGGATCCTCGATGATACTATAGTTAAACGGGATGGTCGATATCAGACAGGGCTGATATGGAAACGTGACGATGTCGCACTGCCGCCCAGCTACCAGATGGCGCTGAAAAGGTTTTTCAACATGGAAAAGAAGATGGCCCTTGACCAGAAGTTTGCGCAGGCATACAAACGGATCATATCGGATTATGTCGTCAAAGGATATGCACGTCGACTAAGACGAGAGGAGGCCACAGCAACCAGCTGTGGCAAACAGTGGTACCTGCTGCACTTCGCCGTCACGAACCCAAATAAACCAGGAAAAATCCGACTCGTATTTGACGCGGCCGCCAAAGTCGGAATGTGTCATTAAATTCGGAGCTGCTGAAGGGATCACAGGATTATAGACCCTTAACTGCCATCCTCTTCCATTTTAAAGAAGGTGCCTTTGCGGTCACCGGGGACATCAGGGAGATGTTCCACCAGGTGTACGTATGATTACGTCGACAGCCTTGCCACCGAGGACGAAGCTATATCAGTGTCAGCCAGAGTCAGAGAGATACACTCTACTGCAGGATTTGAATTACGTCGCTTTACATCCTATTCAACAAAGGTAGTCCAATGCCTTGGGAAAGCCGAGGCCACCAGCGCTGTTGGATGGAAGGACGCAGAGGAGAAAATTCTCAGGATGTATTGGCAGCCAGCCACCGATGATTCGACGTTAAACACCAAAGGATAAGCGACGACGCGCCTACCAAGGGGCAATTTCTCAGCCTGATGATGTCAACGTTTGATCCAATTGGATTTTTAAGCTGTGTCACGATAACCGCCAAGTTATTGCTACGGGAGATTTGGCGGCGGAATATACAATGGGATGAGCCACTGCCCTCGGAATTCTGCAAAGCCTGCAACATTTGCTGTCAGGAACTGAAAAGACTGGATCAATTTAAATGCTCTCGACATTTCTTTGGGTGTGGACTGGTCAAATCAACTCAGCTGACGCCAGCCAATCAGCATTTGCAGCCGTGGCTTATTGGAGAACAACGTACCATAATGGAGAAGTTCGAGTGAGCTTTATATGCGCTAAAACAAGGTGCGCACCAATGAAAACCATTTCCAATCCTCGCTTGAAGCTACAAGCAGCCGTGCTGGGCACTCGCTTGATGAACGCTGTCACACAAAGCCACAGCATAGCGATCGATGGAGTCACCCTATGGACGGACGCCAAGACGGTATTGCGCTGTCCCAATGGAGATGGCTACCGTCTGCCGAAAACGAGGCAGATGAGGCGACACGGTCCCAGAAGCAAGCCGACTTCAGCCAGAAGTCAGCCAGAATTTCAGAGATTTTCGGAGTTCAACCGATTGCTAAGGATTATGTCTTGGGTACTTAGATTTGTACGTCGTTGTCGCCAGCAACGAGATGATTCGGAACAGCATGGTCTCACCGCATCCGAGTGTGAGGAAGCTAAGCTGATCTTGGTACGGCACGCGCAATTGGAGATGTTTCCCAACGAGTGATGCAGCCTCATGTTTACTCTACAGTGCGAGACGGCCAGTCATTTCATCACACAAACACCCATTGACGGAGTTAATCGTGCGCTACTACCATGTCAAGATGGAACATCAGAACGTAGGCGCAACGATCACAGAAATCCGGATGAAGTTCTGGATTACATGGATGCGCCGAGTCTTACAGCGTGTCATCTGGAACTGTGGCACGTGCAAGCTTGAGCGTGCTAAGCCAATACCGCCTCTGATGGGTCCCATGCCGGAGGACCGTTTGCTGCCTGGAGGATGGCCATTCTTATGTACCGGATTAGACTATTTTGGTCCACTGCTTGTGACGATTGGCCATCGCAAAGAGAAGCGGTGGGTCGCCCTATTTACCTGCCTGAAGACCCGGGCAACTCATCTGGAATTGGCCCATGATTTGTCAACCGACTCCTGCATACTGGCTATCAGAAACTTCATGTGCCGCCGAGGTCCAGTGGCAAAGATGAGAAGCAACAATGGGAGAAATTTCGTCGGCGCTGATAGCGAAGCCAGACGATTTACGTAAGTTTTCGAGCCAGAGAAGATCCAAAACGAATTGTCAGCCTGACGCGTCGAATGGGTCTTCAACTGTCCTCTCAACCCAGCTGAAGGCGGTGTATGAGAGAAGATGGTGCAATGCGTCAAGAGAGTACTTCGCCACACCGTCAAGGAGGTGGCACCGAAGGAGCACGAACTACAGAGCTTCCTGATAGAGGCAGAAAATATTGTGAATTCCCGCCCGCTTACGCATCTGCCAATCACCATCGACCAGGAGGCGCCGCTGACCCCCAACGACTTGCTAAAGGGTTCACCTAACATTCCAGATACACCTAGTCGAGGCCAGGAGTTGTCTAAGCTATGTGAGACAAGAAAGCAATGGCGAATTGCGCGACTACTGAGAGACCGATTCTGGAAACGATGGGTACAGGATTACCTGCCCACCCTTGTGCGACCTGAGAAATGGTGTGCGCGTACTCAGCCGATTCGCAGAGACGATGTCGTGTTTATCTGCGACTCAGCCGTTCCACGAAGGGAATGGAAAAAAGTAATAGTGGAGGAGGTGTACACTGGACCGCATGGAATACCCCGAAGGGCAGCTGTAAGAACATTGGACCATGAACGAGTACATGTGGTCATACGCCCCGTCTCCAAGTTGGCAATTTTGTATGTGATGCAGCCGCTTCACGGAGTGGGGATGTCGCGGGTCGTGACCAGCAAACCGATTAATATTCTGTGACCCAATTTAGTATTTTAAGCTTGATGTATTTTTTGATTTGATATGGGGGCACACTGAAGTTATGGCGTCGAAAGCCCGTTTCCGGCATCGTTCTTTTTGAAAAACGACGCCAACCGCGAGGAACACACTGCGGTAATTTTAAGTCAACTAATATTGTGAAGTCATTTTAAGTTTATTAACTTTCAGAATAAAACTGTTTAAAAACTGTTAGAGCAACATCGCCGTTTGCATTTTGGAAAAGGACATCACGAATTTTGTGTTTTCTCAAAAATCATTTTTTTATTCATAAATATCAAATTTGTATACCTCAAAGTTATATCCATGAGAAAATAAATGAGAAAATAATCGTTTTTCCCAATATTCGTAGCACTTCAAAAAATCATTTTTTTTTTTTACCTTGTTCAGCTCCTCCTCCTTTGAAGCAGCTTTATCTCGTCAATCGTAGTGTAGCGTCTTCCTTTCCAGGGGCCAGATCTGGGTAATACGGCGGCTGCGGTACATTAGTGTGTTGATTTTGGCCAAAAAGTGTGTAAGCAGGGGCGTTATCGTGTTGCAAAAGCTAATTTTTGTTCTTCCGATGTGGGAAGGAAGAAGTCGCCGCGATTTCCGTAAGAAAGTTAAAACGAAAGAGTAAAACGATTGAACTATAAACAAAATAACGCGAAACGATGTAAATTTAAATAATTTAATGTGATGAGCATTATCTAACCTAAATTCAAATATAATTTACCAAATATGTACCTATATCTCAACACTAACGGGACTACGAGTATTTTTTTATAACAATAAGAACCCTGCCCACAAAATTTGGGGGCTCAACCTAAATAACTAAAATTACCAAGAAAGAAAATATCAAGCGTAAAAGCTAACTGAAATTAATCTACAAATGAAAAGTGAAATTATTAATTGTATTGTTATTGCATACATATATATCTACATTTGTAAGTACCTACAGTCAGTCTTATAAGTATTCGTCGCTGGCTCTTCATCCAGGAAAACATACTTTTTTACAATACTTTTATTTGAAATCAGGATGTATTTTAATATTTATTTTGCTAACAAAAGAAAAATCAGAAAGAAAAACAACTTCATTGCGAAGATAGAGACAAAATATATACAAAACTACATTTTTCATGTCACAAAAGTATTCGTCGCTTTTTTTTTAGCTTTAAAACATGCCTCGTGCAGGAAGGCAAAAAAATTAACAGCTAGAGTAAAGCGGAAAATCCCTTAAGAAAAAAGGAAAAATCCTCATTTTTCGGCTTCCAAAAATAAACAGCGTCATTTCAACATCCTTTAAAGCCAAAGCTCCTAACGAATCCGTCCGCCGCCTACTTTGGAAAAACGATTTACATGGAAGATGCTCTAGAAGGTAACCGTTACTGGCAGCCGCCACTGTGTCAAAGCGTCTAATCTTCGCAGAGACGCATATGAAATTGGATTTACATAACTGGAATCATATTCAGCGTTGAATGTAAAATTAACATATTTGGTTGTGACGGCGAAGAAAAAGTCTGGCGTAAGCACTGCTAACAGATTCATTAAAAAATGCCAGACCTACGGTTAAGCATGGCTGTGGATCGGTGCTAGTTTGGGGCTGCATGTCGGCTCAAGGAGTCAGAAATTTAGTATTTATTGATGGGACAAAGAATGCTTAGATGTACCTTAAAATATTAGAGGGAAATTTGTGCTCCTACCATACAAACTATTAAAGACTTATGAATTATGTAATACCATAATTTTCAAAAATTTTTGCCAAACGAAATACCATTAATTTTTTAGGGATAAAAGTATTGGCATCTCTTAACACAAAGCAGGTAATTTAGAGTTTTTTTTTTAACTTTGGTAACACTTTTTCAATTCGACAATGCAACTCTGCAAATAACGTTATTTAAATCCGACAAAATTTTTAAGAATAATACAGAGTTTCCTATACGTATTTAAACAACTTTAGCAGAGTGAAAAATAATCCTAAATCTACGCCAACAAATCTTACAAGGAGATCGGAGACATTATGGAAAGAAGTCAGAGTCTGGTGACTCTGAAATGTGCTGAACGGAGCGGACGCCCACGAAAGCTGAATGGTGAAGAAGGAACCCACCAAAACTTCATCCCAAATAGCATGAGAAGTAAAAGAAGGGATTGGAAAGGATGTTCATTCCAAAACTGTACGACGGGTACTACACGAAGCTGGGTAAAATGCGCTTGCTGCTAGACTAAAGCCTTTAGTTTCATCTGCAAATAAAATGAAGCGTTTAACTTTTGCGAAAGAATATCTAAAAAAACCTCTGCAGTTTGCAAGCACATTTAACGTGTTCCGATCAGACGGTCGAGTAAAGGTATGCAGGAAGCCGAAGACTGCATATGACGCATGCAACCAATTGGCAACATAAAACGCTATGGCGGAGGGGTTATGGTGTTATAGTAAAAGTTGAGTTTAGGTAGCTCATTTACTTTTCAACAGTACAACGATCATAAGCACACGGCCCGTGATGTGCAAATGTGGCTTGCATACAATACTGCACACCTTTTTCCACAAATATCTAAGAATATTAAAAAAAATATTACATTATTATTTTTAATTATTATATTATATTATTATATTATAAAATTAAACAGTTGAAATACTAACATTGTTAGCTAAAGATTTTGGTTTTTATTTGGAAACAAATTAATTGCCAAATCCCTTGTCCATGGCTGTTATTTTAATAGAAAACGTTTATATGAATTCGCTAGGTGTTCCGACGCTGTCTTGTCGTTTTGTACCTTTTTAAAATTTCAACTCATTCACCCTTCAATTTACTTTACTTTACTTCAAGAATTACATAAATAGTAATAAGTAAATGTATATAAAATGTAAATGTAAAGTAAGTATGTACAGTGAAATAAGTATATGTGCATTGTCATTATTAATAAAAAATCAATGAAAAACAAAATGAAAAATGTTCATTTTTTGAAACTTCTTTAGTATAAAAGTGATGTTAAGGAAATATAACATTTTTTTTTTAAATTATCTTTTGTAAACTTAAAATATTTTATTAACAAGGTTTATTTCATATAAAATAAGTATATATGGGCATTTCCTGAGAAAGGTCAACCTCAACCCAAAAAATTGAAAGTTCACTTAAGTAATTTTTTTACTTTGATTATGAAAGAAGAAAGTTCAAATATAAATAAATCAAAAGGTTTAAATCTCTTCGAAGTCCCGATGGCAAGATTTCGAGCCTCAAAGTTGAAGTTTAGGTATTTCGCCTATTTTGATTATTTCTAAGACCATCTTATATATTTTTTTTTTTTCGGTTAAGAGTAATTGTACGATTATACTCATATTGCAAAACTTTCTTTATCGTTACAATTTGTTAAAAAAAATCCAGAACAGCAAAGACTTTTGTTTGTTATTTCGAAACTGACGATACAAATTAAGGGAAACTTTAACTTTAAAGCAAGTATTAGTTATCTTATACAAATCAAAAAAAAAATCCGAGTTTAAACGAACCGTTTGGTTTTTTTTTTGAGTTCGAACATGCGTAACGTCAAGCCAGATTGCGAGAGTACGAAAAATTCTCGACATCCATCGGATGCATTTTCTTTCATGTGGAGAAGAAAAATAGCTAAAAGCAGCAAAAACTGCATTTTTTTTTCAAAAACTGATACTTAATATCGAATATTTTTCTATATTTCCATACTATGTATAATATTCCCATTTCCACCAATATGGTGCCTAACAATATTATGGATAAAAAATTTATTTCTTTAAGTAGTTCAATTTTTTTTAATTTTTTGTTTTGTGTTTAAAACAATGTTCTAGTTTTGTTTAAAAATGTTTTTGGAATAATTTTTAAAAAAATTTCCCTTGGAAATTTTCGTACCGTCGAGCCAGTAACGTCACGACATATTTAGAATTTGAATAAAAAAAAAACTATGAACTTGTTTTTGATTTGCTAAATTGAAAAATAAGCTTGTGTTATTTAGAAACGTTACAAAAAACATTTACTCAAAAAAGCTTAGCCAATTCGCAGAGTTTTGAACTTTTGTCAGTGAAAGTCAGAAAACCCACTTCCTGCGCGTAACGTCACGCCAGATCATATTTTAGCTATAAAATCGAATCCTTAAATTCGATTTTTATCAAATTTTTTCTGAATATAGTTCTACATAAGTACTATCGATATATGAAAAAACTTTTTTTAAAATCTGTCTTTTTCAAATTTTTTTTTAAGTTTAATCGTGCGAACGTAACGTCACGCCAGTTTAGGAAATGCCCATATGCAACATGACAAAAGTGAAGAAAAACTAATTAATTTGTTGTCTTATCCAAAAAGTTTTGTTACCTAATAGTTAATATGTTTCTCTTATTAAAAAAAACCTTTGAACTATTAGGTAACTTCCCATAAGATTTCACAAGTTTTGTAGTGTTGAAAGATCAATTTGGACCCATTCTTCGATTAGTGTCTTTTTAAGGTCCTTTACAGGATCAGACTGACAGTTATTTTTGTAAACCTTGTGTAACAATATTCCTTATCGATTATCAATCGGGCAAATCACAGGTTATTCTAAAATGGGTATTTTCTTATCCGTAAAAAATGTGTTGTTTTCCGCGCAGTGTTGGCGCGTTGTCCTGCAGGAAAATCCAGTCATTTCCGTACAGTTCTCCAGCAAAAGTCAATAAGTACTGTGTTTAACAAGTCTTTATATATCAATTCATTTGTTTTTGTGGGTATAAGGCATAGTTGAGACTTTCCTGCATATTCAAATTTTGCCCAAATAATGGGATTCCTTATGTGGCTTCCTAAAGTCCTGGCAAAACTTTTTATTGCATTCTCACCCGTCTAAATAAAACTGTTTTTCGACGGATAAATAACTCTTTGGACAAAATGTACATTTTTCTCCAAATGCTAGGCAGGTGGTTATTTGCATTTAAATAGCCTGGGTATCAATGTTGGTCCTTCGGACAGTCCGCTTATTTTTCCCGTAATTTTCTTAATTCCTGAGGAAATTGGCCACTGTGTTTCTAAGCCTATTAATTCTGGCGGAAATATTAGTAATGTTTTTTCCAGCTTTTACCACTTCTATGATCGGACCTTAGTCCTTGTCCCACAAATGTGATTCACTAGGCAGTCTAACGTAAAATCACATTTGCAACAGGATTTTTGATTCCAAATACAATTTTAATTGTTTTACTTTCCTTCTAATTAAGGAAGAATTTTATTTGCGTACATTTGAATGCTTAACCTTTCAATAAAATATAATATTAACAGAATGCACATATACTTATTTCATAAGAAACCGTCGATATGTCTAGCAAAATTGAGATAACGGTATTAAAATTAAGTCCGAATAGTAGTCGTGAAATATGTATATATGCTTTATGTAGGTATGCAAAAACGTCCATACTTCAAAAGAATTTATGGTAAGATTTTAATAAAACACAAGTACAACATAAAATGCATATATACTTATTTAACGAAGATATGTATGTATGTGTATTGTTATATACGATTTCAAGTGCATACATATGTATACTATATGTATCATCACATTTAGTATTTTTTTTCCCCATATGTTTATGTTTGATCAAATTTAATAATTGTCCCCTGGATAAATCTTAAATAAAGAACACAGAACAAAAAAAAAAAAAAAAAAAAAAAAAATACATATACTATATTTATGAGAAATTTTGAAATTTTTCCATGATTTCGTCTTTTTTATGTTCTTTCTTCGCTTACATATCACGCCACTTCACCGTTTTTTAGTTAAGTGTCAAGTCAATTCAGGTCAAGTCAAGTCATTTGATCAGGTGTATGAAGAAACTAATGAGCACTTTCATATTAAAAGGTGGTATATATGTATATTGCTGATGCACTTTCGGATAATAGTCTTGAAATTTGAAAATTGCTACATTTATACCACAATCAAAACAAACTAGTCAAGTTTATATCTTGGAACTTAAAGAAATGAAATTTAGTGTCTCAATTGACAATTGATTGTCAGAATTGACAATTGATTGTCACCGCGATCGGACGTACAAATAGCAATACTTAGTAAATAACTAAATTTACTAGTAATGCCAACGCGTCAAGAGATTAACTCGGGCCCTTCTTCACTAGACTCTCGCCAGCAGAAACTACAAGAACAAATTCTTCACCAACAAAACGAGCGTCGGCTCTCTGTGCAACGCAACAATGCGTATTTCTCAGTAGTATCTCCAACTACCAAAACTACAACGAGCGCTGAATCCAAAAGTGCAAGTACGAGCAAATTGCTTACACCAACCAGCAACAACAATTTATCTTGGAGCGCCCAATGCGCTTCACCCTAAAATTCGCTTACACCTGAAGTGTTAATTGGGTCATCGGGTTCGCCGACCGCCGTTAGCGCGCTCACAACAACAACAATTGCAGCTACTGCTCCAACAACAACTCTAACAGCAGCAACGTCTGCAATACCTTCGATCACCGTCCAGCAGACTACCTCAACAAAATCTGCCCATCCAGTGACGATGAATCCAAAGTCACCTGTTCAGACTGGTATGGACAGATACATTAATATAAACAAGCGAAAGCTTAGCCCTCAGACAAAAAGGGGCAACACTCCCAAGATGTCGAAAAACAACATTGTTGAACAAAAAGCATTGGAAAGCAATAGATTCCAAATATTGGCAAATCAGCCAGAATCTCAAGAAGGAGATTCCCAAATTAAACCCTCTGTAGCCAAGCCACCACCATTCTATATCCGTGGTGCAAACTACACTTCTTTGGTGCCGAAATTGGTTGCGCCAGTTGGTCAAAACATCTTCTATGTGACACCACTCAATAGGGGTAACATAAAAGAGACCAAAGTTCAAGCCAAAATGAAGAATTCTATCGTACTATTGAAAAGTACTTTAGAAAGGAAAGTGTGAGTTTCTACACATTCCAACTAAAGAGTGCCAAAGGCCTTCAAGCGGTGATCAAAGGCATTGAACCCACGGTTCCGACTCAGGAAATAGTTGAAGCATTGGAAGAGAAGGGCTTTGAGGTAAAGTCCGTCTCAAACATACTGAACAGAAATAAAGTGCCGCAACCTTTATTCAAAGTGGAAGCGTGCTACGCAACGGAAATGCACAGCCCACTCAAACAATAGATCCCGCTACCATTCAATCTAACGCGGCCCCAAGTCCATCCGTACTTGGCCAGAACCCCAACGGGATCGAAACATTGTTAATCTCGCTCAACCAAAACATGACAAATTTCATGACGTTCATGCAAAATTGCATGCAGGAACTGATGCGGAATCAGAACTTGCTTATTCAAAAGCTTATGGACAATAACAAATAATGTCAGCACTACATATAGGCCTCTGAAATGCAAGCGGCATTTCCAAGCACAAACAAGAATTGTCACTGTTTCTGGACTCAAATGATATTGATATTATGCTGCTATCAGAAACACACCTCACAAACAAAAATAACTTTCAAATACCCAAATATGTATTCTACGCAACAAATCACCCAGACAGCAAGGCTCACGGAGGAACTGGTATCCTAATCAAAAACCGGATTAAACACTGTCTGCACAATGGATTTGCCAAACAACACCTACAAGCAACTTCAATAAGTGTCCAAACCACTTTCGGCAGTACAACCGTGGCTGCACTTTACTGCCCACCACGATTCTCAATCTCTGAAATAGAGTTTACTGATTTCTTCAATACACTCGGAGTACGATTTATTGCTGCAGGAGACTACAACGCCAAGCACCCTCATTGGGGATCCCGCCTGGTAAATCCAAAAGGCAAACAGCTGTATAACACAATCATCAACCCAGCAAACAAAATGGGCTATGCCTCACCGAATGAGCCCACGTACTGGCCAGCAGATCCACGCAAGCTCCCAGATCTAATAGACTTTGCAATCACCAGGGGAATTGCGCACAATTTGATAACGGCAGAGTCACTAGCAGAATTGTCATCGGACCACTCGCCAGTAGTTTTCACTATATTAACACAACCACAAATAATAAAGCACCCACTCGGGCTAACAAATTGGAAAACAAACTGGCTCAGATTTAAAAAATACATAAGCACCCATATCGAGCTAAATCCCAAACTGGACGACGAAGAAGACATCGAGCTTTGCACCTTTGCACTAGAGTTGACGCTTATTGAAGCAGCAGATATCTCTACCCCGATTATCAGCCACACGCAGGAAAAACACAAGTCCAACAACCGACTATTTGAACTACTTCTAGCAGACAAAAGACGGCTGGCAAATGTCTCGATCTCCGGCAGCAAAACAACGCCTAAAGGCAGCTTCGCGAACTCTAGCAAAGGCGCTTAGGCAGGAAGAAGCAAGGACACAGCGGCTGTACATCGAGAAGCTCACCCCTACCAGCACCAAATATCCGCTGTGGAAAGCACATCCAACCATAACTGCTCCAGCCGAGATAATTTCACCTATACGATGCCCAACTGGCAAATGGGCCCGTTCAGACGAAGAAAGAGCACTCATCTTTGCAGCTCATCTAAAAACGGTCTTTCTGCCAAATCCGTCAACAAACTCTTTTCAGCTCCCCACCTTGCGCACCCCAATGGAAAGTGAGCAACCAAAATTCCAAGCGGAGGAAATTTCTGCAATTATTAAAAACTATCTAAACCCAAGAAAGCCGCCTGGCTATGACAAAATAACCCCGAAAATGATCCGAGAACTCCCGATCTGTGCCGTGCGTTACATATGCAAACTTTTCAACGCGATAGTAAAAAGTGGTCATTTTCCCATAAGTTGGAAAAAATCAGTAATCATAATGATCCCAAAACCCGGAAAGGACAAAACACAGCCATCATCATACAGACCCATTAGTTTATTGCCAAGTCTTTCAAAACTATTTGAAAAAGTCCTACAACTCCGTATAAATACAATCTTGGTTAACCAAAATATAATCCCACATCATCAGTTTGGCTTCCGTGAAAAGCATGGCACAATTGAACAAGTCAACCGTATCACCTCAGAGATCCGCACAGCATTCGAGCAAAAAGAATATTGCACAGCAATTTTTCTCGATGTCGCCCAAGCCTTTGACCGAGTCTGGATTGACGGCCTAATATATAAAATAAAAGCGACGCTTCCACAATATACACACAGGCTAATGGAATCTTATCTGTCCAACAGAAAATTCGCTGTTCGATGTAATAGCTTCACCTCTGATGACTTCGAATCAAAATCAGGTGTACCTCAAGGCAGCGTGCTGGGCCCAACTCTGTATCTTTTGTACACAGCGGACATACCAACAAGCCCTACACTCATCACATCTACTTTCGCCGATGACACGGCTATCCTCAGCCGCTCCAAATGTCCGATCAAAGCTGCTGAGCAACTGGCAACCCACCTAAAGGAGGTAGAAAAGTAGCTAGCAGATTGGCGCATCCGTGTAAAAGAACAGAAATGCAAACACGTTACGTTTACCCTCAATAGAAGAAACTGCCCATCATTGACGCTTAACAATGTGCCAGTGCCTCAATCCGACGATGTTGTATATCTTGGAGTTCACCTCGACAGAAGATTAACTTGGCGTAAGCATATCAAAGCCAAGAAAAAGCAACTAAAGCTCAAAGCAATCGGTCTACATTGGCTTATCAACGCCCGATCTCCCCTTTGTCTGGAATTCAAAGTTCTCCTCTACAACTCTGTATTAAAACCCATCTGGACATATGGCTCTGCACTATGGGGAAACGCAAGCAAGAGCAACATCGAAACCATACAAAGGGCTCAATCCAAGGTTCTCAGAACCATCACGGGAGCACCTTGGTATATCCGAAATGAAAATGTACAGAAAGACCTACACATTCCTAGCGTAATAACCGAAATAAAGGTACAACAGCTTGAGTACACCGCTAAACTGCAGGCACACCCGAATACCCTGGCCAAATCATTAACCCGAGTACGTGAAAGTACTCGTCTTCAACGAAACGACCTCCCAACCCTCTAGCAATTAATCAGGGCCATAGATCAATGTAGCATCTTTCAGATGTTAGGTTATGTGTTAGATTATGATAAACCTAGAAAATTGTTGTTAGTCTTATAAGCCTATTTAAGAGATCCAACAAACAAATACAACGTTAAAAAAAAAAAAAAAAAAGTGTCTAAAGCGGATTTCAATATGGAAGAAAGTATCGGAAGTATCGGATGAAGCCGACGATGAGCAAGATGTCGTAAATGCAGTTTACATATGTACGTAGAACAAGAACACGTTAATGTCGAACAAGAAGGCAGAATCAAAACGAACAGTTTGACAACCCAAGGTTCGCTTTAAAATTTCATCACGCACAGTGGGTCCTTTGCTCGATTTTGCTTGCCAAAAATCATTTCTTCTAAAGTAATGAAGCGATTTTTAAAATTTAAAAAGTATTTAATAGCTAATTTCTTTAGCTTTAAATTAATAAATTGCGGCCATAGTTGCTTCGATATTGAACGTAAAATCTCATAAAATTTAGTTAAAAACGCGTTTTTTGATCACAAATTAACTTTTATATTATAATTTTAATGACGTCTTATTTTTTTTTTATAATTGCAAAAAATAAATTATGATTTTTTAGGCAAATTTTGAATACTTCCAATTTTTTTTGATCATATTGAACAAAATAATCCTCAAAATTTTTTATTAAGACCTTTCCGTAGGCAAAATCCTATGTACTGTGGGGGTAGTTTTTGTGAGAATATAAATCAGTCAAAAGTTGAGCTGTTTTCGATGCATGTTCGGCAAATTTTGCACCATTTATCCTGTTCATTTCAATTATTTCATTTATTCTGTTAATTACATAATTTGATTTTCGTCATAAGTTCCATGGGTGCAACGCCCATCCCTCTAAGCAGTTGCGTTACAAAATCAATTTGACTCTTAGTTGCACGAAAAACGTAATACAGTGTATTTGACCTTAAGGTGATAAGTTGCACTGTGTAAATTAGTCAGTCTGTCCATAGGCAAAAATGTCAAAAGTACGACGAGCGAACATCGGCCGCCGCGCTAGACATGTTAGCCAACAACAAGTGTATTCATTGAACTTAAGCGAAGAAAGACCAAATAGAATAAGAGAAATTGACCGATTGAGACAACGCGTGAGCACACGAAGATCATTGGCATAATACAAACGCTTGACATTCCAATATGATCCCACTGCGAACTACAGTGATGATGACAATTTAGATATAGGACCAACGACGACTGTAAGCTGATATTGCAATGCGATAAAGTTCAAAATAGAAATGGCTACGTTGTGCTGCGCAATTGGAAAAGTCAAACATTACTAACACCACCACAGCAACTGAAATCATTGTTCGATGGAGCTGATCCCGATGCCAACCATTTTCTTCAAAGTATCCTTGATTACTGTTGGTGTAAATGCATGCATAAAACACAAACTATGAATTTCTCACAGTAAAGACCAATGCAGGCTGTGTTTAGAATAGAATTAACCCTTACATATTTTCATATACACTGTACTCACACTATATTTCATACAACACAAAATTGTCCCCCACATTATGTTCACACACAATCACATTTACACTAAGAATAAGACCCCCCAAATGTACATCCATGTGACCCCATAGATCCTAGAATCGTGTATATAAACTCGACCTTTTTCTTAATAAAATCAGTATTCAAACAACTCTTGTCTACTCTGCAATCATCGGGTGAGCATCGCTGTGTCTTTGGCCCACATTTGCATGACCTTTTCAAAGTCCACCCAATTTCAAGTGTTGGTTGCGACAGCCCTATGTCACTAGTTTATGTTCTAGAGGCAAACATTTTTTTAAATAAAAAAATTATAAAATTTAATAACAAATACAAAAACTGCTTTCGCATTACTTCCCTTGGAGCTAATATCATTCGGGAAGGCGGCTTCATGCCGACTTACGAGGTATAAGATACAACACACACAACCAATCACTCACACCAACACAATCAATTGCAACACATAGCAACACATGCATTACAGACTACACCATCACACGATCAGAAGTCACACTGTATTCTTCAACCAATGTTTGTTGGCCGTCACAGATCTAAGGACAAATGGTGCCAACACCAGATCATTTCGTCAATGGTGGATCAGCTGAATGTGCAGTGCAATATACAGGAAGCAGAACAGTTAAAGCGACGAATTATTGAACAGTGGCAAGTGGTTAATATGTTAAAAACAGCATTGGATCGAATGCACCCACCATTGATGATGTTGCTGCAATTATTGTTGGTAATCCAACTACAAAACGAGACATTATCGTTCAGCGAAAAAGCAATATCATGCATTGTGTAGACGAGATACATCTTTTGTACGATGCGTTACAATCGTTCATCCGATTCAATCAGGCAAAGCTACGATCAGAGGACTACATACACTTGCGTGATGCTATTCATTCAGATGGCAATGGTCAGAATATTGGACGCCTGACGATACTCCCATCATCTTATATCGGAAGCCCACACGACACGCACGAGTCCGCTCAAGACGCCATGACGTACGTCTGAAATTATGGAACTCCGGATTTATTTATTACGTTCACATGCAATCCGAAGTGGACGGAAATTGAATGGGAGTTGCACCCAGGCCAAAAATCGATGGATCGCCATAAGTATTTCAGCAAAAACTCAAGGTTATGATGGATGTGCTCACTAAGAATCAAGTTTTTGGTGACACACCTTATTATATGTACTCGGTAGAATGGCAGAAGCGTGGAGTATCGCATGCTCTTATCATAATTTGGTTGCTGAACAAATTGCATTTAAAGGAGATATCATATCAGCTCGAATTCCTGATCCAGTCACTGATCCCCATCTGCACGACACTGTGGTGGCACAGATGGTGCATAGACCTTACGGTGCATTAAATCCATTATCGCCTTGCATGTCTAATGGAAAGTGCACAAAAGAATAACCGAGACCGTTAGTTGCTGAAACAGTCATTGGGAACGATGGATATATAGTTTATCGTCGGCGTTTAAAAATAGATAATGGTCGAACTATCAAAGCTAAAGTTCAAAATCAAGAAATTGAGATCAGAAATGAATTCATTGTACTTTACATGAACCTTGAGAGTTGTCATTCGGCCAAATCAGTCAAATATTTGTGCAAGTGCGTCACAAAAAGCAGCGACATGGCTGTGTTTGGTGTTACGTCTGAAAATGCGAATGACGAAATCAGCAACTTCCAAATGGGCAGATGCGTCAATACTATTGAAACAGTGTGTCGATTATTCTCATTTCATAATCACGAGAGATATCCCACAGTTGTACATTTAGCAGTGCATTTGGAAAATGGACAAAAAGTTTACTTCACTGAGGCTAATGCGGTACAACGAGTTGAGAGACCACCATCGACAACATTGACTAGCTTCTTTGTAATGTGTGATCCATTCGCAGATTGGAATCAATCAGCCCCAGTTTCAGATTGACCACAGTTGTTTGCCACTTATCCGCTAGGTCGCATGTATTCATACTAGAATTGATGAATGTTTTCTTGCGACTGCTTTTGGCGAAACGCCGGGTTTTCAAGTGAACGCAAAGATCATCCAAAGTAAATCAGAAATTTTAATACAGAGGCGAAGTGTTTCAATTGTGGTCTTAAAGGTCACACATCAAGTCTATGTGAGAATAGGAGCAAGGGCAAAAATAGAGAAAAACAATGCTGATAGATGCATGTGTAAAGAAGTAAAATTGGACGATTTATATAATAAAAATATCAAAGAAGCTAACTTCGGCTCTGCCGAAGTTTGTATACCTTTGCAGCAAAATAGTTGGTATAAATGTTTAACAAAATCAAAAAAAAAAAAAAAAAAGAAAACAACACATCTAAAAATTTTCACTTCTCACCGAGCATTGAACCACCCAGCACCGAGCCCATCGTGCCACCGATCTCTACATAGTACGCGAACGTCCTTACTCAGCTGACGTAAGCTAATTCGACAAATATGCAAACCCATTGCATCTCCCTCTTTCAATTTCGTTCTGTGGAAGAACACAATTAAAATATTTCTTTCTCTCTCACACACCGCGTGGTGAAGAATTTTTGCATACGTATGAGTGAGCGTGAGTTTTAGTTAATAGCTCCGGTGATAATTATCCGATCCGACTAATTTTCACACTTTTCATACTTGATAGATTAAGGAACTTAACTTTTCATGTTTCAACCATATAGCTTGAAATTCGAGGCCGTCATCGTGAGCCAAACAGACAGACGGACAGGCGGACCTGTCTCAATCGACTAGGCTGTTGATGCTGATCAAGAATATATATACTTTATGAAGTCGGAAACGTATGTTTCTATGAGTTACAAACATCTGACCAATTTTATAACACCTTCTGCAAGGGTATAAAAAAGGGGCAGTCACAAACTTAAAAGAGGTTTTCCAGCGCTGTGAGGAATATGGATTGGTCGTCAGCTTTAAAACGAACTATTTCAAATCCAATATATAGAGTCCTTACATTACAGAAAATCAGCGAAAAAACACTTCTTCATGCTAAACAAATGCAGTAACAAATTTTCACATGCAGTCACAAGTAGCTCTTAGTATAGTGGGATATCTCGGAAAATTCATTCTTAACTTTTCACTCGCAGCAAGCCACTTACAGGACTGTTAAAGCAAGACGCAAAACTTCACTTGGCGGAAGGGGATGACTGGAATCAGCACTCTGAAGAAAATCACAACAGAGATACCAATTCTGAAGATATTCCACTAACAATATGAGACCAAGTCACAAACATGCGCTTTGATGGACGGATTTGGAGCTGTTCTATTACAAAAATCTCCCGAGGACAACCAGTTGGACTAAATATACTTCTTTGTATTGGGGAGAAGAATTAATAACGCACGGTCACTTCGTTTAAACACAGGCCAAGTTTATTTACGTTAAGGAGGGAGATACCTGTAAATGCTCAAATTTTCACGGATGTTTGTGATTTTTTTTTTTATTAAAGACTATTTATTTTTGAAAATTGACATGTAGTTAGTTTAAATATTGAACTAAAAAAAAAAAAATTTAATTATAAAAATTCAAAATGGCGGCTGCACGTGTAATTTTTTTAGGTAGGTCGGAGCGAGGCATTCTAGCATCCTTTCAATTGATCCGAAAACCAAAAACCAAACATTTTTGTATTTATTAATATCATAATTTCTATATGAACCTAAAAATATAAAAAAAATAAAAAATTCACGAAATACAAAGCTTAAAAAAAAAAAAAATTTGGTGACATATTCTGAAAGGTCTATACTAACATATTATAGAAAAAAAAAAAATTTTTTTTTCAACATTTTACAGGTATCTCCCCCCTTAAGATACCGGGTCACAATTGTATGAGGCGTGATAGAATATACAATACTAGAAAATTCTCGGATGCGTATTAGAGATACCGGGGAGCAAAAAAACCAACTTGTCAATATGGAGTTTTCCTTAGAACCGGGTCACAATTGTATGAGGCGTGATAGAATATACAATACTATGTAGGAAAGTGGCCAAGAAAATTCTCGGATGCGTATTAGATATACCGGGGAGGAAAAAAAACAACTTGTCAATATGAAGTTTTTCTTAGAACTTGCCAATACTTTTTGAGCAAAAAACCTGTGATACGGAAAAAAAAAAAACATACGAGCTTGTAATTTTGGCAGTAGTAAAAGCTTTAAAGAAGCTTTTAACTGGTCGCCGATTGCAATGCACTAACGAAGACACTCGAAAAGAAAGATTTGTGCAAGAGTTGCTCGCTGGATTCTATAAATGCAAGAATATCATTATGATGCAATTAGCCATTGATCATAAAAAGCGACAGTATTCACAGCAGACTCAAATATGTCCAGATAAACGATGAGGAATCGAAAGAGATCGTAGATATTTTAGCCGAAAGGACGTCCCACAACTCTCCATGGAATCATGTTTGTTTGATAAACTCGTAGTGATTAAAGGAATGCAAAGGAAAATCATTAGACAAGCTCACGAAAGAGCAAAACAAAAAGGAAGAAGAACTTCAACCATTCAACAAGTCATTAATACAGGCACATCTTGTCAATAATTGATAGCTTTACAAAATTTTGCCGACTTCATTCAACTAAGACGACGTCGGCCATGCTTTACGCGACGCGGAGAGCAAAGCAAATTATTTGGAAATAATCGTTTCGATTCTGTCAAATCTTTCGATCGGCGACCCAGGCAAATGTTTAGGATTGTTGGCACTGTGCAAAAAACCATGAACTCGACATTTTTTAGAAGTATAAAGACGACACCATTTGAGCTGGTGATAGAAATAAAAGAAATGATTGAGCAATAATTAATCTAATGTATTAACATTTAAAGGGATGAGTTACTTAAGCTGGCAAAGAAGCACATCCTAGATATAGGTTATAGCAATCAAGCTCAATGACGTATGACGTAAGAAAGACTTCCAAAGAAGACCAGTGCTTGTTTTGAATATATAAAGCCTTGGACACCACGACGCATTTGGGGCAAATGCAATGTAGGATGGCTAATTTTTGGGAATGGTATGGCAACGATGGCCTGCCCTTGCATAAGAAGTAACGATGTGGCAAGTAGGAAGAAGAAGAGGAGGACCAACGACGTGTGGCAGAGAAAAAACAACGGGCTCTCCACTAAAAAGTTAAGACAAAAAAGTGAAACGAGTTAAGTAGAAACAAACCGACGCGAAATGAAGTAAAATTAAATAATTCAATATAATAACTAATGTCCTACATAAATTTAATTAAACTTAACTAAATATACCTCAACACAAACGGGTCTTCGAGTACTTATTTAAAACAATAGGCTGCAGTTATACGCTTGCTAGAACTGCTATCGTCAAATCCGAATTCGTTTGCCAGGATCACAAAAATAAGGTTAACTTCCCAAGCTTTCAAGCTTCACAAGCTTTTTATCAGCTGGAAATTGGTGGCTTTAAAATTGAATAATGGAACTATCTGACATTTTACAATCCTTAACACTGTGATTTAGTAAAACGTGTAAATTGCAAGGAAGTCGTATCATGGTAGGCCGAATACTTGTTTCATATTATCCGGGGTCTTTTTACATAAGTTTGTAATGTAAAAATGAAGACAGCTGACGAAAATTATAAATAGTGACATCCCTTTCTAGAATTGTGATAATTCTGTACTATGGTATCAAGTGGACTTTAGCCTTGAATCTTGATCATTAGTTGAATTTCCAGAATTATTCTTGTTGACGGACCGGTCAAAAGATATTATTATGTGCATAAATATGAGATCGCTGTATATCTCTTTCTTTCCTATTTGTAGTGGAGTTGGATATGTTTTTGCATATGGCATTGCATTCTCTTATGCATGTATGTATGTAGATTTTAGCATAAATGTTTATATAAGGTAGTGTATTCTAAGGTAGTTTTCATATATTAAAGCGGAGTTCCTTAAATACCTAATAAATAAATGTAGGTACTGACAAATATTTCATATTTGTTTTTTTTATAACTGTACAGTGTTAAAGCTTTCTACAAAGTACTTTAAAGGGTACCTGGATTCCTCTCATAGATTAATAGGTGATATGTAGATGATTAGCCACTTAGAATTTATATTTTTGAATATCAAGAACTTAAAGATGCAATGCAAACTGATTATATATTGATTTTGGCAAATTCTATTAAAAATACTTTTTTAAGTTTTAAATCATTTGGGTCCATTGCATTCACAATCTTCGCTATTGATCTTTTATCGGTTATTAATTATTTTGGTATAATTTAACTTAACACTGATGGTTTATATTAAACCAATGATATTAACGTTTTTTTTACAATGAAAGTTAATTTAAAGTTTCCTTTTTTCCATCTCGTATGAAAAGCCATGGCAATTTTTTGGGACAGTTTTAAAAATATCGCAATGTTAATAAACCACCATACACGAACAGCAGTAAAATGTTTGGAAGACATGGAGCAGAAAATAACATAGCTCGCAAATAACAATTGAGTGTTTTTTTCTTTACGCTCAATGTCTGGTCATAAGCGAAAAAACTCAAAATAATTTGATCTCACTCTGAGCAAGAGACGGTTTTCTATTTTGCTTTCGATTTTCGAAAGAATAAAGAAAATCGCATAAGACGTTTTGCTTCATTTCACTCAAGAAAATACTCTCGATCTAACTGAGATGAAAAAGAATAGAAAAAAACGATTGTTGTCCGAGTGTGAGTGGGCTAAGCGAAGAGCTAATTAATACGCAGCTCGCGAGTATTTTTTCACGTACTCATAAAAAAGACTTATTTAAAGACGTTGCAAAACACTCAACTGTTATTTGCGAGCTATGGAAAATAACCATCTTTTCCAAAAAATACTTTTTCAGAGAGGCAAAATATACCCAAATACGCTAGAAATGTATTTTTTATACGGGAACATTTTTTTACAGCAAATATGGAAAAAAAAATTTTAAGAGTCTATCCCTATTTTTCTTTATATTTATTTAAATGTTCAAAATTGGCAAATTCCGCAAGTTCTTAGGTGTCAGCAATTAATCAGGGCTAAACTAAAGTGACAGGGCTCTCAGTCGCCACAGAGACGCCCAATCACAATTTATATTGTTATTTGTTACTACAAATAAAAATACTTAGTAAATAACTAAATTTACTAGCAATGCCAACGTGTAAAGAGACCAACTTGGGCCCATCTTCACTAGAATCTCGCCAGCAACAGCTACAAGAACAACTTCTCCAGCAACAAAACATGCGTCGGCTATCTATACAACGCAACAATGCATACTTTTTTGTAGTGTCTCCAACAACCACAACAACAGCAAGCGCTGAATCCAAAAGTGCAAGTACGAGCAAATTGGTTACACCAACCAGCAACAATTTGTCTTGGAGCGCCCAATGCGCTTCACCCTAAAATTCGCTTACACCTGAAGTGTTAATTGGGTCATTGGGTTCGCCGACCGCCGTCAGCGCGCTCACAACAACAACAATTCCAGCTACTGCTCCAACAACAACTGTAACAGCAGCAACGTCTGAAATACCTTCGATCACCGTCCAGCAGACTACTTCAACAAAAACTGCCCAACCAGTGACGGTGAATCCAAAGTCACCTGTTCAGACTGGTATGGACAGATATATTAATATAAACAAGCGAAAGCTTAGCCCTCATACATAAAGAGGCAACACTCCCAAAATGTCCAAAACTCCAGATATTTTCTTCACAAGAGCTGTAAGGTTATCAGCAGCTCCAACAACAACTACTCCTGGAGTAACATTCGCAAGCGTACTGCGCAACGGAAGTTCACAGCCCACTACAACTGTAAATCCCGCTGCAATCTCGACCAATGCGGCCCCAAGTCCACCCGTACTTGGCCAGCAAACCAAACGGGATCGAAACGCTGTTGATCTCGCTAAATCAAAACATGACAAATTTCATGATGTTCCTGCAAAATTGCATGCATGAACTTATGCAAAAACAAAACTTGCTCATTCAAAAGCTTTTGGACGATAATAAATAATGTCAGCACTACATATAGGCCTTTGGAATGCAAACGGCATTTCCAAGCACAAACAAGAATTGTCACTGTTTCTGGACTCAAATGATATTGATATCATGCTGTTATCGGAAACTCACCTTACCAACAGAAACAACTTTCAAATACCTAAATATGCATTCTACGCAACAAATCACCCAGATGGCAAGGCTCACGGAGGAACTGGCATCCTAATCAAAAACCGGATTAAACACTGTCTGCACAATGGATTTGCCAAACAACACCTACAAGCAACTTCAATAAGTGTCCAAACCACTTTCGGCAGTACAACCGTGGCTGCACTTTACTGCCCACCACGATTCTCAATCTCTGAAATAGAGTTTACTGATTTCTTCAATACACTCGGAGTACGATTTATTGCTGCAGGAGACTACAACGCCAAGCACCCTCATTGGGGATCCCGCCTGGTAAATCCAAAAGGCAAACAGCTGTATAACACAATCATCAACACAGCAAACAAATTGGGCTACGCCTCACCGAAAAAGCTCATGTACTGGAGAACAGATCCACGTAAGCTCCCAGATCTAAAAGACTTCGCAGTCGCCAGGGGAATCACGCACAGCTTATTAACAGCAGAGTCACTTGCAGAATTGTCATCAGACCACTCGCTAGTAATTTTCACTGTTTTAACATATCCTCAAGTAACAGAGCACCCACTCGGACTAACAAATTTTAAAACAAACTGGCTCAGATAACAAACTGGACGACGAAGAAGATATCGAGTTTTGCACCTCTGCATTAGAGTCGATGCTCATTGAAGCAGCTGATATCTCCACCCCAATCATTGGCCACACCCAGGAAAAACATACGTCTAACAACCGACTAATTGCACTTCTTGTAACAGATAAAAGACGGCTTAGGCGAGAATGGTAAATGTCTCGATCACCGTCTGCAAAATATCATCTATCGGTTCACGAACCCTAGCAAAAGCGCTTAGGCAAGAAGAAGCAAGGGCACAGCGGCAATACATCGAGAAGCTTACCCCCACCAGCACCAATATCCGTTGTGGAAAGCTCACCCAACCATAACTGCGCCAACCGAGATAATTTCACCTATACGATGCCCAACTGGCAAGTGGGCCCGTTCAGACAAAGACAGAGCACTCACCTTTGCATCTCATTTAAAAACGGTCTTTCTGCCAAACCCGTCTACAAACTCATTCCATCTTCCCCCTCTAAGTACCCCAGTGGAAACCGAGCCACCGAAATTTCAAGCGGAGGAAATTTCAGCAATTATTAAAAACTATCATAACCCAAGAAAGTCGCCCGGCCATGACAAAATAACCCTGAAAATGATCCGAGAACTCCCGATCTGTGACGTCAGATACATCTGCAAATTTTCAACGCGATAGTAAAAACTGGTCACTTTTCAATAAGTTGGAAAAAATCAGTAATCATAATGATCCCAAAACCCGAAAAAGACAAAGCACAGCCATCATCGTACAGACCCATCAGTTTATTGCCAAGTCTTTCAAAACTATTTGAAAAGGTCCTACAACTCCGTATAAATACAATCCTGGTAAACCAAAATATAATCCCACATCATCAGTTTGGCTTTCGTGAAAAGCATGGCACAATTGAACAAGTCAACCGTATCACCTCAGAGATCCGTACAGCATTCGAGCAAAAAGAATATTGTACAGCAATTTTTCTCGACGTAACCCGAGCCTTTGACCGAGTTTGGCTTGACGGCCTAATATAAAAAATAAAAGCGTCGCTTCCACAATATACACACAGGCTAATGGAATCTTATCTGTCCAACAGAAAATTCGCTGTACGATGTAATAGCTTCACCTCTGATGACTTCGAATCAAAAGCAGGTGTACCTCAAGGCAGCGTGTTGGGTCCAACACTATATATTTTGTACACAGCGGATATACCAACAAATCGTACACTCATCACATCTACTTTCGCCGATGACACGGCTATCCTTAGCCGCTCCAAATGTCCGATCAAAGCTGCTGAGCAACTGGCAAACCACTTAAAGGAAATTGAAAATTGGCTAGCAGATTTTCACATCCGTGTTAATGAACAGAAATGTAAGCACGTTACGTTTACCCTCAATAGAAGAAACTGCCCATCATTGACGCTTAACAATGTGCCAGTGCCTCAATCCGACGATGTTGTATATCTTGGAGTTCACCTCGACAGAAGATTAACTTGGCGTAAGCATATCGAAGCCAAGAAAAAGCAACTAAAGCTCAAAGCAATCGGTCTACATTGGCTTATCAACGCCCGATCTCCCCTATGCTTGGAATTCAAAGTTCTCCTCTACAACTCTGTATTAAAACCCATCTGGACGTACGGCTCTGCACTGTGGGGAAACACAAGCAAGAGCAACATCGAAACCATACAAAGGGCACAATCCAAGGTTCCCAGAACCATCACGGGAGCACCTTAGTATATCAGAAACGAAAACGTACGGAAAGACCTACATATTCCTAGTGTACTAACCAATATAAAGGTACAACAGCTAAAGTACACTGCTAAACTGCAGGCCCATCCGAAGACCCTCGCAGGCCATTTCAACCCTCTAGCAAATAATCAGGGCCTTAGATTAATGAAGCATTCTTACGTATTAGATTAGTTTTATACGTTACGTATTAGATTAAGATAAAATTAGGAAATTGTTGTTAGTCTTATACACTATAAGAGATCCAACAAATAAATAAAAAAAAAAAAAAACAAATGATCAAAAGCATTGATTACCAACTAACATAAGATAAGTCGAGGTAAAAATATCTTGTAGGCATATTCTGAAAGCGATACATTAAAAAAAGCGCCAAATTCAATCCTTTTGTCAAAATTTATGGCAATTAGAGAAACAGCACCAAAGACCGAAGGCTTTAAGAATTAACCGCGATTGAATCCTTAATTCTTAGACAAACCCCATAAGAGGCAATACCTGGCAATACATTATTACAGATTTGTGCACACACTAATTATCCCCTTTGTTCGTTCTAAACGTTTCGACAATTGAAATGTGCATTGTTGTATAAAAAAGCAGCAATCGACCAAGCTATCTCTGCACAGTGAGACAAACGATCGATTTGTCGGCGATTTATTAATAACTTTTGCAAGAATGATGCAGTCTTGGTAACGATAATATTATATAATAGTTAAATATACAGTGGAGCCTTGGGTAACAAACACAATTGATTTCAGCATCTTGTTCGTTAAGCGAAACCACATTTCCAATATAACCAATGCAAAATGAAATAAAGCGTTCCAGGTTGAAAAGAACTACATGCCAATTTGTTTCAATTTAAACTTTTGTTAAAAGAAAATAGCATAAAATGCTTCAAAACTTTTAATGAATAGAAAAAGTTTACCAAATATTATTTCAAATTCAGCTAATATTGAAAGAAATTACAAATTTTTCAAGGAGCGAAATGTTTATCAGAGGATATTGTAAACGTAAGCTGATGAACACATGTGATCCAATGCAGCACCAGTGTAACCATGTTTTAAAAAAATTAGCAAAAAAATTGCAAGAAAAATAATGCTAATAAGGTCACACAGGACAGCACTTTAATGGGTATTCGGCGTTTTCCTTGTTTTGTTAAAATTTTCACCTTTTTGGTTGGTCGTTATGCGAAACTTTGTTCGTTGACCAAAACTTTTTTTCCGAGGTGTTCGTTAACCGAGGGCCTGTATTACCAACTGATATAAGCAGAAAAATGTTGTTTGGTTTGATGAATATACATACATATGTACATTTTTATTATTTTTTTTATACATAATGTATATTTTTTTATACATAATATTGGTCAGATATTTGTAACGCATAGTAATTTACGTTTCTAATAATAGGTGTATAATTATTTTTCCTTCTTTTATTTGCCTATTATCTAATTTGTACCGAAACACTATATACCAAGTTTGACTCAAATTGAATAATTATTATTTAAATTCAATTCGTACCCCCACACCCTACATCAAGTTTTAACTTGATCGGATAACTATAAAGGTGCAAATTAACTAAAAGAAAACTTCAAAACAAAATATTTTAATGCTCGCTCACATACATATATTTAAAAATTCCTCAACACGCGGTGCGTGAAAGAGACAAAAATATTAGCATTTTTGTTCTGGCAGAGCACCAAATTAAAAGAGCGGGATTCTCTGCGCTTGCTATATTTGTTGAAAAAGCTTGAATGATGAAGCAAAACCACCGTTGGCAAGAGCATCAAAAAATTAGGAATTGATAAAAAGAAGCAAAAAAAATTCATTTAAAATGTACCGTTATTTCCATATTTCTTGTTTTTCGAACTGCATTACAATAGACGCACTTATGACTTTTGTGTTTTTAAATCAGTTTGGGACATCGTCATTAGCGATATTGTTATTAAATTTAATAACTTAATTACTGCATAAATTTGATAAATTGACAAAAAGATCAGTTCTCTCTGATATTGAGAAAGGACAAATTCTTGCTCTCAAAGATGAGAATTGCGCCTTTCGTGAAATTGGAAGAAAAATTGGTCGATCCGGCAAGGTTGTACGGAATTTTTATAAAAACCAAACTAGGTACGGACAAAACAGAACTGGTGGAGCAAAATCCAAAATAGACTCACTGAGTTAGCAGCTGAATGTGGCTTAAATGTGTCCCGCTGGACGGTTGCTAGAGCATTAAAAAAGTCTCGATATACATATAGTGATACAAAAATTAAAGGTGGCTTCCAATTTATTACACCGACACAAGGATGCGTGAATGGAGTTTGCTAGAGACAACATGGCAACTGATTGGAAGAAGTTAAAACATTTCTTTTCACCCAAAAAAATACTAATTGTAAAGTAATAATTTTTTAAGATCATTTTTTCCAAAGAAAAAATGTACTGCCTTTTCTTCGCGCACGACAACACATCAATGCATGTGAGTCGGCAGAACTTACGGGCTTTATTAGTCCGTAAAATTTATACAAACAACACTAAATTTGATAATTAAAACATTATTTGGTTAACTCGATGCGAAAGAGAGTTTTTGAGCTTATAACCGCTAAAGGCGGGTTTTTAATATAAGTAAATATATTTAATAGAATTGTAAATACGAATTATGTAGTTTCTTTTTACGAACTAATCAATTTTTTGATGCTTTTTCCAACGGTGGTTTTGGTTTTTCTATGTCTGTTCGTTCTTGACTTGCAATAAATTGCAGGGTGCGGCTTTGCTACATTTTATCTTAATAACTTTTCTTACTAAATAGCAGGATTTTCCTCAATTGCACCAACTTTATCAATTCTTATTTATCTATTTTTTATCCAACTTAACATCAATACTATTGTATTACGGAAAAATACATTATAAAAAAATATCAAAAAAGCTAACTTCGGCTTTGCCGAAGTACTTTGTATACCCTTGCAGCTTCACTGTTTTATTATTTAATTTAAAAACAAAAATTTTAACATAATTGGTATAACAAAATAAAAAAAAAAAACAACTGCAAACATTTCACGACTTCACCGAGAATCGATCCAACACTTTCTAAACATGGTGCTACTAATCTGTACATATGTATGTACTACGCCACCGTTCCAACTTAATTCAGTTGAGTAATTTGGATATATATGGCAAACGTTCTGTGAAAGAACATAACGCAAATCTTCTGTCTCTTTCACACAATGCGTGTTGAACATTTTTTGTGTGTGTGAGCATTAAAATAAATTGAATTTATAAAATTTCATTATTGATAATTATCGGATCTAGTTCAAACTTGCTTTACAGTGTATGGGTATAAATTGAATTTAAATGCAACAACCAAAAAGAATATTTTTATAAATTTCTTATTTCGTGCCGAGTGCATTCGATTGACGGCCTTTTATGTTGTCCGTCAGATTTCTTGGCATTTGTTTTTGTTTCTTTGCTGCCATGAGGTAGCTCCACGTTTTATTTAATAACTCCGGTGATCAAAATCCGATCCGACTAATTCTCGAACTCAACCTGCTTGATCAATTAAGGAACTTAACTAGTTATGTTCTGCAACATGATAGAAACAGGCAGACGGACATGTCTCGATCGACTCGGCTGTTGATGCTGATCAAGAATATATATAGCTTATGGGGTCGGAAACGTATATTTCAATGCGTTACAAACATCTGACCAATTTTATAATACCCTCTGCAAGGGTATAAACATTAAAGTTTTTTTCGGCACACAAAGTTGAATGCAAAATTTTACAAATGCTGTAAAAATGAAAATAAAGTTTCGTATAAGTGCCTTTCGTTGGTTTTGTAAGGCTGAGTTCTATATATTTTAGCTAAAATGAATTGAAACTATTGATAATTTTTGTTTTTATTTTGATTTCTAATTGTTATTTGATTTGGTTTAGGCTTGGTGAATGGTGTATTGGTAGAAAAAGCATTTAAATGCCAAAAAGAACAAAAAATTTCACGTTGATAACTTAAGTTTGCCAAAAATACCACTGTTAAATGCTTATCTTAAAGAATTCATCCACACAGCTTGAGAATTAATGGGTAAAGGCCGCGAAGCAAAAAGCAGGCAAAAGTAAAGCATGTAGCTCAGTCTGATCAACTGGAACCTACCACAAATACATGACATTCGTTATTGTAGATGGTATACAAATTTCGCTATGGCTCGTCCAAAAGACCTTTAAAACGTAGGCAACTATAAAAGCTGGTGGTTCACAATTTTCTTTGGCAACATTTATGTGGCGTTTACTAGCTGTCAATCAAGCCAACACGTTCTTACAATGCTTTATTCTTATACACCACCGCGAATTTAAAAGGAGTTAGCAGAACTGAAATAATAAGCACTGTTGAAGTTCACTTAATTCACCTTCTATATTTACTTTACAGGGTCGAAAATGCTCTGTTCTGCCTGTTGAATGTATTTTGATGACATTAATTCAATTTATCTTATCGTTTGTTATGAAACTTAAACTGTGATGTATGGAAATTGTTACATTTTAGACATTATACATCGCTAAAAACAATTAGGAGTATATTGATCAGATCACATATAAAATTTAATTGGAATTCCAAAAACATAATTTTGACTAATTTTTAGTATATTCTGATGAAATTTTTAGACATTGTGTAATACAAGTAATGATACAAACTTGAGGCTCAGCAAGTCTCGAAATGGCATCATCTACAAACATCGAATCTGTTTCCGAAAACCATTAGGATTTATATAGTATTGTTATCGTG
Organism: Drosophila austrosaltans; assembly: GCA_035045865.1. Classification (NCBI taxonomy): domain Eukaryota; kingdom Metazoa; phylum Arthropoda; class Insecta; order Diptera; family Drosophilidae; genus Drosophila; species Drosophila austrosaltans. The sequence continues at coordinate 10,391,704 of JAWNOQ010000003.1, forward strand.
GTTGGTTCAAATTTGCCTAAGGAATAAATATGCATACTGCAAAAAACCCACAAAAAATAAAAGCAACAAATACATTTGTTCTTTGTTTAAACAAGACTATGCGATTTTACACAGATACCATATGAGCTATGGTAAGTCTAACAAATTTTTGTACTTACATTTCGGACACCGACGCAACTGCAATTTTTTGTGCTGCATTCACTGTTCGGCATTTAATTATTGAATTGATTTTCCGGATACACAGGATGCATTTACGTTCACAGTTTTTGCTTCTTGCTTCTTGTTTGACAGTTTAGTATTTACCGCAAAATGCTTGGTAAGATTATGAACCTGTCTCCGTTACCGATCTTTCATTTTAAATTAATGCACTATTGAAACAAAATAGATAAAACGGTTTTTTGTGGAACACTGCAAGCGTTACATTTTCTGAAATTACGACTCCTGCTTACACAATCCAAAAAACTATTATTCAAATTAAACATTTAATATGGCCACAATATATAATGTACATATGGGTTTTACCAAAACGAAAGTAACTCGTGTTACAGCCACAAGCATAAGCGTCGATGTCTTTGTCGCGTGCAGCCCATCTACTGAGATGATTTCATATGACCGTCGCGCTACAAGCACTAATTGAAACTAAAATGAAATCAGAAGGCATACACAATGGTGCCGAAGGATGCTTGGATATATGACTTCGGAAAGCTCGTTTGTTAACACGAAATTCGCTTATTTTGTTCCCACGAGCAGAAAAAATACATATATATATACATAAATGTATGTGTATTAAATGCTGCTTACTCATTGGTGGAACTCTAGGAAAGGGGTTGGAGAGAACATACCGTGGGCTTACAAATTTAAAAGAACGTTTTTGTATAAATGCCAGATTTCACCAGTTAGATGAGGATGATAAGCTTGTGACTTTTTTCTACTCTAAAATACTATTCTTAATAAAATTGTTACTTTGAACTTCATTATCTGATCATTGACGTATGAGTTATATGACACACATATAAATCTTGAAACATACATACTGTTCGATTAATTATTAGTTTAATTTTTACAAAATCAAACAGCATTTAAAAAAACTAAAACTTAAAAACTAAACTAAGTATATTACCCAAAGTGTTATCCAGCCTTAAGATTTAAGGTCTTAAGATTTAAAAATTTGTTTCAAAAGAATATTTTCGAACTATATAAAGCGTATATTCTTGATAGGATTAAGAACTAAAGCAATAGCTTTAGTTTATTTATATATCCATCTATTGATTCTGCTTAAACGAAGATAAATATAAACTCAGTTTATTCTCAAAGTGTAAGTTAATAAATTAATAATAAAATAAATAATAATAAATAATTAATAAAGAAATAGTTCATATAATAAATATAATGCAATTTTTACTATTATATACATATATGTTCATATAAAATTATATATATAAAGGTGGCAAAATCAACTTTCACCAATTTTAATAAAGTTGCTTTTGGGAGTGTACATTTGCTCTTCTTGCCTACACCTTGTTTCGCCACACATTAGTTATTTTATTTAAGTAACAAGTAGGTACGCTTTAAGGCTGACGACGCGTCCCTCATACGATACTATCAAAAGCCGATTTTCTTTAAACAAGTCGAATGTCTCAAAAAATGTTTGCTTTTTGGCTTGCAGCGGAATATATAGGGAGTATAGGGCTTAGTGAGTCTCATGCGATGCCGAAAAACAACGGAAGTTGTAGCCAACAAAAAGCTTCAGACAGTTAAGCACCCATAAGATACGACAGTGGTCTGGGAATAAAGTACGGGAAGTAAAATCTGGGTAAGACGTTGGAGAACATGTCCCTCGCGACTAGTGATGTTCTCACTCTTACTTACATACTCTTTTAAGAGATTTCACATCATTTGTTGTTTAGTCTTTTTGTACAAGCGTGAGCCCCCCACTTGACAGACTGACAATAATCTCTGTTGTTTCGTCGACATTGCGAATGTTATAATGTTGTTGCTATTCCTTCTGTCGAATGGGAAACACTAGATACTTACATCGTATATGTTTGTCGTCAAGCTGTACCGTTGGAGTATTGTTTTGCTGCGCGATTGGCAGTGTTTAAATGGTGGTGATTACAATGATGTTTGCTGTTTATTTGACTAACAGAGAACAATTAGCCCTGTTGACTGAATACGCTTGTCGATACGAAAGGCAACCTTCAATAGAGATAAACGTCACCCTCGTGATGGTTGTTGGGGTTTAGAATATTTGCTTAAGATTTAAAATGGCCATAATGAAAATAAAATTTATAAAAACAAGGAAATCTTATTATTTATTATTATTATTATTATTATTATTATTATTATTATTATTATTATTATTATTATTATTATTATTATTATTATTATTATTATTACTACTATAATTATTATTATTATTATTATTATTATTATTATTATTATTATTATTATTATTATTATTATTATTATTATTATTATTATTATTATTATTATTATTATTATTATTATTATTATTATTATTATTATTATTATTATTATTATTATTATTATTATTATTATTATTATTATTATTATTATTATTATTATTATTATTATTATTATTATTATTATTATTATTATTATTATTATTATTATTGTCCTTTTTTCCTTAGAAGATACCTGTCAGCATAGAAATGGTTAAAAAGCGCCTTTAAAAAGAAACAACAAAAATGGAAAATGTACCGTTATTTTCATACCATATGGTAAAAAGGTATACTAAAGTCGCTAAAATGTATGTAACAGGCAGAAGAAAGCTTTTCGACTCCATAAAGAAAATATATTCTTGATCAGCTTCAACATCTTGATCTGGGAGACTAAGTATAAGGGCTAGAGCTACCAAATTTGGTGTGATCATCCGTTTATTGTCCAGGCAGATCAAGTTTGTTTCAAATTTGTGCCATTTTCGCCCCCGCAACTTAGAAAAAACGATTTACTACAGATTTACCAATAAATATCGAAGATATACCAATATGCATTTTGCTTAAAAACGGCGACATTGAGTGGCACTTCAACGAAGTCGGTCGTGTTTTTTTTTTTGCGCTTTCTCTTGTGTCTAATTTTTATTTAACCCCGGTATACCAGTCTTTGTTGTTGTGTGTTATTAATAATTCTCTTAATTTCTTTCTCTTCAGTTTTTTTCTTGTGCATATTAAAACTTTAACACTTGTGTTACTACTTGGTTCGTATACATTGCTCATTTTTAAATTACCCTCTTCTTTTAATTTTTTGCGATTATTTATTTATTTTCTTTCTCATCAATAAAAATAATAATAAACAAATAAATTTACAATGGTTATCTGCTCTTCAAAAAGTGCGCTCATCCCCAAAAACTTTAAGATGACTATCTTTTATGCTGGCTTTGTGATAACATTATGCACGTTAAATGTGCTGGTTACACAGCCAAAGTAAAGGATAGTATTGGAAATGGTGGAGGCTTAAAATGGAGTTGTGAAGCGTGCCGGGACGTAGAAATGGATATGCGTCTATTTATGCGGCGGACGAGAGGACTTAAAGTCCCTGTCGGCAGGCTTTCTGAAACTTCGTGATGAGTTTTCGTCTCTGGAAACTCAGTTTAATAGTTATAAACTATTGAACGAATCACCGAAGCAGAAGAAGACTACCCCGCGGGATTTCTCTCCCGATCCGCCGGCATCTCTGTTTCTGCCGGTTCCGGCATCGCCGAACGACCCCATAACTCCAAATGGTCAGCAACTGATATCGTTTAGGAGTCCTGCGGTGGCTGCAGTTGCGGGGGCAGTTAATATTTCCCCTGGTAATAGTGCCCCGCAGGCTGGTTCGATATCGGTTGTAGTTTCCGATGTGTCCGGGCGAATATCCTCTCCCAGGAATATCCCCAATAAAGTTTTAACCAGAAGAGCTCTCAAAGCGTCATCTGCCTCAGCAGTTCCAGCGCAATATATTGTTGCTGCAGTTGCGACTGGCGCATCGGGATCTCTTGTAGCCATTCCACCAAAAAAGCAGATCTTTGTTTCGCGGTTCAACCCCAATACTTCATCAGATGATGTCATAGCCCATATCCGGGCAAAAGTCGTTGCGCCATACATAGTGGTGGAAAAGTTAAGGTTTTCATATACCCGTGACATTTCGTCATTTAAAATCAGTGTCCCTTCAAATATCTTAGACCAAATTTGTCACAAAGATTTTTGGCCGGAACATTTAGTTACAAAGGAGTATACGGCTATCCTTAACCCAAGTTAATCCAGTGCTTAATAAAAATGAGAGATTACTAGATCTTATATTTATGTTAGATTCATCTAACTGTACTGTTTCGAGGATTGATCCTTTAGTCGTCCGTGAAGACAGTTTCCATCCAACTTTAGACTTACCGATTGATCTACCTTTTCGGTTACCAACTGCTGGTACCAGTTCGACGTCTCGTACCCGTTGCTTTCGTAAAACTAACTTTTTCAAGCTCAATGATCTATATTATCTGTACACCTGTAATGATATGATTGCTGCCATTTGTTTTTTCTATGATACTATGTTTTCGCTTTTTGATGATTGTGTTCCACGTGTGAGCCATGTATTGTCTAACAAGTTAACTAATTTGAAAAATGTTAAGTCTAGATATTATAGAAAGTTAAAAAAATCGGGTCGACCGTCTGAATTCTTTCTTTATGCAGTTGCTCGATTGAATTTTTCAGTGCTATAAGGATTACATTAGGCGTTGTAAACTTCAGTTTTCCCGTGATCCTAAGCGATTTTATAACAGCACTTTTCCTGACGCGCAACACATCCCAGCTGGCTCATTTTTGAATTTCAGAGCATCACAATGCTGACATTCCTTGTCCATAGCACCAATGACCACTTTTGAATGAGCATAAAACGCCATTCTGACACGTGTATCAGTATTTTGTTGCTGGATTTGTTCTTCTGTTCTTTCGGATCTGCTTTTTCACAAGTACCGAGCTTTACTTGTACTGCGGCTCAAATCAGCCCCTTTGCGTTTTCTTGGCATTGCTCACTGTACGAAACATACATAAATAAAATTAATGAAATAATTTAATGATTGCCACATAAATAAGTTCCTAATAATTTCTAGTGTAGACAAAAAATAGCTTACTTATTGTAAGTATGTATGTATGTTAGAATGTGTATATTGTATGTATGTAAGAATGTGGTAGGGAGTGAGAAAGAAAGGGGAGGAAAGATAGATGTTGGCCGATTATCATAGATACCGGATAATATATATATAACATATATATATATATATATATATATATATATATATATATCACATCGTTTCTTTCTTCATCGTGGATAGACGTGTTTTTCTGTGCTCCTGCATAATTTCTTTTATTTCGGTTTTAAACTCACCGCGCCTGCCTAAAAATTCAGCTAATTATTTAGCAATAACTATTGACATTATTCTGTCATTTAAATTTTTGTCATTGCGCTTTTTGTTTAATTAACTTTACAAAAGCAAAATCAAAGCATTGAACTTAATATTTGAAAAAAAAAACAAAACTTTTTACAGCAGTGTTGTTGTTTTTGTTATTCTTTGCTCTTGCGTTTGTACTTTTTACCGCTTTAAAACCGCTCTCGCCAACGCATTGTTGTTGCATGTGCAGTGCTGTTGGTTCTCCCGCTCTCTTTTTTTTTCTAATTTCTTTTATTCGCGCTCGCATCTATCTCTGTCTCGCGTACAAGTGATACGTGTATTTGTGTAGTGCTTAGTTCTCTTAGTTCTTGCACTAATTTTCTCTGTGAGTTTGACCCCAGTGTCGAATTTGCTTAATAAATCTGAGTGAGTTTTTTCTTTGGCCTTTTTGATATTTAATTTTTTTTATAAAATTTTTGAGTATTAATTGAATTAAAAAATGTCTGTCTGCTCAAGCAAAAAGTGTTTGAACCCCCCTTCACCCCATAACGTATTTCTTTCCTGTTGGCTGTGTGACAACGTCATGCACGTTAAATGTGCTGGCTACACAGCCAGGGTAAAGGATTGTTTGGAGCAAAAAGGGGGGCTCAAATGGGGTTGTGACTCATGCCGTGAGGTTGAGATTGAAATGAGGGTGTTTATGAGGCAAACCAGGGATAGATTGAAGAAATTGTCATCTGGTTTTCGTAAACTCTACGATGAGTTCAATGCTGTGGAGAGCGAATTTAGCAGCTATAAGCTGTTAAATGAGTCTCCAAAGCGCAAGAAAACCAGTATGCGCAATCTGTCCTTGCATTTGCCTGTGCCCAATCCCGTCTCGGCCGTAGCTCCACAAACTCCTTCACTGCTCACTGTGACAAATCTTCCGCAGCTTATTTCGTTTACCACCCCCATTTCTCAAGGTGGTCGCAAGGAAGAGGCTATCTCCGTTTCTCCAGGAAATGGTCTCTCTTTGCAGACGAACAAAGCTGTAGTATCCGAAAAGTCCGGGCAATTATCAATAACTGTTGATATTGCCGATAGTAGTCCAGTTGGAGGTGCAATACCGGACACGCAGGCGGATTCAATCGTGGTCGCTGACGCTGCGGTTGATTTGCGGCCTGGTTTCTATAAACATTTAACTGGAGTTCCACCTAAGAAACATATATTTGTTTCAAGGCTTGATCCCGAACATTCGTCGGATGATGTCTTAGCTTTTATTAAGACAAAAATTCAAGCTCATCACTATAATGCTAAAATAGCGGTGGAAAAATTTATATTTAAATATTCGAGGGAGAAATCCTCTTTTAAAATAAGTGTTCCAGTTGAACTGTTCGACTGTATATGTCATAGCAGTTTTTGGCCGGATCACATTTTAGTAAAAGAATACGCGGCCAAAAAGAAAACTCGAGATCCGGTTAGGCTTTCTATCCCATCTAATTCTTCATCTTCCGGAATATCAGCATCGGCTGGTGTTCCAAAAAACTAATCTCGTCCCTTCATCTGGCCTATCAGAACGTGAGAGGACTTAAATCTAAGCTTCCTAGACTCTATCTAGATAGTCTACCATTTGAATTTAAAATTTTAGTGTTTACTGAGACATGGTTAAAACCCGATATTAACGATGCATCTGTTCTTTCCGCAAAATTTTCAATTTTTAGATGTGATCGGACTTCTCGTGTAGGCGGAGGAGTTCTGATTGCTGTTGACTCGGCCTTAACTTCTGACCAAATTCATTCACCGGACATTCTGGAGATTGAGTTTGTTAGCGTTAAGGTCAGATTCAAGTCTTTCTCTGTCTACATTACTTGTTCTTACGTTCCGCCACAATCCGACATGGCGGTGTACGCAAAACATTTAGATTCTATTCGATATATTTCTTCATTGCTTTCTAATAGAGATATCTTAATCGTCTTTGGTGACTTTAATTTACCAGAAATAGTATGGTCTCAATCTGATGAATCTGCTTTGTTGCTTCCTTCTAAATCTCACTGCTTCGTTGATGGCCTTTTTGAGTTATCATTAGCTCAAATAAACCCTGTGCGAAATAACATAGGCAGATCCTTATATCTTTATATTTGTGTTGGATTCCACCAACTGTGCAGTTACTAGAACCGACCCTCTAGTCTTGCCCGAAGACAATTTTCATCCTACTCTGGATTTATCTGTAGATCTGTCGTTTCGTGCACCGATTGCTGGTGTCAGTCCTGTGATTAAATCTCGTAATTTTCGCAAGACTAACTTTGTTAAACTGAATGAGCTCATTCTGAGAACTGACTGGTCATCCTTATATAGTTGCTCAGACATGGATCTTGCTATCTCGTTGTTTTATGATACTCTCGGTTCGCTTTTTAGGGTTTGTGTCCCACTGAGGACTCCAGTGTCGTCTCACCGACCTTCCTGGTTTTCTCGTGAGCTATCCAACTTGAAAAATGTCAAATCCAGATATTATAAAAAATACAAGAAGTCGGGACGTTCTTCAGACTTTGCTCTTTACGCAGTTGCTCGCTCCAATTTTATGTTGCTTAACAAGCACTGCTATAATAATTACCTCAATCGTTGTAAGCTTGAGTTTTCCCGTGATCCTAAACAGTTTTATAGTTTTGTGAATTCTAAACGTAAGATAGATGTCCACCCATCAATCTTATCGTTTGGAAATAATATAGCGGACTCTGATCAAGCGATTGCCGATTTGTTTACTGATATCTTCACAACAACATATTCCTCAACGGAATACCGAGCGAATCTTTTGTATCCTTATCAGATAAATAGGTCTAATTGTATTTGTAGTCCTTCGATCGATGAAAGTTCGCTTATTAGCGTGCTTAATTTAGTAAAACCTGTGTACACACCTGGTCCTGATGGAATACCTGGTTGTGTACTCAGATTTTGTGCTGAGGCTCTATGTAAGCCACTTCAAAAACTTTTTTCGTTGTCCGTTAAATCTTGTCATTTTCCGTCTATATGGAAGGAATCTTATATAATTCCTCTTCATAAAAACGGTAAAAAGTCCGAAGCATCCAATTATAGGGGTATTTCTAAATTGTCCGCTATTCCTAAAGCATTTGAAAAGTTAATCACTTCTCAATTGCAACATTTTTGTAGATCTATTATTTCACCATCTCAACATGTGTTTGTGAAACGTAGATCTACTACCACTAACCTATTAGAATTTACATCTTTAACGATCGAAGGATTTAGGAATGCAAGACAGACTGATGTCATTTATACTGATTTCAGCAAGGCTTTTGATTCTGTTAATCATACACTTCTTCTTTTAAAATTAAACAAAATTGGCTTCCCAAGCCCTTTAATTTGTTGGATTCGTGAATACCTGACAGACAGAACACAGAAAGTTCTATTCAAGTCTTCAAGTTCAAGGACCATCCAAGTAACTTCAGGGGTGCCTCAGGGTAGTCATCTGGGACCACTGCTATTCACCCTTTTTATTAACGATCTTCCATCCGTTATAATACATTCTCGTGTCCTCATGTATGCAGATGATGTAAAGCTTTGTCTTAGCTACAGAGATATTATATCACCTTCACGGTTGCAGTCTGACCTCCAAAACTTTCAATCTTGGTGTCGACACAATTTATTAAACCTAAACACATCTAAATGCAAGGTCATGACTTTTTTCAGAAACACTCCTCAGTTAATGACCTACTTTCTTAATAACGTTCCATTAACCAGACTTAATGAGATGATTGACTTGGGAGTACTTATGGACCATAAATTGACTTTTAAGTCCCATATAAGCACTACTGTCGGAAAAGCCATGGGTGTTCTTGGATTTGTTAAAAGATGGTCAAAGGAATTTGACGATCCATATACAACCAAGGTTCTTTACACCTCATTGGTTCGTCCAATTTTAGAATATGCAACCTACATATGGTCACCCCAATACGATTCACATAAAGCAAGAATAGAATCAGTTCAAAAACAGTTCCTTCTCTTTGCTCTTCGTGGTCTGAACTGGGATCGTAATATCAATTTGCCTTCGTACTCTAGTAGACTTCTTTTACTTGACCTTCCTTCCCTTTCTAATCGTAGATTAATGCTTGGCGTCATATTTATGCACAAGCTCCTTAACGGGGATATAGACTCTCCCGAGCTATTGAACCGAGTAAAACTAACAGTTCCTTGTAGACCTACTAGAAACTATATTCCTCTAACACTTCCACGATGTACTACTAACTACCTTATGTATGAACCTTTTCGAGTTCTTTGTTCCGATTATAATCGTCTTTATCATGTAATCAGTTCAGAGCTCTTGATTCCTTTACTAAAAACTTCTATCCTTTCCTATCTAGCACGTAACTAGCTATAGTGTCGTTTTTTGTCTGTGTTTTGTGAATTGTCCCCGCGACTCGAGCCGTGCGTTATGCGGCTTGCGCCCCTCGGTCGGTTGGGCGGGAGGTGTGGGCAAAGAGTGCTCCCGTTGGGATTCGCGCGTAAAAAAAAAAAAAAAAATATATATATATATATATATATAACGAAACGGTTTGACCGATTTTGACGAAATTTTTTGTGCTTATCCGGTATCTATGATAATTTTTATAGCTCTTTTGTCAACTGGATCAACCACCATCATAACAGCAACCTCATTAATTTAAAAAAAAAGTATCAAAGAAGCTAACTTCGGCTCTGCCGAAGTTTGTATACCCTTGCAGCAAAATAATTGGTATAAATGTTAAACAAAATCAAAAAAAAAAAAAACAGAAAAGAATAAAAAACACTTCTAAAAATTTTCACTTCTTCACCGAGCATTGAACTACCAAATACCAAGCGCATCGTGCCACCGATCTCTACATAGTACGCGACCGTCCTTACTTAGCTGACGTAAGCTAATTCGACATATATGCAAACCCATTGCATCTTGCTCTTTCAATTTCGTTCTGTGGAAGAACACAACTAAAATATTTCTGTCTCTCTCACATACCGCGTGGTGAAGAATTTTTGCATATGTATGTGTGTGCGTGAGTATTAAAATAAAAGAAAACGTTTGAATGGGAAATAGAAAAAATGCTGTTTTGAGGATTTTCCCGGCAATTAATCGAATTTTTCTCACCTTTTAAACCTTCCCTGGACCTCCACAATTAATTGAAAACCAAAATTAGCCGAATTGGTTCAGCTGTTCTCGAGTTTTAGCGAGACTAATATAGACTAATATAGATATAGATATAGATATATATAGATATAGATATAGATATAGATATAGATATAGATATAGATATAGATATAGATATAGATATAGATATAGATATAGATATAGATATAGATATAGATATAGATATAGATATAGATATAGATATAGATATAGATATAGATATAGATATAGATATAGATATAGATATAGATATAGATATAGATATAGA